>OX336388.2:2012254803-2012854803 GCA_946902985.2 Meconema thalassinum | reverse complement strand
TCAGGGACACAAAGGGCATCATCCTCACTGACTGGCTGGAATTAGGGGCCACGATTAACAGTGCAGCATATGTTGCAACCCTTAAGCGCTTACGTCGTGCCATTCAAACTATGTGGACAGGAAAATGGGCTAAAGGAGTGCTTCTGCATCATGACAATGCCCGTCCCCACACTAGCCGAGAGACCACCGCTGCTATTAATGAAATGGGATTCACCGTGCTGCCGCACCCACCATACTCTCCTGACTTGGCACCAAGTGATATCACCTGTTCGGGAACATGAACAAACCTCTGGACTCAGCTGTCAAGGCATGGGTACGCAGCACTGCGAATGAATGGTTTCAGGAAGGTCTGGAGAGACTGACACATCGATGGCAAAAGTGCATAAAGTTACAAGGAGATTATGTTGAGAAGGTGGACATAACAACTGATGTGTACGGTAGTCTAATGTACTTCATTTCGGTAGAAAAAATAGTTTGTAAAACAATATAGTACGCTCCTCGTATCTCTTAATCACATGTAATTTACAGTATTTCAGATTACTTTTTCATATATTCCAGTAATTTGATTTATTTAGTGTTCACTGACTGAAATATATAATTTTAATTAATTGTTAATAAGGCAATACTGAAAAATGGATTCTAATCTATAAGGTGCGTTCAAAAAGTAACGAGCCGGAGGCTGGAATTAGTAAACCGGTGACTTCATCGGCTTATCGTGGCGTGTGTAACGAGGTGTGGTTCCGACCAGAGCGTGGATGGTCACAGTCCGTAGCTAGAGCGCACGCGTGCACGTCACGTGACAATACAAAGCGAGCAGCAGCATGCATCAATCGTCCAACGCTGCCAGTCGCATTGCAAACAGTGACATGGAGGCGTCAACCGAAGAGCAAGGAGGTGTTGTTCGGTTTCTGACAGCGGAAGGAGTATGGGGAACGCACATTCATCGCCGAATGTCACAAGTGTACGGCGAACACTGCACGTTCCTTGCAAGGGTCCAGGCGTGGCACAA
The DNA here is from genome assembly GCA_946902985.2 of Meconema thalassinum. Classification (NCBI taxonomy): domain Eukaryota; kingdom Metazoa; phylum Arthropoda; class Insecta; order Orthoptera; family Tettigoniidae; genus Meconema; species Meconema thalassinum. The sequence goes on along the minus strand of OX336388.2, from coordinate 2,012,853,794 downwards.
GCGCTTCAGGGAAGGACGGGTGTCGTTAGCCGATGATGCCCAGTCTGGGGCACCCCCCTGCATTGCCGATGACAACATCCAGCTGGTTGATGCACTCATTACCCAGGACCGCCTAGTGACAGTGAATACCATAGCCGCCATGGTCGCTCCACGACAATGCACGACCTCATACGGCCAATACAGTCGCGGCACTCCTGCAGAAATTCAAATGGGAGGATCTCGGCCACTCTCCATACAGTGCAGACGTCTCTCCCTGTGAATACGCCATGTTAGGTCCGCTGAAAAGTGCTCTGCGGGGCCAACGATTCACCTCGGACGTCAACGTCCAGCTGTACGTGGGGAACTGGTTCAAATCGCAGCCCAGAGAATTTTATGAGACAGCCATTCACCGCCTCGTGTCACAGTGGGACAAGTGCCTCAACAGCCAGGGCCAATGCTTCTAAATTACAGGTACTGGTTTCTGTAATTATGCCTCCGGCTCGTTACTTTTTGAACGCACCTTATATCTTCATCTTATCCTGGCAAGTGCCCGTAAGGTCCCGGCATACCTACCGCAATACCTTACCATAGTACTGTAACACACGATACTACTACTTCTACAGTGACCAACGGCTATTGGTAAAATCCAAAACACACCGATTGGTGCTTTTCAGTCGGTCAACATGAATGTACCCGAAAGAGTTGAGTTATTCCCAAACCCTATTTTTCCAGGATTAGGGTATAAATCAACTCTTTTAAATTACATGAGATTAATAAATATCTCATATTAATCTCATGTATTTTTTTCCGGATTAGGGTATAACCCAACTCTTTTGGGTACATTCGTGTTGACCCACTGAAAAGCACCAAACTTTTGATTACTAAGACAACACTGAAATATGGCTTCAAACCCCGTAATGTAACGATATGTTGCTACTGGTTGGAGATGATATGATAGTCTTACAAATCTTTAAAGAAGAACCAAGAGGAAATAGGCCAGTAGGAAGACCACGAATATCCTGTAAAAATGAAATCTCCTTTCTTTGTAGACATCTGAATGTGCACAACTGGCAAGAACTTGCCCAAAACAAAGTTCAGGGGAGGCATTTTGTGAGATCAGCGAGGGATCTTCGTATCCCATAGAAGCATTCTGAGTGAGTGAGTGAGTGAGTGAGTGTGTATGTTACTACTAGTCTCTGATTCTTGTGTTATTTGCTTACTTTAGGTGATAAATACACTGAAATCGAAATTCGGCTCCATGTACACTGAGAAGAATGTCATGCTGAGTGGAACCCATACCCATTCGACTCCTGGAGGATTTCTGCAAGACCTACTCTTCGATTTAAGCTCCTTGGGATTTGTGAAGGAGACTTTTCTCGCCCTAGTGTCTGGAATTGCTTTGGTAAGTTCTACAGTCCATTTGTGAATGACATAAAAAATCAGTGTATCGTGGCATAGCATTGGCTCCAATTTTGGTATAGTTGACCACTGCTATGGTCGAAACCTACAAGTAATTTACTTTTCATAATTTATAGATAATGTCCTTTTCAATCGCATAATCGAAATTTAATGTTTTAAAGTCAGTGAACACAGTTAGTCAGTTAGTTAGTTAGTTATTGTTGATTTAAGGGGCAGAACTACAAGGCCAACTGCCCCTTTGGCCAAAAGCTTTCGCCAGAGTGCATTACGAAGTCAATCGGTTCAACCGTTCTTTCAATCTCGCGATAAATTAAATCACCTTAGTGTTTGAAATATATGGATAAATAAATAATCACAGGCGTAGATAATTTTACTAATATTAGACCTAGATGGTGCGTTGCTATTCGATTGCATGATAATTTATCTTCCTCCATTCATTACAGAGCATCAAACGAGCACATGAGAATATGGTGAGTGGTCGAATCTTCCTTTCATCTGGTGAGCTGTTGGATGTGAGCATTAACCGAAGTCCTCCAGCCTATGATGCAAATCCAGAAACGGAAAAACGGAAGTAAGTATAAATGGCTTTGTATGCCAGTGATCTGATCATGGAGCTATAGGAGTAGACGTTATTCTCACTTTGGCAATTATACTTCTATTATCCCATCGAGTCCCAATGGGTTGACACCAACCTGGCTTAAACTAGCTGTGCATTATACGACGTAAAGGCCGAACGCCTTTATTTGTGTCTGTGCCGTTGTGAAAATCGAATTCTTGAAATTATTTTCATTGTTATTATTATTATTATTATTCATTCATTCAATTTCGCAAATCGGCCAACTAGGGACCACGATAAGCCTCATTTTACATTCTGGCATTTGCTCATTTTTTGCTTGATCCTCATTGCCTTCATGAGCTCACTGTGTTTAGCACGACGTTCCTCTGTCCATTTCGCACCAGTTGTCCGTTTTTCGTCCCGGAAAGTCCCAAACGTCTTGATGGCTGCTCTATAAAGATTTCGGTCTTGTGCATCTTCTGCTCGTATCCCCATTTCTTTCAGATCTTTCTGGACGTTAACATACCATGGCATTGTCGTTTTTGGTTTTGAGTCGAATATACTGAAGATACGTTTCGTCCATCGGGAATCGATCATCCGTCGCATATGACCGTAGAAGCAAACTCTGCGTTTTCGCATTGTGTCTGTGATCTTCTCTATCCTCGAGTAAATTTATTGCCTGGATTTTCTGATGTAGATGCCATTTTTGTAGTCTGGGCCAAGTATGATGTGTAGGATCTTTCTTTCTTTTCTCTCTAACTTCGCGAGCAAACATTTCTCGGATAGGATAAGGCATTCAGATGCATATAGCGGTACTGGTTTGATGACAGTGTTGTAGTGACGAATTTTTGTGTTCATAGAAAAGCACTTTTTGTTATATATGTTGCGGGTGGTTTGAAAAGCGACTTCCATTATCTTGATTCTTGCTTCTATGGCTTCCTTGTCAAGGCCATTTTGCTGGATCCATTTCCCAAGATATTTAAATTTATTAACACGGTTTATCGTTCCATATTTGGTGTTTAGTTGTGCTGTATCATCCTTGATGTTCGACATTACTTCTGTCTTTTGAAAGGAAATTTGTAATCCTGTTTGTTCTGCTACTTCCTTCAATATATTGACCTGTTCTGTTGCACTTTTGAAATCTTCTGTCATCAGGGTTATATCATCAGCGAATGCTAAGCAATCTATTTCCACTCCGTTTTTCTTCGTCCCGATCCTTAAAGGTTTGTAAAGGCCTCCTTCTTTTAACTTCTGTCGCCAATTCTGTATTACCTTTTCAAGCACGCAGTTGAACAACAGAGGTCGAACACCTGTCTTGATTTCAAAGGGTTCAGAGATACATCCTTGGAATTTGACTTTGGATGTGGTATTAATTAGGGTTGCCCTTATTATCGCCAGCAGTTTCATATCGACTCCCATTTCTGCAAGTATGTTAATCAACACATCACGGTCGATGCAGTCGTACGCTTTCTTAAAGTCTACAAATGTCGATACATACGTTCGACCTCTCAACACATAGTACCTAATTATGGTTTTTAGGTTAAAGATTTGTTCTGCAGTCGATCGGCCTTTCCTAAAACCCCCTTGGTATTCTCCGAGTTTGTGTTCAACTTGCTGTTCCAGTCTTTCAAGGATGGAAAGTGACAGGATCTTGTAAGCTACTGACAGAAGAGAAATACCACGGTAGTTGTTCACATCTCTTATATTTCCTTTCTTGTGTAAAGGATGGATCAAAGCTATCTTCCAGTCCTCTGGGGGTTGTTCTGTCTCCCATATATCTACAATGGTTTGGTGTAGGATGTCAATTGCTTCTTCTGGGGCATGTTTCCACAGTTCTGCAATCATGGAGTCTTCACCAGGAGCCTTGTTATTTCTCAACATCTTTATGTGGCGTTTGATTTCATCGCGATTTGGTGGAGAAGATGGCAAATTGTGGTTCATTTGATTGTTTGTTCTGATGGGGTTGGGTGGCTTTTCACAATTTAGGAAGTCGTTAAAATACCCGGCTAAAATTTAGCAGTTTTTCTCGTTGGATGTTGCTAGAGTTCCATCTTTTCTTAGAAAACAAAGGGAAGGTGCCTTGTATCCTTGTATCTTCTTTTTAAAATCCCTGTAGTATTCACGGGTCTCATTTCTGTGAAAGTTTTGTTCAATTTTGTCCATTTGTTCTTTTTCATACTTGCGTTTCTCGCTGCGTATTATTTTTGCTGTTTGTGCTCGTTGGTCTCTATAGATGTTCCAATCTTCTTCCTCGTTGGTGGTGTAGTACTTTTTCCAAGCATTTAGACGATCCTTTAAGGTCTTCTCGCAGTTATTGTTCCACCATGTGTGTTTCTTCCTCTTCTTGGTTTCTGCTACTTCTTTTGCAGCGTTTCTCGTCTGCTTTCTCGTGCTGTTGAAGTCTTTTTCCACTGGTTGGGCAAGTTCTTTGAATTCATTCTCCCTATCTCTGAGCATGTTTGTGTCGAAGCGGATTATGGTAGGTTTGTTTTTCTTTTTGTTTAGTGGAATGGGCCGGAACTTTATTACCGATACATAGTGATCTGAGTCTATGTTCATTCCCTTTTTTACGGTAACGTTCATGATTTCCGGACTAGATCTTCGAGATATCGCAACATGGTCTATTTGGAACTCTCCTAATGTTTTGTTCGGGCATCTCCATGTAGTCTGTTTTCTAGGTAGGTGACGAAAGTGTGTTGACATCAGCTGGAGGTTATGGTTATTACATAGTTCAATGAGGCGTTCTCCATTCTTGTTAGTTCTATTGTGTGCTGGATAGAGCCCAACGACATTCCTGTATTTCCGTTCACGTCCTACCTGTGCGTTGAAATCACCCATTAGGATCTTGACGTGGTGTTTCGGGATTTTTGCCAATCTAGCATCCAAGAGGTTCCAAAATCTATCAGTGTCTTCCAACTCTTTTTTGTTTTGTTCATTAGTTGGAGCATGTACATTGACTAGCGTGTATGTTTAGTTTGCACAGCGCAGAGATAGAAGGCATAACCTATCGTTAACAGCTTCAAAATTCGAGACTGACCTAAGGATTCTGGTGTTGACAGCAAAGGCTGTACCGAAGATAGGGGTGTTCTTCATTACCCTCTTACGGGATTTGCTCTTGAAGAACCGATACCCATCAGACTAAAACGTATCTTGGTCAGTGAAGCGAGTTTCTTGCAAGGCCATTATTGCGATTTTGTTTTCGTGAAGGCCAAGGGTCAGCTGTTTCATCTTACCAGTTTGTATTAGAGAGTTGATGTTGAACGTTGCCAAAAAACTCTTAGATTTGGGTTTCAGCTTTCGTGACTGTTCAGGATTTCCAAGACGCTCCGACTCGTCTTTAGCATGACGTTGCATCCCCCCAGAGTCCGAATTGGATGCATGCGTCGCTCGTGGGCGACGGTGGATTTCTTCGAAAAGTTGCCACCTGGGGTATTAATCTCCTGTATTTGTTTTACCATCATGCTTAAGAAGCTTTAGTTTAGCATGGAGCAAATTGCTCATAATGAATGCAACCAAGGTTGTTAGCCTTGGAGGGCCTCATGATGTTATTATTATTATTATTATTATTATTATTATTATTATTATTATTTATTTTGCGCATGCTCTTACACATTCTCAGCATTTGCTGGAAAGAAAATATTTACAATCCCAGATACCGTACATATCACAAGGAGCAAATTCTTGGTGACTGCATTGAGTAGTAGCTTCATATTTCCCTCACTGCTTCAGGCCTGATTGCCCAAGAACAGCCTTACTACGCGACACGTAGAAAGTATGACTGTTTTCTGTATCAGTTTGAAAAGGCCTGGGTCTAATTTCAACGCCGTGAGCGAATCCTTTAAGTTGTTGGGAATCACGCCAGTGCTGGAGAACTGTCCTGACTTGTGCCATTTGCCATTGCTTTCTTATCAGTTCTGAAAGCTCTGTGTATTTTGACAGCTTTTCAACATGCTTTGTTAGCATGTTGCCACTGTTTGGGATCGCCACATCTATGAAGGTGGTTTGCTTCATGCATTTGTCAACAAGAACCAAATCAGGTCTGTTGTGCACAACTGACTGATCTGTCAATACTGTACGATCCCCGTACAACGTAAAGCTGTCATTCTCCAGTACACATTCAGGAGCATAATTTGTAGTACGGCACTTTCTCTTGGCTCAGCAGCTGAAGTTGTATAGACAATTCTTGTACTATCTTGGCAACAAAATCATGCCTCTTCCTATATTCTGTCCCTGCAAAATGGCGACAACCTGATATAATGTGCTGAACAGTCTCAGATGTTGGGCAACCGTATCTGCAATGGTCATCTTGCACATATGCATCTTTGATTATGAACTTTAGGTAGTTCCTCGTGGGGTCAACCTGGTCCTGAATAGCCATCATAAAGCCTTCTGTTTCAGGAAACATCTGCCCAGAAATCAACCAAAAGTTCGACGCTAGCTTGTCGACGTGAGTTTGGATGACTTCATTGGGATGTCTTCCGTGTAGTGGCTTGGACAACCAGGTATTTAATCTATCCAAATCACTGCGCACCTGAATTTGAGTCTCTTGCTGACTTAAGAGTAGTGGATTTGAATCATCTGCTTCTGTGACAGCCTTGTGCAGCATCGAATGGTTCGATACAGAACAGAAGTATTTTCTTAGCTCACAGATCTGTCGAGCTACTTGGTTGTTTATATCAACAATTCCTCTCCCACCCATATGTCTCGGTAACATGACTCGTTCCACAGATGTCCTGGGATGGTGTTTTCGTGATTTGGTTAGTGATGTTCTCATTATTATTACGGTATTATTATTATTATTATTATGAAAGGGAAGAAAAACAACCTTGGCACTCAGAAGGATGTCCGTTAAAAAGGACGTAGGACGTTCAGAGGCGAAAATAATATCATCACAAACCTCCAGAAATTAGAATTAGAATTGGGGTAGGAAACAAACTCAATGTTCACCAAGAAGGGTGCAGGTAGGGGAATTTGGCTTCAAATAAGTATCAGAACTTGTTCAGACTTACAAATTGTGGGAATCTGATTTGGGACAGTCTCCTGCTGATCGCTTTAACGCCCCAGCAATCCCACCAAACAATCATTCCAAATTACACCCGTGTCTCCAGTAGCCGCTTGATTGTTTGCCAATTGCATTAGATGCCAATATATTCCTGTTTTCTTTTAGTCACTACGTCAAATTCCATTTTTCTAGGATGATTAGGTCGCCAGAAGAGTGAATTCAAATAATTGACATTAGCTTGACCTCCATCAGGAACCGTATGCTGAAAGCTGGACTACGATCAAGGAAAACATTCGCTAGGCTTCCTCTCTCACCTCCTGACCAAGAAATCCATTTCCGATGGTGGCTCGAAAGACGCAACAGGATGGATGAATGGTGCAGCAGATTCGGCCTTTGCGTCAGTGTTGATCGTTTGTGAGTTTGGCGTCGACCAGGAGCGCGTAACTACTAGACAGCATACGGAAGTGACATAACGGTCCAACATCTGCCATCATGATGCAGGAATCCATAACATCCGTTCCCTAGAGCCTTGTCCTCTATCTCCGACCACACAGCTGCCAAGTGCGCTATTGAGAGGCTGGGGATACAGTGGGCAGTTCCCAGCGGACAAATTATATTTCCTGGTCTTTATGTACAACTCCTGTTGTAACGTACATGTTCTTTGTATCTGTGCTTGTTTTACGGGTTCATTCGGGGAATGAATTAAAGTTGGCGCTCAGGATTTCTGTCTTCAAGCGCATAATCACAGGTCTCGTTAAATTACCCTGGATTAGGGAGAGAAACCGTTGTTTTCCAACATTTGTAATAAACACTACGGGGGGTATAAAACTAGATCGTAAGGGACAGATGGACACAGATACACTCGTTAAAAGAAAGTCTTACTTATAGCCATGGAGCACAGTTGGTCAGTTATTGTTGTTTTAAAGGACGGAACTACGAGGTCATCTGGCCGTACATGGTGCACAGTGAGGATGGACTTATTTATTAAGCAGTGTCCACGCCTGCTCTACACAATCGAGATCAGGAGCTCAGGCAGGCCATTCCATTCTGTGAATACCATTCTCGTGAAGAAATGCATTGACAATGCCAGCTAGCTCTGTGCTGGCGAGCGTTATCGTGCACGAAAATGAAAATCGGGCCGGAATTTTCAGCATAGCCTCTCACTACAGCCCTTTAACGTATGCCTGTCCTGGGCTGTTCACAAGAGGGGATTGGCGACCATACATAAAGCCACCCCAAAAATCGGTCTTGGATGTAATGGTCACACATACGTTTACCGGGTCGTCTCCACACTCGCACAGAACTATCCTCATTGACACAGGCGAGTGTACACAGCCGATATTCACGCACTTTGGTCGACAAATGGATTTGAGACCACTACGACTCTTGGTCAGCAATATGCAAATCTTGTTTTGATGTGTGTACGATTGGATCTGCCATTTCCTCACGTGAAAGTTAATATGAAAAGGTTTATTTATTTAGCGTATGGCTTTTAGTGCCGAGAGTGTCCGAGGACATGTTCGGCTCGCCAGAGACTGTAGCTGCTTGAAGCGGACACCCATAGGGTGAGCTACAAATTCCGTTCAAATTCAAGCAGTTCCAACATTCGCTACCAGATGTCACTCACACCTAGTGGTGAACGTTGGAACTTTGATAGAGCGTATCAACGAAATTTAGCTTCACACAAGTTTAGTTAGTGGAAGGATCCATTACATGCCATAAATCTATGACATGGGACCACCGGCCTTACTTCCCTTGCAAAGAAAGGCATACTGTATGATTTTAACGCTCCTAAAAAATGCGACGACTTCAGCTGGGTTTGAACCCGCGATCTTGGGCACAGCAGTTCAGCATGCTAACTACTACGCCACCGAAGCCGTAATCAACCGGTAATCATATTCCTATCTTCATCTGTTGGAGCAAGGGAGATAAGTTCCACGTTTAGGCTATAGGTAGCGATATGTGTTGTGGAATGTTTATCATTATTATTATAATGCCATAAAACTACTTGAATAGACCACGGAATCCCAACATGCATACCTTAGAATACCAGTGTTCCACGGAACATAATTTGAGATCCACTACTCGAAGATAATTTTTATGAATTTAAAGTTTCCAATGTCTGGCTAAGTAAATAGATAAACTAATGTGCGATTATCCCTATTGAAGCTTCAATCGATGACCGTATGATGCTCCATAGATTCAGCCATTAGACCATGAGTTGACAGATGAGCTGTCTCGGGGGTGGGCTCTCCGTGATGCAATCAGTTCTCTCACACCGTCCAGGAGCGTGGTGGCGTAGCGGTCAAGCTGTTTGCCTCTCACCAAGTCGGACCGGGTACAATTTCCGGCCAATGCATGTGAGATTTTCGAAGTGAAATGCCATGCCCTGTGGTAAAAATAAAATGCTTCCTTCCAGCATCCTAACTCCGGTCTGGATTCAGGAGATGAAAGTTTGGGTGCCAATGACGCTTCCACTTCCATATCTCACGCTTCAAAGAATGTCCGTCTTGTAGAGTGCTATCCTATAAAATGATTCCTATGAATATTCAGAGAATGTAATTTTTATAGGATTGTTTTTGTATAAATGTAATATGCAAGAGGTAAATAAATCTTGAGACCCTGAACTGTCAAGTATTGTGATTATTTTTGTTCGTTAGACTATTTCAAGTTAATTTTATTCTTCAGGTACAAATACAATGTAGACAAGACGATGACGCAAGTTAGGTTCATCGGCTCTGACGATAAACCTCTTGGTGTAATCAACTGGTACGCTGTGCACGCCACCAGCATGAACAACACCAACAGACTAGTGTCCAGCGATAACCTCGGTTACGCTGCAATTCTCTTCGAGAAGAGAATGAACCCCAAGGCTCATCCTGGCAAGGTATTTTACCCTGGTTTTCATTCGTTTTTTTTTATTTCATTCCTTCTTGCTTTCTTTCTTTCTTTCTTTCTTTCTTTCTTTCTTTCTTTCTTTCTTTGTATCTTTGTATTTTAATTTGTTACTTTCATTCTTTTTTAGTTCTTTGATCCCCTGTAAAATTTTCATTATTTTTTACTATGTTCGTTTTTTCATTCATTCATTAATTCATTCATTCTTTATTTCCTACTTACTGTTTTCATTCTTTCGTTGTTTTTCTAATTTGTGACGTTTTCTTTCTTTCTCTCTTTCTTTCTTTCTTTCTTTCTTTCTTTCTTTCTTTCTTTCTTTCTTTATTTCTTTCTTTATTTATTTCCTTCTCTCTTGTTTTCTTTCATTGCTTCTTTGTTTCCTTTAATTTGTTACTATTTCTTATTTGTTTCCTTTATTCTTTCTTCCTTTTTCTTTCCTTCTATCTTGTTTTGTTTCCATCATTTTTTCTTTCATTGCTTTTTAATTAGTTACTTTCTGTCCTTTCTTCTTGTTATCTTTGGTTTGTAATATCTTTCTATTTACTTTCTTTCTTTCTTTCTTTCTTTCTTTCTTTCTTTCCTTCCTTCCTTCCTTTGTTGTTTTATTTTTTTTTGAATTTTTTACTTACCGGTACTTTATTTCTTTCCATTTTTCTTTCATATCTTACTTCTTGCTTTCTTTCTTTCATCGTTTTAAATTTTTACCTTGAGTCTTTCTTTCTTTCTTTCTTTCTTTCTTTCTTTCTTTCTTTATCTCTTTCCTTCATTCTTGATTTCTTCCTTTAATTGTTTCTTTTTTTTTTAATTGATGACTTTCTTTTTAACTTTCTTTCTTTTTTCTTTCTTTCTGTCTTTCTTTCATTCTTTCTTTCTCCCTTTCTCTCCTTCTTTCTTTGTTTCTTTCTTTCCTTCTTTCATTCTTTCCTTCTTTCTTTCTTGTTTTCTTTCTTTAACTGTTTCTTTGTTTTTTTAATTTGTCACTTTCTTTCTTTCTTTCTTTCTTTCTTTCTTTCTTTCTTAGTTTTTAATTTGTTGCTTTTCTCCTTTTTACATTTATTCATCCATTAATTCTTTGTTTTTTCTTTCTTCCTTGTTTGTTTCTATCTCACAAGGCAATAGATCATTGGAATGCAGGTATACAAGAAATATTTGAGATGAACTACTCCCACTGGAATATCAATAGAAGACACGAGCGAAAAGCGCGTGGGTGGTGGGGGCGAGCAATGCTCCCACTCTCTCAGAGATGTTTATTGTCAGCAGTTGCCTCGGCCTATGATTGAACGGAGAGGCAGTATACAAAATTGTGACATAGGAATGTAATAATAATGTTATGGTATTCACGTCCCTTTTATTTGATGTCATGTCATAGACGCTGGGTTGCTTGAATTTCGTCTTGGGACGACGACGACGACCTTCAACGTACCAGTAAATCTGCAAACAAGCTCTTGCCAACGGGAGGGGGGGGGGGGGGGGGGGCTTACGTTTCTCTCGAGGTGTCCTCTTGTAGAAGCAAGCGGGCCCCATGAACCGTGCCTGCTATCCGCTATAGAACTACAAGTGACGTTTTACTGAGCTTCCACCTGCCGACTTGGACCTGTTCTCTAGGGGATTAACATTTCATTGCTACGGACTTCTTGCCACCTAAAATAATGCTAAATAGGAGATAAATAATATTATGTATTTACATTGAATTTCAGAGAAGTCTACAATGATTACAAGATCCGCCTTTTTGCGTAGTGGCTAGCATTTTTTGGCTGTCACAACGGAAGTTCGGGTTTGATTCCCGGCTCTGCCATGAAATTTAATTCTGGTCTGAGGGCTGGAATGGGGTACATTCATCCTCGTAAGGCAAAACTGAGAACAGGTGGGTTCGATTTCTACATCAGTTATCCTGGAAGTGGTTTTCCGTGGTTTGTCACGTCTTCTTCATTCAAATGCAGGGATAGTTCCTAAGTTAAGGCCACGGTTGCCTCCTTCCCCATACTGATTTGAATTACAAATACACACACTAATACAGCCATCACAATAACACAGGTAATCAGACAAATTCGACACCGACACACACACACCCAAGTACACGGGGCTACATGACCACTATGTCGCCAAGACTCTACAGAATCAACAACAATGATTACAAGAGGAACAATTTTCGAATCGGAATATGCTACATGTTGGAAAGTTGAAACACGGCGAAATGAGGTACACCCTACCGTGTTTCCAATTGTTCTATTTGTAACTACAGCTTCTTAAATCTGATAATTTGCGTCTTTCTATTCTTGAACTTTGTGAAGCCTCCGTGGCTTAGGCGGCAGCACGCTGGCCTCTCACCGCTGGGTTCGTGGTTCAAATCCCGGTCACTCCATGTGAGATCTGTGCTGGACAAAACGGAGGCAGACAGGTTTTTCTCCGGGTACTCCGGTTTTCCCTGTCAAAATTTCTTTCCAGCAACACTCTCCACTAACATTTCATTTCATCTGTCATTCATTTAATCATTGCCCCAGAGGAGTGCGTCAGGCCTCGGCAGCCGGCACAGTTCATTTCCTCGCCGCTAGTTGAAGTCCCCATCTAGCGGCGAGGATATGAACTGTGCCGGCTGCCGAGGCCTGACGCACTCCTCTGGGGCAATGATTAAATGAATGACAGATGAAATGAAATGATAGTGGAGAGTGTTGCTGGAATGAAATTTTGACAGGAAAAACCGGAGTACCCGGAGAAAAACCTGTCTGCCTCCGTTTTGTCCAGCACAGATCTCACATGGGGTGACCGGGATTTGAACCACGGACCCAGCGGTGAGAGGCCGGCGTGCTGCCGCCTAAGCCACGGAGGCTTAGTCATTTATTCTTGAATTTTGTAATTAAATATACCTTGCTTTCAGTTGTCTGTGGTAATAATAAAACTTTGTCATACGATATAAAACTGTTTTCATTTTCTGTTTCTATCTCTCATTTTGTTCGGCACAATTATTCTTTAAAAACGTAATATCGCACATCTCTTTCAAGAGGTAGACCATAACTTCTTATATAAATAGCATATGAACATTATGTTACTCGAGGATTGCTTCACAAATATTTAATTATGTATGCTCCATAGTCCTCACGAAGTTGGTTTCATGCTCTGTTTATTTCGTATGGCATTTAGCAACATTCTCCTTGGCTGAAAAGTATCGAGCAATTCCTTGCAGCATCCTTTTATAATAATACGATCTGGTTGGCTATTAGAGAGAACTACACGGCGTTTGTGTCATCGTTCAAGGTAGTCCCATAAATTTGAATTGACTTCTAATCTTCAAATTGGCTGTTCAGTCCTAAGATGTGATCATGCCAAACAATCACAGTTGTGTCTCCTGAAGCAAACGTTGTTGTTGTTGTTCCATTTGAGGGGCTTGGACATCGTGTTCATTTAGCCCCGTGTACTCGGGTGAGCCTGATAACCCATAACAGCGACAGCTGTATTTGTGTGTGGATTTGTAATTCAGGTGAGGATTTGGAAGGAAGCGACCGTAGCCTTAATTTACAACCATCCAGGCATTCGCCTGGAGTTAAAGTGGACCACTTCCAGGATGTCTGAGGTTCAAATCGAACCCTCCTGTCCTCAGTTTTGTATCACGAAGCTGAGTGGACCCCTTGCAAACACTTAACTATTTAAGGGACAGAATATTTTATTAAGGTATTTTATTTGTATTTATTTAAATTTCATGTTAAATATTTTAGCCTTGTTGTAATTATTCTTAATTTTAATTTTTGTTTTATTTAGCATTTTAATGTTCATATTTATTTTGATAATTTTTATTTTTTAATTATTTTTATAATCTCAAAATTAAAATTATCAATTGATTAAAATTTTAAACAAAAAACAAAAGAAATACCCGAAGACCTTTACGCTACAGACACCATGATTGACAGGAGATGGGCAAAAGCGAACCAAGAACTGCGAAGATATGTAGAAATGACAAATTTCACGAACCAAACAATGTATGTGTATGCGTACTATGCAAAGAACATTGTGAAAAATACCACCTAACTAAATGTCATAAGAGGACTAAGTCAATCATTGACTATAGGAAAGACTAGATCCTAATGTATCAAACATTGTACATAGGATATAAATCTTTATGTATGCACATTTGTGCGCATTTTATGTAATAATAATATAATTTTAATTTTTAAAAACTTATTTATTTTTAATTTTTACAAGCATATTTATTTTTAATTCTAATTTTTACTATCCTATTTTATTTTTTCACTCTTAAATATTTATTGTTGTTATTTTAAAAATATATCAAGAATATTAGGTCTAATATTTGGTTTCCAGAAATATTAACACTTCCAAAACAAATTGATTGATATATGGCTGAAGGATTCAACTATCAGCATCTTTGACAATATAAATAGTCCTTAAAATAGGTGGTAAATATACAGACCACTGACCTATAAAGGGTTAAATAATCAACAACAACAAATCCGAAAAGACTCGGTCGAAGGACAAACGAATGTCACTCGATGATCGCATCCACCAAATGACGTCATCAAACATTGTGTAATAAACAGTCTGATAGACTTTGGCATTGTGATGTATCTCTCTTTGTGTGTATTTATAATTGAATCTGGGATTGGAAGAAAAAAGCCGTGGCCGTAAGTTAGGAAACATCCTGACATTTTTCTGGGGTTGAAGTGGGTAAGCCACGTTAAACTACTTCTAAGATGACTGAGGGGGGAATCGAACCCACCTCTTTTCAACCCATCCTTACGTGTCTGAGTGTACGCCGTTGTAGCCCCCGACCAGAATTAAGGTTCTTAACAGAGTCATGAATCGAATCCTGTTCGCTGGGGGTGATCGCCAGGGATTCTACCATTAATCCATAAGCCTACTTGGAATTGATCTGGTTCAGCTCCGTATCTCTTTGAATTAGAGGATTACCCTCTTACAAAATGAGTTAGTTCCCATTCATCGTACGCTGTATTTTGGGAATGAACAGCAATTTAACTTCAGAAAGTTGAAACTTGGATTCCCTAACATGTTTAACTTGCTGTTAGGGCTCTACATACTCAGTTCATTAACAGGGAAACAACACAATTATTTGTTCGCGAAGTAGGTCAAATGCAACCAAGATGTAAGTTCATTTGCTATTCAGTTCAATTTGTAGCCTATTTTCATTTACACACATCAAAAAAAGTTTTGCATCACCTCGGTTCCAAGAGTTCCGGAACCGTTAAATACAAAGGGAATAGAGATCAACACAAACAACATTTCAGCTCGTTTTATTGCTCATGAGACCCACACATTGCATGTTGTACCATCATACAGCTAGACTTTCAGCATTTGTGGTCCAGATTGCAGTACACACCACTACCTCTAATACCCAGTAGCACGTCCTCTTGCATTGATGCATGCCTGTATTCGCCGTGGCATACTATCCACAAGTTCATCAAGACACTGTTGGTCCAAATTGTCCCACTCCTCAACGACAATTCGGCGTAAATCTCTCAGAGTGGTTGGTGGGTCAAGACGTCCATAAACAGCCCTTTTCAACATATCCCAGGCATGTTCGATAGGGTTCATGTCTGGCGAACATGCTGGCCACTGTAGTCGAGCGATGTCGTTATCTTGAAGGAACGCATTCACAAGATGTGCACGATGAGGTCGAGAATTGTCGTCCATGAAGACAAATGCCTCTCCAATATTCTGCCGATATGGGTGCACTATGGGTCGGAGGATGTCATTCAGGTATCGTAAAGCCGTTTCGGAGCCTTCCATGACCACCAGTGGCGTACGTCGGCCCCACATAATGCCACCCCAAAACATCAGGGAACCACCACCTTGCTGCACTCGCTGGACAGTGTGTCTAAGACGTTCAGCCTGACCAGGGTGCCTCCAAACACGTCTCCGACGATTGTCTGGTTGAAGGCATATGCGACACTCATCGGTGAAGAGAACGTGATGCCAATTCCGTGGGGTCCATTCAGCATGTTGTTGGGCCCATCTGTACCGCGCTGCATGGTGTCGGGGTTGCAAAGCTGGACCTCGCCATGGACGTCGGGAGTGAAGTTGCGCATCATGCAGCCTATTGCGCACAGTTTGAGTTGAAACTCGACGTCCTGTGGCTGAACGAAACGCATTATTCAACATGGTGGCATTGCTGTCAGGGTTCCTCCGAGCGGCAATCCGTAAGTAGCGGTCATCCACTACAGTAGTAGCCCTTGGGCGGCCTGAGCGAGGCCTGTCATCGACAGTTCCTGTATCTCTGTGGTTGGTGGGTCAAGACGTCCATAAACAGCCCTTTTCAACATATCCCAGGCATGTTCGATAGGGTTCATGTCTGGCGAACATGCTGGCCACTGTAGTCGAGCGATGTCGTTATCTTGAAGGAACGCATTCACAAGATGTGCACGATGAGGTCGAGAATTGTCGTCCATGAAGACAAATGCCTCTCCAATATTCTGCCGATATGGGTGCACTATGGGTCGGAGGATGTCATTCAGGTATCGTAAAGCCGTTTCGGAGCCTTCCATGACCACCAGTGGCGTACGTCGGCCCCACATAATGCCACCCCAAAACATCAGGGAACCACCACCTTGCTGCACTCGCTGGACAGTGTGTCTAAGACGTTCAGCCTGACCAGGGTGCCTCCAAACACGTCTCCGACGATTGTCTGGTTGAAGGCATATGCGACACTCATCGGTGAAGAGAACGTGATGCCAATTCCGTGGGGTCCATTCAGCATGTTGTTGGGCCCATCTGTACCGCGCTGCATGGTGTCGGGGTTGCAAAGCTGGACCTCGCCATGGACGTCGGGAGTGAAGTTGCGCATCATGCAGCCTATTGCGCACAGTTTGAGTTGAAACTCGACGTCCTGTGGCTGAACGAAACGCATTATTCAACATGGTGGCATTGCTGTCAGGGTTCCTCCGAGCGGCAATCCGTAAGTAGCGGTCATCCACTACAGTAGTAGCCCTTGGGCGGCCTGAGCGAGGCCTGTCATCGACAGTTCCTGTATCTCTGTACCTCCTCCATGTCCGAACAACATCGCTTTGGTTCACTCTGAGACGCCTGGAAACTTCCCTTGTTGAGAGCCCTTCTTGACACAAAGTAACAATGCGGACGCGATCGAACTGCGGTATTGACCTTCTAGGCATGGTAGAACTACAGACAACATGAACAGCGTACCTTCGTCCTGGTGGAATGACTGGAACTGATCGGCTGTCGTATCCCCTCCGTCTAATAGGCCCTGCTCATGCATGGTTGTTTACATCTTTGAGCAGTTTTAGTGACATCTATGAACAGTCAAAGGGACTGTATCTTGGATACAATATACACAGTCAACGTCTATATGCCGGAGATCTGGGAACCGAGGTGATGCAAAACTTTTTTTGATGTGTGTATGAATAAATAGGCATATGAGATCACCTTTTCTCCGTGTGTCTGTCTGTGTGTGCGTGTGTGATTCGAGTGTGTGAGTCTCCCTAATAACTTCTAAACGGCTAGAGCGATTTCAATGAAACTCGATAAGTTCATAGCACTATTGCAGACGACCCCGACCATGCCCTTCAAATTTTGTTACGTCTCACCAAACCAACATGGCGGCTGTGTGAAATATTTCTCCTGAATTCAGTATCTCCGAAACTATTACCGATATCACCCTGGAATTTTGTACGGTGATGAAGGGAACTACTAAAAGTTCACCACCTATGTGACTTTTGAAATTCTGGTAACTACAAAACCAACATGGCGGCCAAGCGAATTTGCGACTTTTAAATAGACGTTTCTCGCGATTTAACCAACCAAACGCAATGAAACCTGGTACAGTATATGTTTATACACATTGTAATACAACGACATCAAACTTCGTTCAATTATTTACATAACCTCAAGATGGCGGCTGTACGAAATATTTCACCGGCATTCTATATCTCTGAAACTATTAGCGATATCACCCTGAAATTTTGTGCGGAGATAAACGCCACTACTGGAAGTTCATCTATGAGGCTTTCAAAAACCGGTTAACTACAAAACGAACATGGCGGCCAAGCGAAGTTGAAAGATTTTAATAGACTTTTCTCGCGATTTAATAATCCAAACGCAATGAAACTTGGTACAGCAAATGTTTATGCAGGTTATAATGCACTGGTTTTTAATTTAGTTCAATTGTTTACATAACCTCAAGATGGCGGCTGTGCGAATTTTAAAATTAAGTTTTTATTTCTTGTGTCGTAATCATGTGATCAAAATGAAAGTTTGAGTAATGAACCTACGCAATAATTTTCCTTTAATGGTACATGACTCTATGGCCTATACATATAACAATCCAACATGGCGACCATCCGAAATATTTAGACGGATCTCAATATCTACGAATCTATTACAGCAATCAAACTGATTATTTTTAATGTTCATAGGGGCTATGAACATAAGTTCACCTATAGAACTTTAAATAACCTGGTGATCATAAATCCAACATGGCGGCGACGCGAAGTATACATATTCACGTGGACGTATCTCGCAATTTAACCTTCCGAGTGCATTGACACTTGGTTCAGTAAATCCTTATACAAATGTTAATCCACTAGCATCTAATTTATACCAATTTTTTTCATAACCACAAGATGGCAGCTGTGCGAAAATTTAAAAATCTCATTTTTACTTCTTGTATCCTAATCATGCGATTGAAGTTTGAATACTACACGTACACAACAATCTTCATGTAACAGTGCATAACTGTAAGACCTACATATATGAAAATCCAACATGGCGTCCATCCGCAATATTTAGTCGGTTCTCAATATCTACGAATCTATCACAGCAATCCAACTGTAATTTTGTATGTTGATAGTGGCAATTAACATAAGTAGGTTATATGAAAATAAGCTTTAGTTCTTCACGGAACTACTTGTTTTAATTTACGGTCAAAATGCTTGATTTTGAAGCCCTGTATTTTATTGACGTCTTTTTGAACTCTGCGTACTGCAGATTAACAACAATTGATGTACGGTATTTGGAAGGTGTGTGTATTATTTCGTCTTCTTGCCGAAGAAATTGGCACTGTCACAGTGGAAAGAAGAGAAAGGGCGTTTATATTGTCACTTTATACCACTCTAATTTAGGGTAACATAGCCCGGCGAAGTAGCTGATTACTCTAATACAAAATGAGATGGACCCCGTTCCTCGTACGCTGTATTACTAGAATGAACAGCTTCTCACCAAGATGATTTGGAGGAAATGATGGATCTCGCTGACTATTATGACAGCATGGACATATCAGATTATTTACAGAGGTGTGCAAATTAATGGACTCGATGGCAGTTTTCCAACATTTACTTCTTTGTGATTAAATACAGTAGAAATGTTTTGCTATGTGCTAAAATTATTTCAAATGTTTAATCAATAGCCTTATTAAAAATTTCTTAAAGAACTTGACATTTAACTAATTGTTTGCAGTTTCCACTAATAGAAGGGCCCTGTTAATGCAGAATGTCACGCATTTTGTTTTGGCTACTTTAATGTTTTCGTAGTTTTCGTGTGAATTTAGAGCAGAGAGATTGGAGGTCTTTTATTACTGATTATCCACTCTTTAAAAATGAAAATCCACAGCCTGTTCCAGTCATTCGACCGGGTCAGGGATGGAATGAATGAAGCCCCCATCTAGCGGCGAAGATATGAACTGTGCCGGCTGCCGAAGCCTGTGGCACTCCTCTGAGGCAATGATTAAATGAATGACAGATGAAATGAAATGATAGAGGAGAGTGTTGCTGGAATTAAATTTTGACACGGAAAACCGGAGTACCCGGAGAGAAACCTGTCTGCCTCCGTTTTGTCCAGCACAGATCTCACATCGAGTGACTGGGATTTGAACCACGGACCCAGCGGTGAGAAGCCGGCGTGCTGCCGCCTAAGCCACGGAGGCTCTTGTCCACTCTTGAACTATTCAAATATTCGTGGGCGATGGATTGAATTCACTCGATCTAGAGGATAAATTCCAAAGTCAATGAAAAAGAGAAAAAATGGACCCAGCACACGTGTCCCTCAGAATCTCCAGTTTCGAAAATTTCCAGATGCAATTCCACGTGGGAAAAATTGCAAGTCCACAGGAAAGAAAACATTACTAAGAAGGGTAATAAATAAAAATAAAATGATACGAGCCTTACAGTAGTCGCATATGATGTGTAACATCTGACATGTTATCCTACTCTTATACTACACAGCTTGGACATTCTTAAAATGTTAATTTACACTCCATTTTCATACTGTTACTATGATGAATGTATAGATTTAATTGGAGATATGCTACTGTCACATTGGTGGCGCAGCGGTCACGCTGTTGGTCTCTCACCAAGGTAGGCCGGGTTTGATTCCCAGTCAATACATGTGAGCTTTTCGAATTGAAATGCCATATCCTGTGGTTCGCATTCCACGTAAAAGTGAGGTACCGTGGATCATGATCATGAGATTAACGGACACGCAAAACTACAAGCTCCCTTCCTTCCTTTTACATTAATAATTCATAATAACAAAGTGACACACAACGTCGACAGTACTCTCAAATACTGTGAGCACATTCCTCAGTAACTATAACATTCATTATTCTCAAGGCTCTCATACAGTTCGTCGTAAACAATCAAAACATGGCTTCCTACAATCATGAAATGACCTAGTCTCACATATGATGAAAATACAGCTTTTATTCCACTCATGTAACAACATTCTGTTATGCACTTAATATTTGACTACTCACCCGCAGCTTGACAATAATGCCGCTTACTTAAATGTCATTTGTCGTCTTTGTCCTACCCCATGTGATATTCAACCTTGAACGTGAAGCTTCATAAATTGCTCAATGACAAATGAAAGTCAGTTAAACATTTGCCACTGTGCTCGTCAAACCAGTGCCTGCTAAATGCACTGCCTACTGTATTGCCATAACATTCTCGCGCTACAGAGCACACACTGCCTTGTTTCCAATACACACATTTTCAATTGTACATCCAGCTGGCAGTGCGTCTTCACTTCCGTCCGATCCACTTCCGTTCGATCCACTTCCGCTCGATTCATTTCCGTCCCATTTTTCTGGCAGTGCGTCTTCACTTCCGTCCGATCCACTTCCGTTCGATCCACTTCCGCTCGATTCACTTCCGTCCCCAATTTTCAAAATCACTCCCACAAAACTATCCAGCAACCGAGCGGAAAGATGTTACACATCAATAAAATGAATTTGAATAAGACATTCTTTATTTAAGTCTAATAATTTGCACACCTCTGTATTGTACCGGTCCTTTGTTGCATCATGGGTATCGGATTCTACGCTTAGTACAGTTGCTTATGATTGCAGCATTTAATATCCAAAATAATTTAAGGGTTGCCCTTGTAGACTACCATTCCTCCATACTTTACTTTGTTGTAATCCTTAACATTGCGGCAATGGTTGCAGTGGACGGACTACATTCCCAATGTAGCCTATTTCTATAAGTTGAAAGTTTAGGGATAAGTACCTTTAGTAAAGCCATCATTACTTCCGAATTACCGACAGCAGTGGCTACGCTGGCTAAAGCGCAGTGTTAGGTCACGGGGCCAAGCTCTCTGCTGAATCGGTAGACGCGTGGGTTCGAGCCCCACCGTCGGCCGTCCTTGAAATGGTTTTCCGTGGTTTCCCCATTTTCAACACCAGGCAAATGCTGGGACGGGTCCTTCTGATAGGCCGCGGCCGCTTCCTTCCACATCCTTGCCCAATTTCATTCATCTTCATCCATTCTATCTGTCATCCCGACACGCAGGTCGCCCACGTGCGTCGACAAGAAAGACCTGCACTTGGCCTCTCAGGAGGCCACACGACAAGAAAACCTGTAGTTCTGTGAAGAACAATACAACCTATTTTCATATATCCTACTTATGTAAAATGCCACTAACAACATACAAAATTTCAGTTTGATTGCAGTGATAGATTCGTAGATATTGAGAGCCGACTAAATATTTCGGATGGTCGCCAAGTTGGATTTTATATATGTAGGTCCTAGAGTTATGTACTGTTATATGAAGATTATTGTGTACGTGTAGCATTCAAACTTCAATCGCATGATTAGGACACAAGAAGTAACAAGGAGATTTTAAAATTTCGCACAGCTGCCATCTTGTGTTTATGGAAACAATTGAAATAAATTAGATGCAAGTGGATTCACATTCGTATAAGGATTTACTGTACCAAGTTTCACTGCACTCAGATGGTTAAATTGCGAGAATCGTCCATGTGAATATTTATAATTCGCGTCGCCGCCATGTTGTTTTTTGATCACCAGGTTATTTAAAGGTTAACTTAAGTTCATAGCCCCTAAGAACATCAAAAATTCAATTTGATTGCTATAATAGATTCGTAGATATTCAGAGCCGTCTAAATATCTCAGATGGTCGCCATGTTGGATTGTTAAATGTATAGGCCAGAGGCATGTAACATTAAAGGAAAATTATTGCGTAGGTTCATTATTCAAACTTTCAGTTCGATCGCATGATTACGACACAATAAATAAAAACTTATTTTTAAAATTCGCACAGCCGCCATCTTGAGGCTATGTAAACAATTGAACTAAATTAGATACCAGTGCATTACATTGCGTATAAACATTTCCTCTACCAGATTTCATTGCGTTTGGAACATTAAATCGCGAGAAAGATCTATTTGAAATTTTCAAATTCGCTTGGCCGCCATGTTCATTTTGTAGTTAACTGGTTTTTGAAAGTCTTATAGATGAACTTCCAGTAGTGCCCTTTATCTCCGTACGAGATTTCAGGGTGATACCGCTAATAGTTTCAGAGATAGAGAAGGCCGGTGGAATACTTCGCACATCCGCCATCTTGTGGTTATGTAAACAATTGAACAAAGTTAGATATCGGTGCATTACAATGTGTATAAACATATACTGTACCAAGTTTCATTGCGTTTGGTTGGTTAAATCGCGAGAAACGTCAATTTAAATGTCGCAAATTCGCAATTTCGGTCACATTGGTGAACTTATAGTAGCTCCCTTTATCACCGTATAAATTCTAGAGTGATATCGGTAATAGTTTCGGAGATAATGAATGCTGGTGAAATATTTCCTACAGCCGCCATGTTGGATTGGTGACACGTAACAAAATTTGAAGGGCGCGGTCGGGGTTCTCTGGAATAGTGCTATGAACTTACCGAGTTTCATTGAAATCGCTCCAGCCGTTTAGAAGTTATTAGGGACACACACACACACCCCTCACACACACACACACACACACACACGGACAAAATGTGATCTCATAAGCCTATTTTTTCAAAATTGAAAATAGGCTAGAAATCCGAATTGACGTTTCAGTGTTAGCCTAGAGTTATCTAGCGGACAGAAGGAAACTCACTTTAACTAGACAATCACAGACATCCATTCAAATCGATTTATCACGATAAATTGAGTTTCGTTCGCGATGTCGCGATTTAGCGAACGAAACTCAAGCCTAGCACTGAAACGTTAAGTCGGAAGAAATGATGCCTTTACTAGGTATATCATATCTACTTTGTCAAATTCCTATTTGAAAATCGGGATATATAACATCTACTAGGGAATTTGTGATCTCATTTCGTGGATACAAATTGCATAAAATGAATAAGATTAAGTTAGTCGCAGTTGACATTTTCATCTTAGCCAATTCACCAGAGGATTAGAACAAGTTTCTAAATGGTATGGAGCCCATCTTGAGGAAGGAATTTATGGTGAAAATCAATAAATGTAAAACAAAAATAATGGAACGCAATCGAAATAAATCAGAAACCACTATTGACGTCAAATTATCAGGTGAAAAGTTAATGGAAGTAGGAGTCTTCTGCTACTTAAGAAGCAAAATGGACGAAGCAAAGAGGATATTAAAAGGTAGGTTGGCTCAAGCAAGGAAATCATTTGTGCAGAAAAGGAATTTGTTGACTTAAAATATAGATTTAGGTGTTTCTAAATGGAATGGACTCCGTATATGTTTGGAGCGAGACACTCGATGGAAGTGAAACTTGGACTATTGGCGTAGCAGAAAGGTGCAGAATAGTAGTGTTTGTAATGTGGTGTTACAGGAGATGATGATCAGGTGGGTAAATGGACAAACGAGTGAAGAGGTACTCATACGAGTGTGAGAGGAGAGATATTTCTGTTGACTGCTAATAAAGAGGAGATATAGGTTTGTAGCCCACATGCTATGACACCCAGGATAGCAAACTTAGTTATGAAAGGAATGGTCGAGGACAATATCTGTAGAGCTAGACCAGGGTTAGATTATGTTAAACAGATTGCCTTGGATGTAAGGTGTGGTAGGTATGTAGAAATGAAATGGTTTGCTCAGGACAGTCAAAAGACTGAAGACTCAAAACACGACAGTCACAGTAGACCTGTTTGGCATATATCCATGATGAGTTGGGGAAATGATGCATCTCGCTAACTAATATGTTAGCATAAAATACTTTCAAATACGGTATCTGTTAGTAGTTTTTAATCTGAATCGAGTTTCGTATTTTGGAATTAGTGTTACTTTTGTATGTTTCCATATATCTGGAATGGATATGGGAATGACCCCGCAGCTGCTATCCGCTCAGAGGGGCAGACTCTACTCTCAACTTACCATACGGTGTGTATGCACGTTTATACAATATAGAATAATACACTGTAATACACTGTAACAATAATAGACTAATTAACAAGTCTTGGCATGCACTAGAAACATATTGTTACGGCTGTGAGTTTGTTTCGTCGCCTCGCCACGTGTGTCACAGCCGCCCCCGGGCTATGCTCTGCCTCTGTGTATTACTTGCGCCATACACAACAGGGCTTCTAGGACAAAAGGGATGGTCCAGAAGATTCGCGACCCAGCTAGTGATGGAAATCTCGAGAAGCCGTGAATCCTGGACGGGTCTAGAAGCATTCATTGAGTCACCAGCCTGCTATATAAGAGCGACCTGGCCAGCGAGGTGGACAGTGCTTTTGAGCGAGTGCGACAACAGTTGGTGACGTGACTTGCGAAACCCTAGCGAAGCTGATTCTCTTGACAGCGAAGGAGTGTGAAGCCTACGGAGGGACTGTATTTGAAGAGGGTGTGTTTTCCAGTGCGACAGAGGTCATTTTGGTGAATTGCGAAACAGTGTGTAGTACGGTGACAGGCTGAGTGCAGTTATTTCCAGCCAGCACACGGGGCCACCTCATTAGGAGGGATTAACTTATGTGGCTTATTGACAAGTGAAAGGGAAGTGTTCCCTACAAGAGGAAACTAGAGTGAGATACTAATTGCTTGTATTTGCTATTGTGTGGTTTATCTTTCTGGCCCGCAATAAAGCTAATATGCTTCTTTAAGGGAACAATTCGTGTTCTGCTTCTACCCACCGTAATCCAGTTAACTGAAGTGCCACTAGGGGGTGGCACGTAACAATATAATTATAATATTCACGTATCCTGGTGTTGGTATTCCTCACTACGATGTTGACTTAGTGTCCTCCACACTGCTATTGATGGGGCGAGCTAATATGCCTCCTGTCGTTCACATGTAAACCTGCGCGCCATCTGTTATCGGAATTATGTAATTGAGGTTTTGATAAGGCTATCATTGTACCTGTACTAAACTGAATGAGGTTGGATTGACTTATGAAAATGTATGTAAAGGACTGTGGAAATGTTTCCATTCTTGGCCATTTTAGCCTATTTTCAATTAAAAAAAATAGGCTTATGAGATCACCTTTTGTCCGTGTGTCGGTGTGTGCGTGTGAGCGTGTGTGAGGTGTGTGTGTGTGTGTGTGTGTCCCTAATCTCTTATATATAATCCAAAACTGACTCATCACCGCAGGGCTCGAACCACTAGACCTAGGAAGCTGAAATTTTGCATGTTGGTTGATCCGAGTATGTAGAGGCTCACTAAGAAACGGTTTTTGAAAATTCAATTTGTAAGTGACTTTTTTCGGCCCTTTGGCATTGACAATCCAAAATTGACTCATCGCCGCAGGGCTCAAACCACTAGACCTAGAAAGCTGAAATTTTGCATGTTGGTTGATCCGAGTATGTAGAGGCCCAATAAGAAACGGTTTTCGAAAATTCAATTTGTAAGTGACTTTTTTCGGCCCTTTGGCACTGAGCAAGGACAGTCGGTAAAATGTTCGGATTTAGCTCATTTTAAGCCGCCACATACGAGAAACAATACTCGGAGGTCCTGTAGGGAACCCGAAACACACTTCTTAAGTTCCTAAAATGAACGGTTTCGGAGATATTCCCAAATAACTGTGTTCCCTCTGAGAAACAGATCAACGTTACTATGGCAACCGCTGAAATTTCGCAGACCGGGGATAGTTTTCTGGCAATATCTCGAAAACCGTTCGTTTTAGGGCCTTAAAACGCCGAGTTCGGTTCCCACTTCCTCGAAGTGGAAACCACGAACATTGCTCCTCACATTGATACGCGCAAAAAGAGCTATAATCCATATTTCTACGATCAAATCGACTCGGAAAGTCTCATCTCTTATATATAATCCAAAACTGACTCATCACCGCAGGGCTCAAACCACTAGACCTAGGAAGCTGAAATTTTGCATGTTGGTTGATCCGAGTATGTAGAGGCTCACTAAGAAACGGTTTTTGAAAATTCAATTTGTAAGTGCCTTTTTTCGGCCCTTTGGCATTGACAATCCAAAATTGACTCATCGACGCAGGGCTCAAACCACTAGACCTAGAAAGCTGAAATTTTGCATGTTGGTTGATCCGAGTATGTAGAGGCCAATAAGAAACGGTTTTTGAAAATTCAATTTGTAAGTGACTTTTTTCGGCCCTTTGGCACTGAGCAAGGACAGTCGGTAAATTTTTCGGATTTAGCTCATTTTAAGCCGCCACATACGAGAAACAATACTCGGAGGTCCTGTAGGGACCCCGAAACACACTTTTTCAGTTCCTAAAATGAACGGTTTCGGAGATATTCCCAAATAACTGTGTTCCCTCTGAGAAACAGATCAACGTTACTATGGTAACCGTTGAAATTTCGCAGACCGGGGATAGTTTTCTGGCAATATCTCGAAAACCGTTCGTTTTAGGGCCTTGAAACGCTGGGTTCGGTTTCCACCTCTAACCACGAACGTTGCTCCTCGCATTGATACGCGTAAAATGAGATATATTTTATATATAGAGGTTGCTTTTGGGGCTCGGATACGATCGTGATTTTGAGAGTCTAATTTTATACTCTTTCGGCTGGTTGTTGTAAGCGAGCTTTCAGAATTTTACTCGAATTTACAATGTTAAGATACTTTCTATTTTGCACGGTATGCTTTCATTTTCTATATAAATTTGTTTTTTCTTAACTGAATATTTTTGTTTGCCAATTTTGATCTGCTCTTTTTCGTTTTCAACCATGATCTGCAACGTTGATTCACAGTCGAATGTGTCGTATTCTACCGGCTGTCACGTTAATTATTATTGTTTCTTAATTACTCTTACTGAGGAATTGGGCAAACTTATTTCAATAAAGTTGTTGTTTTGTCTTTCACGGCCATTGAATCCCCGCACAAGGCACGGCTTAAACCTAGAAAAGTTGCTGAGTTGTACTAATGGACTAATGGTGCAGCAGAAAAGAGGAGAATTGAAGCTTTTGAAATGTGGTGATAAGGGAGAATGATGATCAGATGGGTAGTTAGGGTAACAAATGAAGAGGTATTAAGACGAGTGGGAGAGGAGAGATGTTTCTGGCGACTGCTAATGAAGAGAAGAGATAGGAGGGTAGGACACATATTATGACACCCAGGAATAGCAAGCTTACTGTCGACCAAAATATTATGTGCACTCGAGTTTGAAGGTTGTTTGTGAAGTAACCAATAGACCTTCATAAAATCCAATGACATCATCATTTTCGACGTTCGATTTTACGTTAGTTCATATATGTTTGGAATTTTTAATTTATATTTTAATATTTTTTTATCGCAGTTGAAACACAAAAAGTGCCCCCTTTTTAAGCGTGTTTCAACCATGTGTCACATTTAAGAATTATTATCTCACAAACCCGTAATCAGATCGAATCCGAATTTTAATACAATATACATTGGAATGTTGTATAACTGGTTTATTAATTTCAAAATTTTGTGTGTTCAAGAACGAATGTTGTTATTATTTTTGTAAGGTAACTCTTTCTCGGCTCGGGGTCGTTGGAAAATGTAGTTCTTGGTTGCGTTGTAATCCTTATACATCAAAACGTTATGCTGTATGACTGTGGAATAGGTAAATTAATTCACTTATTTTATATCGGTTTGTATTAGTACGGAGAATTATGACATGGTTCACCAGCTAGCCGCTCCGGGAAATGCTATACAGCGTTGCTGATATGGAGGCCATCACTTCCGAGCGAGACGTGCCATGACGCGTGATGTAGCCCATCTTGGCAATGATGTACTGCTTTCACCGGAGCGGCTAACTGGTGAACCATGTCTTAATTCTCCGTACAAATACAAACCGATATACAATAAGTGAATTAATTTACGTATTTCACAATCATACAGCATACCGTTTTGATGTATAAGGATTACAACGCGACCAAGAACTACATTTTCAAACCATCCCGAGCCGAGGAAAAGTTACCTTACAAAAATAATAACAACTTTGTTTCTTGGACACAAAAAAAATTAATTAACCTGTTATACAACATTCCAGTGTATGTTGTGTTAAAATTTGGATTCGATCTGATGACGGATTTGTGAGATAATAATTCTTAAATGTGACGCATGGTTGAAAAACGCTTAAAAACAGACACTTCTTGTGTTCCAACTGTGATGAAAAATATTAAAATATAAATTAAAAATTCCAAACCTACATGATCTAACGTAAAAAAATAGAACGACGAAAATGATGATGTTATTGGATTTTATATAGGTCTATCGGTTACTTCACAAACAAACTTCAAACTCGAGTACACATAATAGTTTGGTCGACAGTAGTTATGGATGGGAGGGTCGCAGACTAGAACTGTAGAGGTAAACCAGGGATAAACAGATTGCCACGGATGTAGGGTGTGGTAGCTATGTAGAAATGATACGATTAGCTCAGGAGAGGGATACATGGAGGGCTGCATCAAACCAGTTAAAAAACTGAAGACTCAAACAACAACAATCAGGAATTTTAATTACTTAGAGAGGCATGTGGGGCAAAAGGGTCGTTGGAGAATTTCAATCCCTGGGATGTAACACTGGAAGAGACTGCATAATGTACATCAGCGGCCAAGGTGAGCGATATTTAACTATAGGTCTATTAATAGGGATATGTTTACGTTCAAATCATCAATTAGTATGGCCAAATTACATCCAGAATGGCTTAAGTAAGAATACATTTAATTCCCCATGTTCCGATAGATTTGCCATTCCAGTGGGCAAGAGTGCAGTTCCCTCTTCAAACAATATTCGCAATTTCTTTAACAAAGCGCAATGACACACACTTAACAGTAGCACGTGTACATTTAGACAAAACAATTTTTTCCCATGGTCAACTGTATGTGGCGTGCTCGCGAGCATCCGGACAACAAAATCGTTGTGTCTCAGCAGAAGATGGCTAAACCATAAACGTAATTTTAAAATGTGTTAACACAATGTAACAACGAACCCTGCAGACGTTCACAACTCGATAAAATTCCCACTTTGCTGATCATATCAATATACTGTATGTATCAGAATATTCAGAATTAGAATGGACACACCTATAGCCGCCATTGCTGTAATAGAATAGACCAATTATCAGCAATAATGCATCGTCCCCATTGTCTTGATCGCGGGCGAAGCCGCGGGTACCTGCTAGTAACTTATATATGGCTGGAGCGATTTCAATGAAACTCGGTAAGTTCATAGCACTACTCCGGGCTACCCCGACCGTGCCCTTCAAATTTTGTTTTGTCTCACCAATCCAACAAGGCGGCTGTGCGAAATATTTCACCAGCTTTCAATATCTCCGAAACTATTCCCGATATCAGCCTGGAATTTTATACGGTGATAAAGGGAACTACTAGAAGTTCACCTATGTGACTATTGAAAATCTGGTAACTACAAAATTTGCGACTTTTTAATAGACGTTTCTCGCGATTTAACCAACCAAACGCAATAATACTTGGTACAGCATATGTTTATACACATTGTAATGCACCGACATCAAACTTCGTTCAATTGTTTACATAACCACAAGATGGCGGATGTGCGAAATATTTCACCGGCATTTAATATCTCTGAAACTATTAGCGGTATCACGCTGAAATTTTGTACGGAGATAAAGGGCACTACTGGAAGTTCGTCTGTAAGACTTTCAAAAACCGGTTAACTACAAAACGAACTTGGCGGCCAAGCGAATTAAAAATTTTAATAGACCTTTCTCGCGTTTTGATGTTCCAAACGCAATGAAATATGGTACAGGAAATGTTTATACACATTGTAATGCACTGGTATCCAATTTTGTTCAATTGTTTATATAACCTCAAAATGGCGGCTTTGCGAATTTTAAAATTAAGTTTTTATTTCTTGTGTCGTAATCATGCGTTCGAAGTGAAAGTTTGAATAATGAACCTACGCAATAATTTTCCTTTAATGGTACATGACTCTATGGCCTATACATTTAACAGTCCTAGACGGCTCTGAATATCTACGAATCTATTATAGCAATCAAACTGAATTTCTTTTTGTTCATAGCGGCTATGAACATAAGTTCACCTATAGGACTTTAAATAACCTGATGATCACAAATCCAACATGGCGGCGACGCGAAGTATAAATATTCACATGGACGATTCTCAAAATTTAACCATCCTAGTGCAGTGAAACCTGGTACATTAAATCCTTATACGAATGTTAATCCACTGGCATATAATTTATTTGAATTGTTTCCATAACCACAAGATGGCAGCTGGTCGAAATTTTAAAATCTCCTTGTTACTTCTTGTGTCCTAATCATGCGATTGAAATTTGAATGCTACACGTACACAATAATCTTCATGTAACAGTACATAACTCTAGGACCTACATATATAAAATCCAACATGGCGACCATCCGAAATATTTAGTCGGTTCTCAATATCTACGAATCTATTACAGCAATCAAACTGAAATTGTGTATGTTGATAGTGGCAATTAACATAAGTAGGATGTATGAAAATAGGTTGTGTAGTTCTTCACGGAAATACTTGTTCTGTCTGCCACACCTTGGTTATTTGTCCCTTTGGTTGCTGCCGGTAAATTATACGGTATAGGACCCTACGAGTAGACTATGTAGATAGTTATTATTTTTTCTAATGCATGCAAAAACTTGTTAATTAGTCTATTATTGTTACAGTGTATGACCTACTGTAGGTATAGTGTATTGGGATTCTAAATTGTATACACGTGCATAGACACCGTTACACACGTAATTCTCAAAAACTAACGTGCGACGAGATTCAAGTGAATCATATTATAAATCACCTAACACATTATTGTACTACAATAGTGGATTGCATTAGTGAAAATTTTAAATTTGAACACAGTGATCATGATCTGATGATGGCCACTTGAGGTTCGAAACACGTAATCCTAAATGGTCCCATTTAATTGTGAATATTAACAAATACCGTACATGTATTTTTTTCAGGAGTGTATTTATATATTTGTATCTTGTACCCTGCACATTCATTGGGCACAATCGTGTTGACCAACTGAAAATCTACATGAAGTCAATATGTGCTGATACACCATTTTCTGAATATACAGTACAAAAACGATATTATCATAACTTTTCCAGAATAAGTCACCACATGTGCTTCTTCTTCGGTATCGTACGACGGATATGTTCATGTAAAAGTTTGCTGTTTGCTTTTTGGATCATTATTATGTAGAAACGTTGCTTCGGCAGTTATTGCCTTCGAAAGAAACTCATTTTTCTGTAACATCAATTATGACTGTGAACATACCTGCACGCAAACGTTCTATTTTTCGGGTATGTCTCAGAACCCACCACGAATACAAGCATCACATGTTCAATTCTTCTGTTGTCAACATGTGGGTAGCGCCCAATGAAATGTGCATTAATTCTGGTAGTGTTCGTAATGTGATTCGACGATCTTCTATGACAATAGCAGTGGCGGTATTAATGTTGACTTCGTACAGTAAGTATGGTGACTGGAGCTTCACGTCAATTTTCCTTTGAAATTGGTAGCCCCTCTTAAAATATTTTAAACCCTCTTCTTGTTGTGCTATAAGAAAGAGCATACTCTTCATAAGTCTATTGTAGCATTGCGTAGGTTGGCTGACGATTTCTTTGGACGGAAACACAATTACAACTCGACGTATTACTCATCGCGTGTTCCCTCCCTTGTTCTTGCAGGTGATACTGAACATGCATGCCTACTACTAACGCACCATTGGAGTCAAATCAGTTAACTTTTGCAGTCAACAATAAGCTAACAATACAATACAGCATAAATTATTTTCTCAATAAATCCTGCCAATAAACAATATCATTCTTTATTGAAAAGCCTTCGTATTTTAAGTCCAAATGTAGAGTGAGGGACTAGGAAGGGGGTTGAAGAAGAACATTTAAAAAAATTCAAAATCACATGATTACCCTTTAAAATATATTTGTTGTCATAATTACAAAATATATAGGTTACCCAATCTCAGAGTATAATCGGAGTGCAAGAGAGGGGCAGATGACCTCGCTGTTCTTCCCCTTTAAACAACAATAACTAACTACATATAAGAGCTTGGGAGAAAATACAACGGTTTCCTCAGAAGTATTTGAGTGATAAATTGTTATAGGTTTATTCATTTTTTATTTAGATTCCTAACCCGGGTAACGCCATGATGAAATGTTAATCCTTGTATAATTTAGATTATAAATTGTTGTAGATAATGAAATAGCGTTTCATTTCAGAATGAATTCGTGGCTGCCTTTGCCTCGAGCAACGAGGGAGACGTCTCGCCTAATATCATGGGACCTCGATGTCAACGCACCGGACGTCAATGTGACTCACTGACCAGCTCATGTCCAAAAGGTGATGAATGCGTCGCATATGGTCCTGGTCGAGACATGTTCGAGAGTACTCGGATAATAGCTCAACGTCTCACCGACAAAGCATGGGTAAGTTTGTATCACGTATGGTCTGGTTCGAGAGTACTCGGATCATAACTCAACGTCTCACCGACAAAGCATGGGTAAGTGTGCATCACGTATAGTCCGGCTTGGGAGTACTTGGATCATAGCTCTGCGTCTCACCGGCAAGGGATGGGGAAATGTGCATCACGTATAGTCCGGCTTGGGAGTACTCGGATCATAACTTAACGACTCACCGACAAAGCACGGGTAAGTGTGCATCACGTATAGTCCGGCTTGGGAGTACTTGCATCATAGATCTGCGTCTCACCGACAAAGCATGGGTAAATGTGTATCACGTATAGTCCGACTTGGGAGTACTTGGATCATAACTCAGCGTCTCACCGACAAAGCATGGGTAAATGTGCATCACGTATAGTCCGACTTGGGAGTACTTGGATCATAGCTCTGCGTCTCACTGACAAAGCATGGGTAAATGTGCATCACGTATAGTCCGGCTTGGGAGTACTCGGATCATAGCTCAGCGTCTCACCAACAAAGCATGGGTAAGCGTGCATCATGTATGGTTCGGTTAGAGAGTACTCAGACAATAGCTCAGCGTCTCACCAACAAAACAGGTATTGTAAGTACACAAACCACCAAAATGTTTTCTTATATAAGCCTTCACGGCCCGTTGAGTATCGGCACAACTAAGCGAAGCGTTTAAACAAGAATTACAATGTCAATAACTGCAGACTCCAACAGCTTGCTAAATCAGCCGTAGTGGAAGATGGTTGGGAAAGGGATCACGTTATCCGTATGGCAGACACAGATATGCTTTCTAGGACATCGATCTATCTCGCAAGACTGTATTGAGAAACAATTGAAAAACATAAAGTTTGACTATCCCAGAAGACCGCGTTCGATTGCCGGCTCGACCAAGAAATTTTAATTCTTGACTGAGGGCTGGAACAGGGTACACTCTGCCTCCTGATCCAAAACTTAGGAGAGGAGGGTTCGATTCCCATCTCAGTCATCTTGGAAGTGGCTTCCCGTGGTTTCCTGAGGTTTCCTGAAACTTTCCAACTTAAGACCACGGCCACCTCCTTACAATTCCTCAGCTGAAATACGAATACACACATTAATACACCAATCACAGTAACACAGGTTATCATATACATTCCACACACACCCCAAGTACACAGGGCTACATGACCAGGATGTCTTGAAGCCTCTAAATCAATCAATAAAAACAAAGAAATTTATAAACGTCCGCAAAGATTCAATAAAAAGTGGAGATAATGTACATTATATTACGATGAAGTTCCGGTGGTGAGCTGTTAGCCACTCCCCAGTCGCCCCTCCATAGCCACGTACAGGGACAACATTTCATAGCATTCTAACACATAAAGGGTGACCGACGGGAATCTGACGATTTTGAAAGGAACACTAGGCAGTTCTTTTTTTACAGACAATTTTATTTCAGTACATAAAATTGTTTATCATTACATGCCATTTATCACTTGTGAAAGATAACGTCGGGTAAATGGTGTCCTTCCTCATGAATGCACTGTTCCACCCTTCGCAGAAAGTCGGCCATCACACGAGTCATCAGTGCTCCATCGATTGTAGCCAATTCTTCCCTGATTGCCTCCTTCAGTTCTGGCAATGTGCGGGGGCTTGTGAGAGTATACACGTTGTTTGAGATACCCTCATAAGAAGAAATCAAACATGCTGAGGTCTGGTGATCTTGGGGGTCACGGTATGTCGCCCAATCGTGAAATTGCCCTGCCTGCCTGCCTGGAAACATGTTTCGATCCACTTGCATGGAAACACGAACACTGTGTGCGGTGGCACCGTCCTGTTGGAAGAAAATATTTTCCACATCCAGTTGCAGTCTGCGCAGTTCAGGACGCAGGAAAGTGT
This sequence comes from Meconema thalassinum, assembly GCA_946902985.2. Taxonomy (NCBI): domain Eukaryota; kingdom Metazoa; phylum Arthropoda; class Insecta; order Orthoptera; family Tettigoniidae; genus Meconema; species Meconema thalassinum. The sequence continues at coordinate 2,012,818,982 of OX336388.2, read as the reverse complement.
TCAGCATGTGGCAATAACGTTCGGCATTCACTGTAACAGTTGCACCATTCTCGTCCTCGAAAAAATAGCGACCAATGATGCCGAACGGTGTCGTTGCGCACCAAACCGTTACTCGCTGTGAGTGTAAAGGTTTTTCGTGAATGACACGGGGATTTTGAGGGCACCAGTACCGTAAGTTCTGCCTATTAATATCCCCATCCAGATGGAAATGCGCCTCGTCACTCATGATAATGACTGCATTCTCATTGTCTTCCAAAACAACTTGCAGTCGAAAAGCAAACTCCTGCCGCTGCGCGTAATCTCTCTCGTCAAGTTTCTGGGAGTAACACATCTTGTAAGGGTGAAATGTTATGTCTTTCTTTAAGATTGTTCGCACAGATTCACGGCTCATTCCGAGTTCGCGTGCATGTTCACGTGCTGAGCGCCCAGGGCTACGCGTCACCGCGGCTCTCACACGCTCGATGTCTGGTGTTCTTGCTGTCTTAGTAGGACCTTGTGGCGTCTTTTTAACAAAAAGATCCTGTTGTCCGTACATTATTAACCCAACTGAGAATTGTGTTGCGGCTGGGAACGGCACTACGACGCCCACGGTTGAAACGCACACGAAAAAGTCGCTGCACTGTTATAACAGACCCGCCATTCTGCACAAATGCGTCGTTCGCAAACATACGATGTTCAACCGACCACTGCTCCATAGCCAAGGATCATGTAAACTATAGCTACTGAAACGGCAACGCATGGCCGGTGACCTGCTTGACAAGTCCGCTCTCCACTCCTCCTACCGAGAGAGTACTAGCCATGCCAAAAACGTCAGATTCCCGTCGGTCACCCTGTATTATTATTATTATTATTATTATTATTATTATTATTATTATTATTATTATTGTACTGATTCAATTATCGGAACGGTACATGTCGTAGTATTATTTTAAGACACTGACTTATGTTGTCTAAATTACGAACCTTGCGATCTTGCTCTCTCCAGACAAATGCATTATCCTTGGAACCAAACAGTGGTTAGCCCTATCGCCACTGACACTACAGCAGACGCTATTCCTTCAGATAGCGCTGCTACACCTGAGCCCTCAGCGTCCCCTCCCCCTACACCTTCACCTACACTGGCGTCGCGACGCCCACCTCCTAGACAACGCACCACACTCATTATCCAATGTTACCGCTGCCAAAGATTACATCACGCTGCACACGAGTGCAAATATGAAGCTAGGTGTAACCGCTGCGGCGGATCCTATCAGCATAGCGTATGTACAGTACCCAGGGACGCCCCTGCGTGTGTAAACTACAGGGGAAAGCATGCCGCCTCCTATTCATGGTGTAAATACATCTAGGAGGCGCTTCAACAGCAACACCGGCAGCGGCAACGTCCATACATGCCCTGAAATATTCCCCCTCTTCTCTCTCTCCCCATCTCTCTGCCAAGCCCTCCTTCAAGTCAAAACATAAGTCACAATCCTGCCCTCACAAGTATTCTTCAAATACTTCAGCAATTAATCTCCGTTACGCTTTAAACGTATCCCTCACTCACTCTGACAGCACTTATGCACACCCCTCAATACCATCCTTGCCCCACGGTACCGCTGGAGTCCGCTCAGGTGGCTGGCCTCAGACGGCTCATCTGGGACGGCGTCCTGCGACCCGCGGGTTCGATTCTCACACATCCCCACACTCCAAACTCCCTCATACTTGCCCCGAGGCCTGCTGTGCGCCTGCTCGGGTGGTCGGCCACGCCGCCTCACTCGGGATGGTGCCCAGTGGCTCGCGGGCCCTCTGCACGATGTCTCTAGCATCTAGTTAACTGCCCTTCTGTTTCTTCTTCTAGTGTTGCTAAACTAAGTACGCTACGAGCCCAGGCTTATTAGCCTACTTTCGATTTTTGCAAAAAATGAAAGTAGACTTATGAGATCAACACAGGGCGAAAAAAAGTGTGTCTGTCTGTGTGTGTGTATGTGTGTGTGTGAGTCTGTGTGTGTGTGTGTATGTGTGTGTGTGAGTCTCTGTGTGTGTGTGTGTGTGTGTGTCTGTGTGTGTGTGAGTGTGTGTACTCTGAATGTCTGTCCCCCCCTATCAATTCGAACACGGTGAATGCAAATTGAACGAAATTTGGTACAAAGGTAGCACTAGCAAAGGACACCTCAGTGTCATGTTTTATATCGCCGCCATCTTTACTAAAACTGAATGGCGGCCACTCAAACGTTCAAAACGTAAAATCAAATAACGACTAACCAAATCATCCGATCTCTACCAAATTTGGTAACAACATACCTTCGTATAGGATGCGTCTTGTGAACAAATTACAAGGTCGTCCGCCATACCATTTCAGGATGGCGGCCGTGTGAATTATGCAAACTTTATAATCCATATCATGGGACCCACCAGTTCCGATTATCGAGCCGAGAATCGTTTTAACTGTTCTAAAGGAAGAGGCACGTTCGAAATTAAAAGTTTATTTTGTAATACTATAGTGCAGACGTGATTTTAAAAAGCTGAACTGATTCAGTAATAAGACAAGATGGCAGCGGATATCTTGTGCCGGACTTATATTTCACTAATTTGAGTATTGCATGCAATATAGCGTACTGATAAAAAATAAATAAACTTTGTATGAAATGCTTTATATATAAATAATATACTCCAGTGATGAAATCGTTTAGTATAAATCATTATTTGCTAACAAGTTCTATGTAAGTCATTTTAAATAGAACGATATTCGTTGACACAATTAGCTCAGTGGTAGAGCGTTAGCCTATCGCTCAAATGCCTATGGTTCAAACCCGATCAGAGCTAGGTTTTTTGCTTGAAATGTTATATGTTTACTGTTTTGTAATGACTCAGATGTTTTAAAATTAAGCGTTATATTGTGCACATTATGGTGTAAAATATATATTTAATTAAAACATAATTCGCCAGCAGATTTACTCGGGACATCTAGCTGCCAAAAAGGTAACTTCCAGATTTTATTGAAAAGTTTCTTCTTCTGGCCGCTAGAATGCACTCGCTCTGTTAGGATTATATTGTTCGACATTTCACCAATAGATGTCACGACTAGTCTACGTGGGGATCCATTGATTACTATACCATTATCATTCTATGCGCATCGAATTTGAAGAATGACAAGATGATACTACGATACATTTTAACTTTTTATTTTAAAGGGTTTGTAACAGCCTATTTTGCGTTACTTGAAAATGTTATTAAGCGTTATATTGTGCACATTATGGTGTAAAATATATATTTAATTAAAACATAATTCGCCAGCAGATTTACTCGAGACATCTAGCTGCCAAAAAGGTAACTTCCAGATTTTATTGAAAAGTTTCTTCTTCTGGCCGCTAGAATACACTCACTCTGTTAGGATTATATTATCGAAAATATCCACATAGTTTGTATACACACGTCTCTGTAGGGTCATGGAAAGATTTGTTAATTCAATTAGGGTTGTGAAAGCCATGCACAACCAGACGTGTAAAGACATGCCTCAACTCAAAGTTGGATGTTGCCCACGGCAGGTCGTTATAATAATAATAATGTTATTGGTTTTACATCCCTTTTAACTACTGCTGATTTTAGAGACACCGGGGTGCCGGAATTTTGGCCCGAAGGGGATCTTTAACGTGCCAGTAAATGTACTGACACGGCTCCCTCGCATTTGTGCACCCTCAAATGCCAGCTGACTGCGCCAGGATACGAACCTGCAACCTAGGGCCCAGCAAGCGAGAACGTTACCGCTGAGCCACGCCGCCAGTCCGGTCGATTATGTCTCCAGATCCATAACATTCTTGATATACTTCTTATCTTTCTTTCTTCAATGATGGTAGCAGTTTTTAGGTAGATTTCTTTAGAAAGCTAACTATTGCAATGGGTCCCATGTTTCGACTTCCGGAAAATTTCGACATATCTTCGCGTTTCACATCCCCCAGACCCCAAAACCACCGTCAGTTCAAAAGTTTATATATAATTTATGTATATATGTATCTATCTATATATATATATATCAGTTTCTTGTGGACACGATAACTGCCGTAATTTTGCACCAATCACTTTGAATTTTTTACATAATATGTATCCCTATAAAATCTCGGTCGAGTTCGTTAATGGGCAAAATCGGTCAAAGGGGGTAACAATGGGGGGCTTTTTTCGAAAAAGTGAAATATCGCTATAACTCTCTTAATACATGAAATATCGAATCCCTTCAAAGTTCATAATATGTGTTGGATAAGTGCCAAAAATTTATGTCAAATAAGTTTTTTGATAGCACCAACCATTGACCAAAGGGGTGGGAAAAAGTGGGTTTTTCGGGAAACATTAATCATATCTCCGTTAATAGGCACAATATCAAAACCGCACAAAATGGACAATATTCCTCCAATAATTACCTAAAACTTTTGTCTGAAAGAATTTTTGATATGACCCACCATTACGCCACGGGGTGAACAAAATGATTTAAATTATAAGAAAATGCCAAGTGCCAAGAGAGGTTGCCATGACAACTTTACTTTTAATTGATAAGGGATGACCATCAGCAGTTGCTATGACAACGCCACTGCACGAGATCACATTCAGTTTTCATATGTCAGTGGGAAGCGACTTCGGTATCGGAACTGGTAGCATGCTGAACTTCTATGCCCAAGGTCGCGGGTTCAAACCCGGCTGAAGTCGTCGGATTTACTAAGAGCGCTAAAAAACCTGACTTTGCTTTCCTTCGGAGGGGAAGTTCCAACGTTCGTTGCGAGTTGCTGATTGAGGTGGCATCTAGTAGCCAAGTTCACAGCTAGGTGTCGTTGACGGCAGTATTTTAGGTAGATTTCATTAGAAAGCTAACTATTGCAATGGGTACCATGTTTCGATTTCCGGAAAATTTCGACATATCTTCGCGTTTCACATCCCCCAGACCCCAAAACCACCGTCAGTTCAAAAGTTTATATATAATTTATGTAATATATGTATATATATGTATATCAGTTTCTTGTGGACACGATAACTGCCGTAATTTTGCACCAATCACTTTGAATTTTTTACCGAATATGTATACCCATAAAATCTCGGACGAGTTCGTTACTGGGCTAAATCGGTCGAAGGTGATGAAAATGGGGGACTTTTTTTTTCGAAAAAATGAAATATTGCTATAACTCTCTTAATATGTGAAATATCGAATCCGTTCAAAGTTCATACTATGTGTCGGATAAAGCTCAGAAATTTATGTTTGAAACGTTTTTTTGATAGCACCAACCATTGACCAAAGGGGTGGGAAAAAGTGGTTTTTTCGGGAAACATTAATCATATCTCTGTTAATAGGCACAATATCAAAACCGTACAAAATGGACAATATTCCCCTAATAATTACCTAAAACGTTTGTCTGAAAGAATTTTTGATATGAGCCACCATTGCGCCGAGGGATGAGAAAAATGATTTCGGAATTATAAGAAAATGCCAAGAGCTATCAATGGTTGACATGGCAACACTACTAAATTGATGAGGGATGAGCCATCAGACGTTGCCATGACAACGCACTTGCGCGAGATCAGATTCAGATTTCCATCTGACTAAGTGTGAAGCGGCTTCGGTGACGTAACTGGTAGCATGCTGAACTTCTATGCCCAAGGTCGCGGGTTCAAAGCCGGCCAAAGTCGTCGGATTTTCTAAGAGCGCTAAAAATCCCTCAGTAAGCTTTCCTTTGGAGGGGAAGTTCCAACGTTCGTTGCGAGTTGCTGATTGAGGTGGCATCTAGTAGCCAAGTTCACAGCTGGGTGGCGTTGACGTTAGTATCTGGTAGCAACATTAGGAACTACTGCTTGAAATTTAGCGTCTGCATTCCTTACCTGAATTACAGACTAATACAGCCATCACAATTCACACCGTTTATCAGACAGATTCTAAACTCACCCAAAGTACACGGGGTTATATGACCGCGTTGTCGCAGCCCCTAAACTGAGGAACCAACCAACATCTCTGCGGGAGATATAATTTTGCGTGAAGAAGTAACAGACCGTTACATAGTTACACATCAGTGTCGAAACCTTGCATAAGGACAGTGTGACCACAAGTATTGTAACAGTAGCCTCATCCCCCCTTACCCTGTTTATTAGCCAAAAGATAATAATAATAATAATAATATTAGCATATCAAAATAAATGACCACATGACATTACCACACCCAGAATTAATAAAAAAAAACACATGAAAAGGCTAATTTAATTACTCACTAGGTCAGCTGAGTTCACAGCAAATAAAACCTAGGAGTGAATGTTCCAAATTTTCGTGGTTTTCAAGAACATCCCCGGTTTGAATTAGGAGAAAAGATAAGGCGGGACGAAGCATGTGTCAAGACCAGCTTGTTGAGTGGAACGCTGGATGCGTACCTCAGCAGGCCGTAATAAATTGACCCTGCCAAAGATGAAGAATGAAAAGGGGAATAATCTTCCTAGTGACTTCATGCAATAAATAACATGACAAATCGAAATAAGCTAACATGTATTGAGCAGTAAAATAAAACAATTACAAGAGACAGCTTTCCACCACTTAATTAACTAACTGACAAATATGATCTAATTAAACACCAATGAATCACTTAACCTAAACAAACCAGACACTTGTCCGCTTGGCAAGATTACACACATCTACATTTGTGATAGAAATGAATTTGATTAAAATGATTCCCCTGACGACAAAACTAAAGGAACAACAACATGAAGTTAGACTGGTGCTACTTCCAAAACAATGTTGCATCAAACAACCGAAACGCCCCTTAGTGGAACCGAAAGATCTGACAACCTCCACAGTCCAGCATTGACCGTCCCGTCGAGGCTGTCTGACCAAGAATTAAAACCCCCGAGGTTCCCATCCGGCTAACGGGAAATAGAGCAATAATAATACACCCTGCAGTAATTACATATAAAGGTACCACCAAAATATTACTAGACCCTCCAAAAGATTACATACTAAAGTGTTAAAATAGACTTTATCTAGTTAAGCTTACGGACCGCCGACACGCGGCCTTAAAATGACGTTACAAAATTTAGCAGTCAAAGTTTGTATTGATCGTCCTTGGTTATGCCCCTTAGTAATTAAATCATGATAGTACCACCTGCTGTCTTCGAACCCTCCGGGGAAAACTGCACACACGTTTTCCCCGGAGGCAAGTGCTCAAGAGTCTTTCTGTCAGCAAACTTCCTCACACACTGTCTCCTGGATCACAGATTCCACCCTAGTATATCAGCGTATCCCCCTCCACAACCCTCCAGTAGTACCAACTGCGACCAGCCGCTCAACAGGCCAAAACAAAGCCAGAGTTCAAAGTAGTAAGCGTTTACTTCCCTTTGGATATTGCATCATCATGACCAGAAATTGCGTAATCCTGATGACGTCGTGGGTCCTTTGAGCGACCACGTGGTCCAGGAGCGGGGCATGTGCACTGCACGTGTTAGCGTGGGAAGGGGGTGACCTCTTGGCTTGTTTATGTGATGGTGATAAAAAGTTAATGGGTGTTGACGGCATGGGGGTTGTTTATTAGGATGGTAACTCGAAATTCAGACTCCTCTTCCACTCCTACAGGGGAGTTTCTTGGTTCGATTCTGTGTTTTGTTATTTAATTCCCGGGACAGCCTGTGTATCATGGTTATTAAGTATTGATTGATTATTGAATTATATTTTGGTAATTTCCCAAGGAAGTGTAGAGAGTCTTGTGTGTCATAACTTTTGAATGAGAGTGTACGGTGAGGCACTCGACATAGCCGGATCGCTACCAGACATGTGGTGTGCAGCTGTTCCGTTTTTGCTCGCGCCGTGCGGCAAGCCATGAGAGCAGCCAGCGCATGTAGTGCATGGTTGTCGTTAAAGTTTTTGCTCGCGCAAGCTAAATAAGTAATCCGATGTTGTAATGCCACACTCTGTTTAAGTATGACATATATTACCACAGCGTGGGAGTGGAGTTGTGTTAGTCCTTCTCGCTATGTTATGTCTGTTTAATTTAAATGATGTTAACATTTTTTGTGTTCTGGCTTGCTTCATGATCTCAATCTGGTTAAAGTGTTTTATATGACATGTATAACTTTGAGTGTGTGAAATGAATTTCGATCTGTTTGTTTTTAGATTCACAGACGTCATTAGTCAAGTCTGTAATTTTTAATGCGAGAACGAGATTGGATGTCGGTTCCCAGAGCTCCATGTGAAAATGTTTAAAATAGCTTTTTGCAGTTTGATATTCGCAATATATAAGAGCACATAGCTATGAAGTAACACTTAGTTTCAAAGCAACTCAGTTAACAATCAACATGACCATGTATGGAAATCTTTTAGTTAAGCTCCAGCAGCTCTATGAGATAAAATCTCTGAGAGAACAATCAGAGAGGCTGGGGCTAAACTTCGCAGTGAGCGCGTTCAAAGTGGAAGAGGACGTTTGGTTCAACGGGCTTAGCAATCTTCAGCAGGACATGTATAATTGCGAGTTATTGGAAATAATTCGAGACCGCCAGCATTGCAGAGAGTTGACGGCGGATGGCGTAACCCCCCACATATTGGGGGTGATCATTCAGCGGCTGGAATCAATCGACTCCGACAGTATCGAGCTGCTCGATTTTCCACCGCTGGAGGAAGAGAGTGTGGGGGGTGAAGATCGTATGGATGCCGAAGAAGGTGGAGAAGAAGAAGAAGAAGAAGAAGTCCAAATGATTAATTAAATGGACGTTGGCGTAGTAGTAAGCGTTTACTTCCCTTTGGATATTGCATCATCATGACCAGAAATTGCGTAATCCTGATGACGTCGTGGGTCCTTTGAGCGACCACGTGGTCCAGGAGCGGGGCATGTGCACTGCACGTGTTAGCGTGGGAAGGGGGTGACCTCTTGGCTTGTTTATGTGATGGTGATAAAAAGTTAATGGGTGTTGACGGCATGGGGGTTGTTTATTAGGATGGTAACTCGAAATTCAGACTCCTCTTCCACTCCTACAGGGGAGTTTCTTGGTTCGATTCTGTGTTTTGTTATTTAATTCCCGGGACAGCCTGTGTATCATGGTTATTAAGTATTGATTGATTATTGAATTATATTTTGGTAATTTCCCAAGGAAGTGTAGAGAGTCTTGTGTGTCATAACTTTTGAATGAGAGTGTACGGTGAGGCACTCGACATAGCCGGATCGCTACCAGACATGTGGTGTGCAGCTGTTCCGTTTTTGCTCGCGCCGTGCGGCAAGCCATGAGAGTAGCCAGCGCATGTAGTGCATGGTTGTCGTTAAAGTTTTTGCTCGCGCAAGCTAAATAAGTAATCCGATGTTGTAATGCCACACTCTGTTTAAGTACGACATATATTACCACAGCGTGGGAGTGGAGTTGTGTTACTCCTTCTCGCTATGTTATGTCTGTTTAATTTAAATGATGTTAACATTTTTTGTGTTCTGGCTTGCTTCATGATCTCAATCTGGTTAAAGTGTTTTATATGACATGTATAACTTTGAGTGTGTGAAATGAATTTCGATCTGTTTGTTTTTAGATTCACAGACGTCATTAGTCAAGTCTGTAATTTTTAATGCGAGAACGAGATTGGATGTCGGTTCCCAGAGCTCCATGTGAAAATGTTTAAAATAGCTTTTTGCAGTTTGATATTCGCAATATATAAGAGCACATAGCTATGAAGTAACACTTAGTTTCAAAGCAACTCAGTTAACAATCAACATGACCATGTATGGAAATCTTTTAGTTAAGCTCCAGCAGCTCTATGAGATAAAATCTCTGAGAGAACAATCAGAGAGGCTGGGGCTAAACTTCGCAGTGAGCGCGTTCAAAGTGGAAGAGGACGTTTGGTTCAACGGGCTTAGCAATCTTCAGCAGGACATGTATAATTGCGAGTTATTGGAAATAATTCGAGACCGCCAGCATTGCAGAGAGTTGACGGCGGATGGCGTAACCCCCCACATATTGGGGGTGATCATTCAGCGGCTGGAATCAATCGACTCCGACAGTATCGAGCTGCTCGATTTTCCACCGCTGGAGGAAGAGAGTGTGGGGGGTGAAGATCGTATGGATGCCGAAGAAGGTGGAGAAGAAGAAGAAGAAGAAGTCCAAATGATTAATTAAATGGACGTTGGACAGTGGGTGTTTAAAAAAAATAAAAAAAATTAAAAAGAAATAATAATAATAATAATAATAATAATTTGTGTGGTGTAAATCTTTTTTAAAAAATATATTTATTTGATCATTTGTGGTTTACATTAATTATATAATATGAATTAGTGAAAAATGATATGATCTTCGTTCTTAAAGTGGTAAGTAGTTCTTTTTCCAACAAGCGGCAGAGAGAATTGAAGATGCTGTGTTGTTTGCAGAGTGGAATATGCTGGTCTTGTGCACGGGGTAAGTACAATCATTCTTTTCTTTCTTGCGTGTGTTGGTTTTAGTGAGCTGAAAAATATATATATATAGAGACACATTAATAATAATAATAATAATAATAATAATAATAATAATAATAATAATAATAATAATAATAATAATAATATCTTTTGTGAGGAATAAAAAATAAAAATAAAAAAACTTACACTGTTCTAATTATAAGATATTTTTGTTGGGGATCCAAGAGTTGTGAGTTGAATCGAATCCAAGCCAAGATACGAAGGCTCGGGTTCCTTTTCTACGTAGTACTTTGTCGACTAAGTAAATATTAGGATGTTTTGTTCGTTGTAACTCTGCTTCGTAGAACGCACCAAATATTGGGATATTTTTATTATCTTTTAAAAGATATGTTCGTGGATTAGTATTTTGAACTTTATAAATTGTAAATAATTCTGTTGTCCAATTACCTTCGTACCCTTTACTGAAGTGTTTCTTGATTTTTGATATTCTTACAATGTCGCCGATTTTATATTTTGGTTTTCTTAAAGTTTCATTATATTGTGTTGGCAAGCGGGGTGGATTGTTTCTTTTCACATCATTAGGTTTCATGCCAATGCTGCGATGTATTTTGTGATTATACTTTACTAGTAACTCAGGCAAAATATGTACCCATCGGTAAGAACCTCGTGTTGTGAATTCTTTCCACATCGATTCCTTAAGAGTTCGATTAAATCTTTCTATCACACTCGCTTTAATGGAGCTGCCAGTGGAATAATGCTTTAGATTTTGTTTCTGAGACCATGTTTTGAATTCACTGTTATAAAATTCCGTTCCTCGATCGGTGTGAAAATAATTGGGCAATCTTTTACTTTGAGAATAAACAAATTTTAAGCTTTTCACAATCTCACTTCCTTTTTTGGTTTTAAGAGGAATTGCCCATGCATATTTCGAGTAAACGTCAATAATGGTTAATAAATATTTAAATCCATTATTCCATTTTGCAAGTTTGGACATGTCCACAAGGTCAGCTTCATGGAGGTCATCGATTCCTTTGCTAATAACACGTCGTCTTTTAAACTTTTTTCTAAGCGGTGCGTGAAGTTCTTTTGCAATTTCTCGTCTGATTTCGTTCATAGTTATTTTCCAAACAATGTTTTATAACATACTGTGCATTGTTTTACAAACGTTGGAATTTTTATTCAATATATCCAGCATTTCTTAGTTCTTCTTCTATTGCAAAGATTTCGCTGTCTAGTCCTGTGTGACCTGCAGCTTTCGATGCAATTAATGTTTTAAGTCTTGATACCAATTTGTTTGGTTCATTCCAGTGAACGAATTCAATATTGTTTCCGCCTTCAAATTTCCAAATGGCTTGTGGCGCGATGTGTTTTTTTTGACCATATCCAGTATGCATTGTAGTATTTGCTTCTTCATTTTCATCTGCTGTTTTTATAATTCTATCTATGTCTTCAGTGAGAAGGGGTTCAATTATATGTCTATACTTATAAGATTGCGTTCCTCTTGGAGCTGCATTGCTTGTATTGTATTAGGTACTCAGCTAATAATAGTGTACATCACCCCTTATTATTTTCCCTAATTACAGTACATGGGAATGATGACCATGATTTCCAAGCCTCTAAGTAAAACAAAAACAAATTATTTCCATTTCCAAACAGTTGGTGTGAGGTGAGGTGAGGTGAGTTTTCTAAACGTCAAACTCATGTGGATTTCCACTTTTACTCCAGGTAAATGCCGTGTTTGCCCACAGAAAAGTGCAAAGAAAATCGAAACATGTTATGTTTGGATCAATTCCTTACCTACATGACAACATGTACTCGAAAGAACAAGTAATGAGCATTCTATGTTAACAATAGAGAGATGCTTGCAAACTGCCAATGCTTAGAGCTCATTAGCGGCTTCTAAGAGAGATAAGGAGTACACTCACTTGAAAGACTAACAAGAGGAGTTTTCGATTTTCCCACAACATCCAATCTGAAAGTAAATATAAATGACTATGCACTTAAGTCCATAACCACCTCCTTACCATTCCTACCCTTCATAGTCAAAGGCACACATTAATACAGCCATCACAGTGACAGAGGTTATTTGTAAAATATCTAAATATCTGAGATTTATCTTGAAATTGACCAGAATTTTGTAAAATCCACAAATTTTACCGCAAATTTAGCAAATTCCACCAAATTTCAGCAAAATCCAACAAATCACTACCAGATTTATTGAAATGCCATTGAATTATTAAAGAATGGTTTGAACTAGCTCAAATTTATATAAAATTACCCGAATATTGATGAAAATTCACCAAATTCTACCAAATTTAGCCAAGAGGACTACAAAGCATGAAATTTAACCATTTTTTAAAATTCACAACATATACTCGAAAATTCTATAATATTCCCTTTACGTGTATGCTTTTTTTAGTTGTTGTTTCGTTTCCCACACTCCCTGCAGACAAATACCTGAACATGACTTTCTGCTAGACTAGGAGCTCCACATTCGACATGATAGCTGAGTTTCATCTCCCATAAACTCGTCTCTGAGGTGGGTGCCAGAAAAGGCATCCAGCTGTAAAAACCACACCCTCACATAGACTTTCATAACTTCTTACGTTGAGGTTCATAACACTACGTTGAATGATTTATCGGTTTCCTTTTCACAATTCCTGTCTATACTTTCCTCTTGAAGGTTGCAAGATGCTTGCAAGGTTCCTAAAATGCAATTCAATTTAATAAATACCTTAAGATGGTTTGATTTGTTTAATGATATGGTGTTGATGATGGATATATACGTTAAGACTAATTTTTGTTAGGTCTTGACTGGCCTTGCAATTAGAAATTGACAAACCAAACATGGGTTATCTACCAGGGGAACACTTTGACCACTATGTTGGTTATTGACCAGTAAGTACAGTTCTAGTAATGAAACAGAAATCCAACACAAACAATGAGCGCACAATGCGGCGGAGATTGGTACCACGATGTACTGTTGGTTATGTAGCTATGTGGAATGTACATCACATATGGTTTACTTGAAGGTTTGGAGATTCCATTAAAGATATTTCTACAATAAACCATTTTCAAATGGTCATTCGTTGGTGTGAAAATATTTATTATATGGTATTTTATGAAAACAATTATGATTTATAAAAAATTTATACGTTTACTGTATTCTTATTTAATGTAAGCACTGGAGGCACTATCGACCAAAATACAGCACTATCTGGAATGTATATTGCATACTTGAAGGTTTGGTGATCCCATTAAAGGTATTCCTACAATAAATGATTTTTAAGTTGTCGTTCTATGGCGTGAAAATATTTAATATATGATATTTGCTAAAAGGATATGCCACTGGAATTATTTTTCAAGTAGTTATTTTAATGACAACAGAGTTCACTGTTAATAACGGGGAGCCCTATGTGGAATGTAGGATAACATGTAACATAATATACGTGACAACTGTAAGGCTTGTGATTTTTAAGATGCCTTTATCCCTATATTAATCACCCAGTTTGCAATACTGATAACTGCAATGTTTCTGAAAAAAAATTGAAACAAAACAAAAATCAGCATTGAAAAACCAAAAAGTGGTTGAGCATATATATAGTGGGGAAAAGAAAAGTTTTGTAAACACTAATGTCCAACAAGACTAATTAAATCAGTAACTGTCAGGGTGGCCGAGTGGTTAAGGCGTTTGACTTAAGATCAAATTTCCAAATATATAACGAAGCAAGGGTTCGAATCCCTTCCCTGACATAACTATTGCTTGAACATGCAAGAAAACAAGAAATATACACAAACTATGTTTATCAATTTAATCAATTTTTTTTTACAAGAGATATACACACAGAATACAGCTCGTTTTTGTTTATCAGTTCTTTTAAACATAACACTTGTTGAATTTTTTTTTTTTAGGGGATGGGGGTGTTGCTACGTTGACCCATCACACAATAATAGCAGCTTTACGAAGTTCATTTTCTATATTTAATAGCTCTTTCTCATAACCAATATGACCAAGCTGTTTACAGGCATGCAAGAGCTGTAGACGTTCGACTAATATATTAGGATCGTTCCATTTGCTATTTTTTATGAATGGTTTCAGAATCTCGGGAAGCAGTTCATCATTATCACCATTAATATGATTATCATCCTCATTATTATAATCATTTTCATAATGATGATCATTATCATCGTTATCATTTCCATGATAATTTCCACCTGTGTCCACAGTCTGTTCAATGGTTTGAGTTGTCTTTGATAGTGTTGAAAGCTTCTTTTTAGATGTGCGAGAATGCTTTAACATTGTTATGTTATTATTACCACTATTCCCTTTCCTCACTAACTTTTTGATGGGGTATATTGTCTCTGATAGGGTTGAGGGCTTTTGAGATGTGGGTGCATGTCTGAACATGGGTTTCACAGGAGGTGTTAAAGGTTTCTCATTAAACAACTCGCTAACAGCATGAGTGCGTTGTAGTGTATTAAACTTGAGGTTAATATTATCTTGAGCAGTACTATCTTTCTCTTGGACTTGGTTTCTTGCTTTGGTTTGGGTTTTCCTTACATTTAGACTAGCGTGATTATTAAGCTTACATTCATGATTGTTTGAAGAAAGTACGTCCAATTCTTTTGTTTTAAGCATTCCTCGACACTGTTTCGATCGTTGCTTTGAACAGCGCCAAATAACAGTTCCATTTTTATTGCTTCGTTTCACAATATATGAATATCCTTTATAGTATGCATAAGGCTTACCATACCTAGTCACTGATACTTCCATATCAACTGTCAAGCATAAACTAATTTCTAGTAAAGACAACTTGGTAATAACAACAATAGATTAATGTGGGAGCATATATAGATGCAAAAATAGGGAGCAAAATTGGGGGTAAAAAGTGTCAGCGAAAGTGGGAGCAAATGTGGGAGCAAAAACTGTGAGCAAACATTGGGAAGCAAAAAGTGGGAGCATATATGGGATGAAATGTGGGAGCAAAGCAAATATAAAAAGTGGGAGCAAATATGCTAACAAATATGTCAACAAATATGCCGGCAAAAGTAAATACACATTTCAAGATAGTTGAAAGTGCAAAGAAAATATGGAAGCAAATATGAGAGCCAATGCAGTGTTTTTCTAAAACAACTAAGCATAACAAACTTAGTCATAACCTAACCTGCCGCAACCTCACCTAACTTAACTTCACCTATCCTAACCTAACCTAACCTACCCTAACCTAACCTAACTTCACCTATCTTAACCTAACCTAGCCTAACTTAACCTAACCTAACCTCACCTAACCTAACGTAACCCAACTTCACCTAACCTAACCTCACCTAACCCAACTTCCCCTAACCTAACCTAACTTCACCTAACCTAACTTGACCCAACTTTACCTAACCTAACCTATCATAAATTCACCTAACCTAACTTTACCTAACCTCACCCAACCTAACCTTTCAACTCTCAGATCAAAATTAAATTCTGGGCATAGCCGAGTTGGAACCCATGACCTCAGGGATAACACCAAAGTATACTAACCACTACATCGCGAGATGGGCAAATTATCACGCTACACAACACAAAAATAAAAGTTTCCTGTAGTGGAATTCATTGGCTGACAACCATAGTTGGGAATTCAAACCCAAGACTTCAGGACTTTTGTTATGAACATTATCAGAAATATTATTCCATTTACATTTTGCTGCTGCTTATAATTATAAGAGTTGGCATTAATATGGGATCAAAAAGTGGGAGAAAAAAGTGGGAGCCAATATGGGAGCAAAAGTGGGAGCAAAAGTGGGGGCAAAAGTGGGAGCAAATGGGGGAGCCAATATGGGAGCAAATGTGGGAGCAAATCAGCTCACCTCGGATATCACCAGTGAGTGCTCATATCCACCGCTAGGTAGCGGAAACACACTTTGCGTGTTGTATGTAATTATCTTACTAAGTTTGACTGCATGCAAAACGTGCTTGTATAAGCTGTGCATATAATTTTAATATACAATTAACACTAATTGTTCAGAACTAACATGTATAGCCTTTTCTAGGGTATCCTTAGCAAGAACGACTGACTAACCCAGGAGTGTAAAGCCTTGCCATATTCAGTAAGCACCTGTTGCCGCTTCCATATTTTCTTTGCACTTTCAACTATCGTGAAAGTTGAAATTTTCTCTTTAGATGATCTGGTAGATGTTCCCACTCTATACGAATTCGTTGTGGTTCATATATACTCAAGCCTTACAGTTGTGACATATCACGTATATTATGTTACATGTTATCCTACATTCCACATAGGGCTCCCCGTTATTAACAGTGAACTCTGTTGTCATTAAAATAACTACTTGAAAAATAATTCCAGTGGCATATCCTGTTAGCAAATATCATATAATAAATATTTTCACGTCACAGAACGACAACTTGAAAATCATTTATTGTAGGAATACCTTTAATGGGACCACCAAACCTTTAAGTAAACCATATTTGATATACATTCCACATAGCTACATAACCGACAGTACGTCGTGGTATCAATTTCAGCCACCAGGCGCGCTCATCGTTTGTATTGCATTTCAGTTCCATTTGCATTTCTTGAAAATCACCCCCAAGCCAAAAAATACATAGCAAGTTAGTGGAATCATGTTACACATCAATAATTTTAGAAGAGCTCTCAGGTATTGTATGATGATTTTTTTTAGAAGTGTATAACTGTTTGTTGACTAGCATTTACTGTTACACAACATTATTTTTGGTAAACTCTACATAAGTATCCTAATTGTCTCTGGTATAATGTCTTGTTTAACAAACATGGTCACACGGTTTATCTATACGTTTAAGCCTCTGTTGTTTATGATTTTAAAAAATGATAAACAGCTAAACTCACTGGTCAATAGCCAACATAGTGGCCAAAATGTTTCCCTCATAGGTAACTCATGTTTGGTTAGTCAATTCTTATTGCAAAGCCAGTCAAGACGTAAAAATAGTATTAACACCATATCATTAAACAAATCAAACCATCTTAAGGTATTTATTAAATTGAATTGCATTTTAGGAACCTTGCAAGCATCTTGCAACCTTCAAGAGGAAAGTATAGACAGGAATTGTGAAAAGGAAACCGATAAATCATTCAACGTAGTGTTATGAACCTCAACGTAAGAAGTTATGAAAGTCTATGTGAGGGTGTGGTTTTTACAGCTGGATGCCTTTTCTGGCACCCACCTCAGAGACGAGTTTATGGGAGATGAAACTCAGCTATCATGTCGAATGTGGAGCTCCTAGTCTAGCAGAAAGTCATGTTCAGGTATTTGTCTGCAGGGAGTGTGGGAAACGAAACAACAACTAAAAAAAGCATACACGTAAAGGGAATATTATAGAATTTTCGAGTATATGTTGTGAATTTTAAAAAATGGTTAAATTTCATGCTTTGTAGTCCTCTTGGCTAAATTTGGTAGAATTTGGTGAATTTTCATCAATATTCGGGTAATTTTATATAAATTTGAGCTAGTTCAAACCATTCTTTAATAATTCAATGGCATTTCAATAAATCTGGTAGTGATTTGTTGGATTTTGCTGAAATTTGGTGGAATTTGCTAAATTTGCGGTAAATTTTGTGGATTTTACAAAATTCTGGTCAATTTCAAGATAAATCTCAGATATTTAGATATTTTACAAATAACCTCTGTCACTGTGATGGCTGTATTAATGTGTGCCTTTGACTATGAAGGGTAGGAATGGTAAGGAGGTGGTTATGGACTTAAGTGCATAGTCATTTATATTTACTTTCAGATTGGATGTTGTGGGAAAATCGAAAACTCCTCTTGTTAGTCTTTCAAGTGAGTGTACTCCTTATCTCTCTTAGAAGCCGCTAATGAGCTCTAAGCATTGGCAGTTTGCAAGCATCTCTCTATTGTTAACATAGAATGCTCATTACTTGTTCTTTCGAGTACATGTTGTCATGTAGGTAAGGAATTGATCCAAACATAACATGTTTCGATTTTCTTTGCACTTTTCTGTGGGCAAACACGGCATTTACCTGGAGTAAAAGTGGAAATCCACATGAGTTTGACGTTTAGAAAACTCACCTCACCTCACCTCACACCAACTGTTTGGAAAAGGAAATAATTTGTTTTTGTTTTACTTAGAGGCTTGGAAATCATGGTCATCATTCCCATGTACTGTAATTAGGGAAAATAATAAGGGGTGATGTACACTATTATTAGCTGAGTACCTAATACAATTTTGCATACCCCTAGGGCCAGTATTGCATTATAAAGGCATGCCATTTGTTACCGTCCTTAAAGCCAGTGATTTAAAACAAAAGAGCTGTTTATTTTCCACCACCCCCAAACAAGGGCTTTCATCTAGTGGAATGTAGGTTGACGACCATGGAGCCCCAGCTGAGTCCGTCATTGTTCCCACTGACTTGTGCTAGGCTCCTGTCTGTCTTCTTTCCTGTCGACCACACTTGGTCAACTCTTGTTCTCTACCGACTCCGACATTACTAGGCTATCCAAGGCTTAGGGAGTCTCTTTATTTTCCGACTTAATTGACCCTTGTTTATTTTTTCTGATACCCTCCTTGTGTGAGGAGGCAGCCTTCTTTTTATTTTTATGTTATTTCCTGCCTATTGCCCAAGCCACACTAAAGGTAGGGTGTATGTAGCCCACCACTTGTGGTGCACCCTTGATATGCCTACACCCTCAGGGGCTTACGGCTGATGAGTTTGGAAGTTTGCGACCACAAGGGATTCCTGAGCTGGGCCCCGTTTTCCTCCTTTTTATCGATTACCTCTGGAGCGGGACCCTCTCCTCTTTTACTTTCATATCCACCTTTTATGGCTCTCCTTCCTTTCAAGTTCATCAATCCACATTCTTGAGGGTTGAGGGGCATTATTTATTCCTTCTGTCCTTTATTTGTCCTGTTATCCTTTTGTCTTACATTTCATTTTTCTAGTTATAAATGTGTAGTTTGTTTTAGTTATAGTTTACATTTAATTTTATTTTTCACCATCAGCCAAACAATTAGGGGTCGATAGGACAGCTTGGTGGTCAAGTTTATAGAACGCTTATCTTTTGTTTGAAACAACACCATGTTGATTTCCCGACTGGGTCAAGTATTTTATACTTTGTTCACTTATTTCTCATGGCTTTGAAACTGGCTGCCTGTAACGTGATCATTATTAACTTTAACTTCAGTGTACGGTGTAGGATTGGAAAGGAGGCAGCCCAGGGCTTCTGAATTACAACTATGTTAGCGTTTGTCTAAAGTATAAATAAAAAGAGAGTTCAAACATCATGTAGGGCATAAACTATTTTTAAATTCAGATGTGTGTTTCACAGTAAACACAATCATTCTCCGTTTAAAACAACCCATAAATTTCTTTTTCTAACATGATAGCTTATAGGTGGGCATTGCTATAGCTTACATGTAGTAGGGTCAACAGCTAAGGATTCAATTTCAATTACCTATACCTCTCATGGTATGGCTCTTAGTCAATTCGATAAACTACATAAAACTTTTCTATATGTTCTGTTACATTATCATTTGACCATCTCACAGTGTAGTGTTCAACATAGTTGGTTGTCTACCCTAAGGCCTTGGCTTGCAACCCCGACTATACCAAGAAATTCATATTCATCTTAAGGTTGCAATAAGGTTCATTGAGCCTTGTCAACCCTTACCTAACAACTATCAAGTCATGTACGTTAACACGGTGTGAATCACGTCCACCATCAAGCAGACGAGTAATATGAAACTTGCTGGCAAGAGCTTCGTGTTCTTATCACCAAGACTCATTACACAAACAAAGCCAGTGTCTCTGTGCAGATTCAACCCAGCGATAGTATGCAAGACTGTGTTTGTTCAAAAAGCATCATTAATATAACTCGACTGTCACCACACAGGTCCGGGGTTCGATTTTCTAAAGGCTGCAACAGGTACACTCAGTCTTGTCAGGTAAAACATTTTGGGTGAATTCATAAATCATGGGAAAGGGTTAGCCACTGTCAGTCCAAAACAACACCTTACTTCACCCTCTCCGATAATTAGTTTTATAAAATCTCAGGTCGATAACCTTAACGTTTTGGCTCTTTTGGGTATATTCATGGGGAATGGCAACGGTTTGGCCATCCTGATTTGTACAACACCTGATACAACTCTGTAGCCTTATTCATTAGCTATAAACACATTAATCCATAATTACCTAATAATAATAATAATAAAAATAATTTGCAAGCTGTCATCCTCCAAACACACATTCATTAAAAAGCATGGTTTCAAAAAACTCTTATGCTTTTAAGTGTTTAATACCTTTTTCTCCTGTAACATTACTATTCCCTGTTTTATGAGTGAAATAATCTATCGAGGTAAAAGCGTATGTCATCACCTATTTTTCAACTTTCAAACCTAATTTTAGGGTTCTTAGTTTGCAAGATATAGATTTTTTCAATTTGAGAGTAGTTTTCACCCCCCTACTATTCTTCATGAAAAACAAAAGATCTTAGGTTCAATTATCATTTTTACCCGTTTAAGACCTTTTTCCCCACTGTAAAATCAGTATTTACTGTTTTAGGGGTGACATCATCTATCCAGGTAAAAGCCTATGTCACAACGAATTTTTTAAGCTATTACACATAATTTTACGGTTCTTAGTTTCCAAGGTATCGATTTTTCAATTTGGGGGTAGTTTTCACCCCCGTGCTATTTTTCATCAAAAACAAAAGATCTTAGGTTCAATTATCATTTTTACCCGTTTAAGACCTTTTTCCCCACTGTAAAATCACTATTTACTGTTTTAGGGGTGACATCATCTATCCAGGTAAAAGCCTATGTCACAACGAATTTTTTAAGCTATTACACATAATTTTACGGTTCTTAGTTTCCAAGGTATCGATTTTTCAATTTGGGGGTAGTTTTCACCCCCCTGCTATTTTTCATCAAAAACAAAAGATCTTAGTTTCATTTATCATTTTTAGGTGTTTAACACGTTTTTTTTCCATAACATGACTATTTACTGTTTTAGGGGTGAAATGACCAATCCAGGTAAAAGCCTATGTCATCACCTATTTTTAAAGCTATAACGCCTAATTTTAGGGTTCATAGTTTCCAAGATATTGAGTTTTCAATTTTGGGGGGTAGTTTCACCCCATAAAGGGGGACGTCGCCCCAAGTGCTAGGACCCCTCATACAAGTCCCTAGCATGATTGGTTCACGAGATATTAACAAAAGTGTAGTTAGGCCCTTTTGACAAAAAAATAAATGAATGATACTTTCAAAAACGAGGTGTCACCCCAAGTGCTAGGATACTGCCTATGGGAAAATCCCATCCTGGGTTCAGAAAATATTATAAATGTGTAGTTAGGCCCTTTTGACAAAAGCCACCGGTGTGCATACATACAAAAATTGCTCTTTCACCCCAGGTAAGGGTAGTTTTTATTTTGGGGGTTGACATACCTCATTCATACAAAAGGAGTATTCACTACGAGTCCTATGACACCCCATATGTTTAAATCGCATTATTGGTTAGCGAGATACTAAAAGCGAATGACCTATTAGTTTTTTGTTTTTTTTTAATAAATTTTTTAAAAAGCCTCATCTATAAAGAATCTTTTAAAAATTCCGCTCTCTTACAAAAGCCCTCAAGTGCGCATGCATACAAAAATAACCACTACTTAACCTCCGGGTAAGGGTAGATTTATTTTGGGGTGGATATACTCCCGTCCATAGCAAGGGGTGGTTCACCACAAGTCCTACGACACCCTATATGCTCAAACCCGACCATGCCTTCGCCGAATCATCGCCAATGTTCGCCAGAAAGTAGGCTATCATTTTGTTTTGTCCTACACACTTCAAACTTGCTGTCAGCCTAGAGGGCATAGGGACCTTTCATTGACTTCAAACAAACTTTTCTCTCATCTTCACCGTTTCCAAAATAGCACCAATTTCAAAAAACAACAATTTTAAAATATTATATATATACCGACACGCATTCATAGCAAAGAGGACGTCACACCATTCCTAAATAACACATCGTTCTAGCCTTACAAGCTCATTAAATTCGCCAAAATGTCAAAAACGCACGTTTACCTCAAATTGCGTTTCCAAATTCCACCCATTTTAAAAAATTACCTCACCATCAAATAGAGCGGGAAAAATAGCATTTAAACGAGCCCTCACTCAACCCTAGTCCTCGCCCACCACCAAACATTTTCCCAACATAGCCATACGTATTCAAGCACACACGCGACTTGCAAGAGAACATACACTACCCCACTACCCGCGAATGACCTTTTGTTTTGGTATTTTATTTAAATAATGAGGCTATAGGAAAAGAGGGGGGCATTACTACGAGTGCGAGATATCAGGTTCGGGGCCGATACGACGAGGGTTCAATCGCGAGCAAAAAAACATAACAGCTGCACACCACATGTGTGGATTGCTCGCACTGGCACACATGCTCACAGTCGCACGGGTGTCAGATGACAGTTAAAATCCTAATAAACAACCCCCATGACGTCAACAACCATTAACTTTTTATCACCATCGCACAAACAAGCCAAAAGGTCAACCCCTTCCCACGCTAACACGTGCAGTGCACATGCTCGCTCCTGGACCACGTGCTCGCTCTAAGGACCCATGACGTCATCTCATGACGTCATCAGGATTACGCAATTTCTGGTCATGATGATGCAATACCCAAAGGGAAGTAAACGCTTACTACTGTTCAAGGTCTTGAGTGGGTACTATAGAATATCAGCCCATACAGGTTACTGCGTAGAAACCTTCTAGGAGTCGAGGCGTCACACAATGTCCTTTGTAAGATTTTCTCAGAATAAGAGCTTGGCGAATGCAGCTGACAGTAAATGTTCGCTTTTCCAAAGTTTGCAGACACAAGGGTCGATTTATCTCCCTTGAGAAGTGTCTATCACGATAAGCCTAAAGTGACAGCACACACAAAGGCACAAATCCTGGCAGGAAGGCCTCGGCGAACCCATTTCAGCAGTAGCCAGGTGCCAACTTGGTGAATGGAATTCTCAGAAGAGCCCAGGGGTATGCTCTCATGATAATCCGGCCAGGCCGGGACCTCCTGCTGCGTCTCGGAAGATAAGATGAACATGTACCGATTTGCAAAATTGGTACATCCTCCTCCTCCAAAGGAAGACGATGGGGGGATGATGAACAGGGTGATGGTGTCCAGCTGGTCTCTTGGCAGCTGAAGAGGCTACTCCAATCCCCGCCAGCGGACCTTGAAGTAGATCTCCTCGGGTAGAAAGATGCCATGGGACCTAGATGGTACCTCCAAACTGGGCCCAGATTGGTAGTACACGTCCCACATAGTGACCATTGAAACACACATCAGAACAGCAGCGTATGGTCCAAATACAGTTCCCTTAGAGGGAACAATCGTTCCAGGCCAGCCAACCAGCCCATAACAGCTGAAGTTATCCCAGGAAGGATAAAAAAGACATCACACGAAGCATTAGTGTGCCATCGAAGTTCATTTAAGAGTCTTTCAAATCACAAGGGATACTTGATGCTTCAAACAAGGTTCTGCGCAAAGAGATAGTGTCCAGGGCATAATTAAAGGTCCACTGAAGTACGAAAAACACACGAAAGGGGCAACCAACTATACGATATGACTGACGTTAACAAGCTTAATTGAAAGTTCACTACAATACTTAGCAAGAATAACTAAAATTTAACTAAGGTGTACAGAACCCAGAATTTTTCTTTAGAACATGCAAATCAAAGGCACCTACAAACTTGCCCACCAAAATTTTTAAACAATTTTTCAAAAATGAATTTATTTTAACCAAAACCGAAGGACCATTTTTCTGCGACTTCACGAAATCAGGACAGCACGTAACTATTTCCAAAATTCACAATGACAATTACATTAACATGCTGCACGGGGCATTCCATCAGAACTACATTTACTATACCGCCCGTGACACCGCTCAAGTTAATACATTACAAAATTACCTACCGCGCTGAAGGCATCACACAGAGCTCGTTTTGATATGCACACAAACACAAATTACATGTCTTGCTCAATTTTACATGTTCCTGACCCACACTGCCCTCAGTGGCCTCCAAGGACAGGAGGAACAGAGACCACAACATCCTATCACGCAAGCACACTAGCAGCAAGACAAACAAAATAAGGAAAACCACGTCACCCACATAATTCACACACACATTTACACTTTAATAATAAGAATACCCTTAATTCCATCGGGCTGTCACCCCGATATTTCTCCCACTCCATAACTGCCTACGGGCTCTGTTCCCGGCGACAACACAACGTCTCCCACTCCATAACTGCCTACGGGCACTTGTTCCCGGCGACAACACAAAACATAAATAACCCTAAATTCCATAGGACAACTAGCGAACCAGGAAAACAGCACGAGGACTGCAGTTCATAACCTGACGTGAATTATTAAAACAGTATGCACCGTCATTCACACACTACACAAACAAACACCGCCCTGTCCTTCACATGACAGGTCCTCTCCCTTATGACACCGGGAGGAACATCACTCTTGCGCCACCAAACCCTGGCTATCACGACATAAATCAGCTCGGTACCTGAGCTCCCCCTACGGATCAACACACGACCCCACAGAGGGTAATTAACATCTTCCCCTACAAAGGCATGGCCGCCTCAGAAGATGACAGTACAACACATTACCAAAACATAAATACACATTCGACACAAGGTAGGGCACCCACCAAACGTCACACACACCCTAGTGCACGTGGTTCACCTTCCAATCACACAACACAGACAATCACAACCCCGAAAATTTCTCTAACTAGCGTTACCACAGACTACAGACATCTCTACCAAACAACGTGTCACCTACCATTAATGTTCACCATCCAAACACCGGGTGACACTTTATGACCACACTCAAATCGAACCCATGATGCGTCAACGCACCACTGTCATCATACGTTCCCAAAACATTAACTTCACGAAGCTACTTAAAATCTCAAAATTCACAACCTCCTCGACTAACAACACGTGTCTGTATCTCACCAAATGCTAACGCCAATAAAATTCCTCCCAGAATATCAACACTAAATTATTCAGAATTACAAATCACAGCAGTGACAGATGTTACATCTCAAAAGGCACGAAGCAATTAAAATCTTCAAAATAAATCCATAAATCCAGCTCGCACCTAACCACATTGGAACCTCGCACTAAAAAAAACTGCCAAGCTATCAACACTCTATTACTCAGAGAATTTAAATTTATTTACCACCCAAGATGATTACTCCAGTAACTACCCAGGACACTAACTGTCACTAAGGCTCACAATCGATCAGAACATCCGGTGGCAACAGCCGACCTCTCACACACCCAAGGTGACGGGGCTACACCAAATTTTAACGAACCCAGAACTTTTCAGAGTTGAGACTACAACAGAGACCCTAGCGGTCTAACAGATCAAGGCTGCAAGTTATAAATAACTAACCAACTAATGCACTGAAGCACCCTCAAGTGAAAACTCCAGAATCAAAATATCAAAATATGCATGAACCCCTACAACAGCTGATTGTGAAGTGAACACACCCAAGCTAACGGGAGTCTACATGAAATCTCACGAACCTACAACCCTTCAGAAATGTGACCACAATAGAAAAACCTAGCCGCCTAACAGCAAGAAACTGCAAGTTATGAATAACTAACGAACCAGCCTATTTCAATGCCATCGCAAACGAAGCATTGCAATCTCCCAAAAATCTCAAAATCAGACTAGTGAACACAGCAGCTGACATACAACGACAACTCAGCATGCCACCGCAGGATATCTCCCTAAAGGAAAACCTTCACCAACCGAACTACCAAATATTTTTTTTTTATATACCAAAAATCAACAAGTATTCCCAGAGTTAGCAACTTCATCACTGGAACTCGAACACAGGACTCCAGTTCCTAACTTTCATCCATCATCCATCACACATCCTTCTCAAACATCTCATTATACGATTTTACCACCCACTACAATAACCCATTACATTCAATTATGCAAATTAGCAGTCGTACAGATATCATGAACACAAAATACCCTATGGTATAGAAACACTTACCGACAGCTCACCAATCGTGGCTCGACTCTCCATACTAACTGGACGAGTGGCTTCTAAATACCCAAAAAAAAATTGGCCTGTCACCGAGATAACGGAGTCCCATACCTACAGTCACTCGACTCGGGCAAATACTATATACACCCTGCCCGGGCCCAATCAAGATGGTACTCACACCCCAAATTAAATGGACTCCTGACAGTAGATCCCCATACGAAGCACATCTGCATAATAGGTCCATTTTCAAAATGCAACTAATACAACTAATATAAAATTAATAATAATCCATCTTACGTTACTGGCAATTAGGCCTCAATTACTCCCACCCAAATTCAAATTGCAAACTTACATCAATTCATTCACACATGACCTTCATTCAATCAGCAGGATTTAAAAAAAACTGAAGGATTACCAAAGAAAATAAATACAATTTTGACCACCAAAGAACACCAGTTCGATTCCTAGTCAGGGCAGCAATAAAAATCGCATCACACACACTCTTTCATCCTGAACACAATCAACCACAGAAATACATTCATACCTCCACCAGACATAAGTGCTCCCTTCCCTGAACAATCCTAAAATTCCCCATTTACAACAGTATGTTAGTATTCGGATCGTCAAGACACTATAACGCCAACGGAGTATCAACTCACGTAAGGACCTGATAAAACAACCCAAAGTTGTAGCCCTGAAATCACAGTTCTCCTTACATCGTATAAAAACGTCCTAAAACGAAAGACACGAATCGGGGGAAAATCTTTATTTACACCCTAAATGAGATGCGACGTGATGGTGACTGCCTCCCAGAAACATCCCACTTAGTAAGTCACTCAACGAACACACACTAAGATACTGAATATTAAAGCCATTTAATACTTGACCAATTTAGATGACAATCTAACCTTAAAATCCCCATGTCACAACAAGACTATTTACTCTCCCCCCAATTACTAAGCAAACTTAAACATAAATCATACATACATAAACACTCACCTGATTCATTTATACTGAATTAGCACTCACGCAATTCGACACTTAACATCATTCAAAACACGATTACCGAACGTACATATAGACAGCAATTCGACCATTCCCCAGAATTAATTTAACGCAGAATAAGTTCACAACACCAGATTTTAATGCTCTCATAGTCCAATTTAATTTGACAGAACTACCAACAGCGAAATAATTAACCCCCAGCTAAAGAAATGACAACAAAAATTGAAATGTTTGGCTTAACGAACAGCTGACAACTACCAATAATACCTCACACGTATTACGCACAGCAAATTGCAGAATTTCAGCCCCACATCACTAACAATTATTAAGAATAATTACAGATTTACCCCAAGGAACCTGCTGATGATAAATCCACACACGCAATTCACATTTTCACTGACATCAGTTGTATAAAATAATAACTTGTCACAGACGTCGGCCATGATGGTTCAAAATCACTACGTGATTCAACAGGCGTGCACTAAACGCACATCAAAACAGACACTAAGTTATTCTTACTGGAAATACAAGTTTATCAATTTCAGCCTATTTTCAAGAGAATTTAAAACGTCACTAATTTAAATTTTACCAAAACTACTTCCAATCAGACAAACATTTTATTCTTTTCAAACACGTGACACAATTTGTCAAAACAACACTTCCCGAGGTGTACATTTAACACAGGCGCAGTAAAATTGAGCTGGACTATTTCCTACAAGAACAGAATGAATATACAACCACCCCAAAACCATACAAACAACATATCAAAACTCACCACGTGTGAAATCCTTCAGCCGGTCAATTCGTCAATCTGGCAACGCAGCACGGCCATTACTCTCCCGTCAGTCCTGACTTTCGTCCTGCGCACGTGATCGCCACCTTCGGCTATCTGCTCGACTTAACAGCTGACGACAGAATTGTTCATTTGGTCTTCGGTGTACATAGCAGGTTATTTTACATGAAATCAAATCACAACATGTATTAGGTTCTGCTCTAATTACTAGCCTACCTATTGGAGAAAAGATTAGTAGTATGGAGGGCCCAATCTACATTAATTAAGTTACTGAATTTAATTTTAATTAATTACTGCAATCAGTCAATAGGAAGGATTGTTTACTAATGGCAAGATCACAGAGCAAACCATGCTCATTGCTACCATTGTAACGGTAGCCTCATCCCCCCTTACCCTGTTTATTAGCCAAAAGATAATAATAATAATAATAATATTAGCATATCAAAATAAATGACCACATGACATTACCACACCCAGAATTAATAATAAAAAAACACATGAAAAGGCTAATTTAATTACTCACTAGGTCAGCTGAGTTCACAGCAAATAAAACCTAGGAGTGAATGTTCCAAATTTTCGTGGTTTTCAAGAACATCCCCGGTTTGAATTAGGAGAAAAGATAAGGCGGGACGAAGCATGTGTCAAGACCAGCTTGTTGAGTGGAACGCTGGATGCGTACCTCAGCAGGCCGTAATAAATTGACCCTGCCAAAGATGAAGAATGAAAAGGGGAATAATCTTCCTAGTGACTTCATGCAATAAATAACATGACAAATCGAAATAAGCTAACATGTATTGAGCAGTAAAATAAAACAATTACAAGAGACAGGCTTCCACCACTTAATTAACTAACTGACAAATATGATCTAATTAAACACCAATGAATCACTTAACCTAAACAAACCAGACACTTGTCCGCTTGGCAAGATTACACACATCTACATTTGTGATAGAAATGAATTTGATTAAAATGATTCCCCTGACGACAAAACTAAAGGAACAACAACATGAAGTTAGACTGGTGCTACTTCCAAAACAATGTTGCATCAAACAACCGAAACGCCCCTTAGTGGAACCGAAAGATCTGACAACCTCCACAGTCCAGCATTGACCGTCCCGTGAGGCTGTCTGACCAAGAATTAAAACCCCCGAGGTTCCCATCCGGCTAACGGGAAATAGAGCAATAATAATACACCCTGCAGTAATTACATATAAAGGTACCACCAAAATATTACTAGACCCTCCAAAAGATTACATACTAAAGTGTTAAAATAGACTTTATCTAGTTAAGCTTACGGACCGCCGACACGCGGCCTTAAAATGACGTTACAAAATTTAGCAGTCAAAGTTTGTATTGATCGTCCTTGGTTATGCCCCTTAGTAATTAAATCATGATAGTACCACCTGCTGTCTTCGAACCCTCCGGGGAAAACTGCACACACGTTTTCCCCGGAGGCAAGTGCTCAAGAGTCTTTCTGTCAGCAAACTTCCTCACACACTGTCTCCTGGATCACAGATTCCACCCTAGTATATCAGCGTATCCCCCTCCACAACCCTCCAGTAGTACCAACTGCGACCAGCCGCACAACAGGCCAAAACAAAGCCAGAGTTCAAGGTCTTGAGTGGGTACTATAGAATATCAGCCCATACAGGTTACTGCGTAGAAACCTTCTAGGAGTCGAGGCGTCACACAATGTCCTTTGTAAGATTTTCTCAGAATAAGAGCTTGGCGAATGCAGCTGACAGTAAATGTTCGCTTTTCCAAAGTTTGCAGACACAAGGGTCGATTTATCTCCCTTGAGAAGTGTCTATCACGATAAGCCTAAAGTGACAGCACACACAAAGGCACAAATCCTGGCAGGAAGGCCTCGGCGAACCCATTTCAGCAGTAGCCAGGTGCCAACTTGGTGAATGGAATTCTCAGAAGAGCCCAGGGGTATGCTCTCATGATAATCCGGCCAGGCCGGGACCTCCTGCTGCGTCTCGGAAGATAAGATGAACATGTACCGATTTGCAAAATTGGTACAAGTATAACAAGTAGTTCCGTGAAGAACTGTACAGCCTATTTTCATATATCCTGCTCATGTTAATTGCCTCTATCAACATACAAAATTTCAGTTTAATTGCTGTAACAGATTCGTAGATATTGAGAACCGTCTAAATATTTCAGATGGTCGCCAGGTTGGATTTTTATTTTTGTACTATTATATTAAGATTATTGTGTAAGTGTGGTATTCAAACTTCAATCGCATGATTAGAACACAAGAAGTAAAAACGAGATTTTAAAATTACGCACAGCAGCCATCTTGTGATTATGCAAACAATTGAAATAAATTAGATGCCAGTGGATCAACATTTGTGTAAGCATTTAAAACGTGCAACGTTTCACGGCACTCGGATAGTTAATTCGCGAGAAACGTCCATTTAAATATTTATACTTCGCGTCGTCACCATGTTGGATTCGTGCTCACCAGGTTACTGAAAGTCCTATAGGTGAACATATGTTCATAGTCTCTATGAACATAAAAATTTCAGTTTGGTTGCTGTAAAAGATTCATATATATTGAGAACCGTCTAAATATTACGGAAGCTTGCCATTTAGGATTGTTATATGTATAGGCCATAGAGTTATGTACCATTCAAGGTCACTTATTGCCTAGGTTCATTTTTCAAACTTTCACTTCGATCGCATGATTACGACACAAGAAATAAAAACTTAATTTTAAAATTTCGCACAGCCGCCATCTTGAGGTTATGTAAACAATTGAATTAAATTAGATGGCAGTACATTACAATCTGCAAAATCATTTACTGTACCACATTTCACTGCGCTCAGAGAGTTAACTCACGAGAAAAGTCTATTAAAATATTTCAAATTCGCTTGGTCGCCATGTTCGTTTTGTACTTTACAGGTTTATGAATTATACATAGGTAAACTTGTATCAGTACCCTTTATCACCGTACAAAATTGCAGGGTGATATCTGTAATAGTTGCGGGGATATAGAATGTCAGTGAAATATTTCGCACAGCCGCCATTTTGAGGTTATGTAAACAATTGAACTAAATTAGACTCCAGTGCATTGCAATGTGTATAAATATTTGCTGTACCAAGTTTCATTACGTTTGGATAGTTAAATCGCGAGAAAAGTCTATTTAAAAGTCTCCACTTCGCTTGGCCGCCATGTTGGTTATGTAGTAACCAGGTTTTTGAAAGTTTCATAGGTGAACTTCTACTAGTACCCTTTATTACCGTACACAATTTCAGGGCGATATCCGTTATAGTTTCGGAGATACTGAATGCTAGTGAAATATTTCGCACAGCCGCCATGTTGGATTGGTGAGACGTAACAAAATTCGATGGGCACGGTCGACGTCGCCGGGAATAGTGCTATGAACTTACCGAGTTTCACTGAAATCGCTCCAGCCGTTTAGATTTTATTAGGGACACACACACACACACCTCTCTCACACACACACGCACACACACGGACAAAAGGTGATCTCATAAGCCTATTTTTTTCAAAATTGAAAATAGGCTAAAAATGGACTCGAAATGACAAGAAGATTACCGTCCCCGTAAGACAATAAAATGTTTAAAATATGTTTAAAATGAAGAAAAACAAAGTTAATTAATCTCCAATTATAAAATACTTTCACGCGATAAATGAGGTCTGATCCTTCTACGAAAACCTGCATATTCTGCCTATTTTCGCCTATCTCCAAGTTTGTCCGGTGAAATCTACCTCCGCCTTCCGGCGTGCCGAGAGGACTTTTATCTAGGTTGTGGCGTTTGGTAGAGGTAAATCGTTTCTAAGGTCTTCAACAAAGAATAGTTCTATTATACTCTTTGATAATAACAACGAGTTATAACTATACTCATACATTTAGGAGAAAGTAGGCTATATGTTCTTTACTGAACATCTTGTTTTTAGCCTACTTTCGATTTTTGCAAAAAATGAAAGTAGACTTATGAGATCAACACAGGGCGAAAAAAGTGTGTCTGTCTGTGTGTGTGTATGTGTGTGTGTGAGTCTGTGTGTGTGTGTATGTGTGTGAGTCTGTGTGTGTGTGTGTGTGTGTGTGTGTGAGTGTGTGTACTCTGAATGTGTGTCCCCCCCTATCAATTCGAACACGGTGAATGCGAATTGAACGAAATTTGGTACAAAGGTAGCACTAGCAAAGGACACCTCAGTGTCATGTTTTATATCGCCGCCATCTTGACGGAAACGTAATGGCGGCCACACAAATGTTCAAAGCTTAAATCAAATTACGACTAACCTAATCATCCGATCTCTACCAAATTTTGCAACAACATATCTTTATGGGGGAAGCATCCTTTGAAAAAACTAATAGGTCATCAGCGTAATAGTTTGCGGATGGCGGCCATCTTTGTGTGAAAATAGATTCCCCCTATTAATTCGAACACGGTGCAACCGAATGGAACGAAATTTGGTACAGAGGTAGCACTAGCAAAGGGCATCTCAGTGTCTTGTTTTATATCGCCGCCATATTGACAGAAACGTAATGGCGGCCACACAAATGTTCAAAGCTTAAGTTAAATTACGACTAACATAACCATGATCTCTACCAAACTTTGCAACAACATACCTTTATGGAGGGAGCATCCTTTGACCAATCTAATAGGTTATTAGCCTAATAGTTTGCGGATGGCGGCCATCTTTATGTCAAAATTTATTCCCCCTATTAATTCGAACACGGTGGAACCGAATGGAACGAAATTTGGTACAGAGGTAGCACTAGCAAAGGGCACCTCAGTGTCATGTTTTATATCGCCGCCATCTTGACTGAAACGTAATGGCGGCCTCACGAATATTCAAAGCTTAAATCAAATTACGATTAACCTAATCATCCGATCGCTACCAAATTTTGCAACTACATACCTTTATGGAGGGAGCATCCTTTGACCAAACCAATAGGTCATCAGCGTAATAGTTTGCGGATGGAGCCATCTTTGTGTGAAAATCGATTCCCCCTATTAATTCGAACACGGTGCAACCGAATGGAACGAAATTTGGTACAGAGGTAGTACTAACAAAAGGCACCTCAGTGTCATGTTTTATATCGCCGCCATCTTGACGGAAACGTAATGGCGGCCACACAAATGTTCAAAGCTTAAATCAAATTACGACTAACCTAATCATCCGATCTCTACCAAATTTTGCAACAACATACCTTTATGGGGGTAGCATCATTTGACCAAACTAATAGGTCATCAGCGTAATAGTTTGCGGATGGCAGCCATCTTTGTGTGAAAATCGATTCCCCCTATTAATTCGAACACGGTGCAACCGAATGGAACGAAATTTGGTACAGAGGTAGTACTAACAAATGGCACCTCAGTGTCATGTTTTACATAGCCGCCAACTTGACGGAAACGTAATGGCGGCCACACAAATGTTCAAAGCTTAAATCAAATTACGATTAACCTAATCATCCGATCTCTACCAAATTTTGCAACAACATACCCTTATAGAGGAAGCATTCTTTGACCATATGAATGGGTCATTAGCTGAATAGTTTGCGGATGGCGGTCATCTTTGTGTGAAAATCAATTCCCCCTATTAATTCAAACACGGTGACACCGAATGGAACGACATTTGGTACAGAGATAGCTCTAGCAAAGAGCATCTCAGTGTCATGTTTTATATTGCCGCCATATTGACAGAAACGTAATGGCGGCCACACAAATGTTCAAAGCTTAAGTTAAATTACGACTAACATAACCATCCGATCTCTCCCAAACTTTGCAACTACATACCCTTATGGAAGGAGCATCCTTTGACCAATCTAATAGGTCATTCGCCTAATAGTTTGCGGATGGCGGCCATCTTTGTGTCAGAATCGATTCCTCCTATTAATTCAAACACGGTGAAACCGAATGTAACGAAATTTGGTACAGAGATAGCACTAGCAAAGGGCATCTCAGTGTCATTATTAATATCGCTGCCATATTGACAGAAACGTAATGGCGGCCACACGAATGTTTAAAGCTTAAATCAAATTACGACTAACATAACCATCCGATCTCTACCAAACTTTGCAACAACATACCTTTATGGAGGGAGCATCCTTTGACCAATCTAACAGGTCATTAGCCTAATTGTTTGCGGATGGCGGCCATCTTTATGTCAAAATTGATTCCCCCTATTAATTCGAACACGGTGGAACCGAATGAACGAAATTTGGCACAGAGATAGCACTAGCAAAGGGCACCTCAGTGTCATGTTTTATATCACCGCTATCTTGACGGAAACGTAATCGCGGCCACCCAAATGTTAAAAGCTTAAATGTAATTACGACCATCCTAATAATCTAGTCTCTACCAAATTTTGCAACATCATATCTTTATGTGGGAAACATATTCTGACCAAGCTGCAAGAACATCAGCCCAATAGTTTGCAGATGGTGGCCAAGTATGTGTGCAAATCGATTCCCCCTATCAATTCAAACACGGTGAAACCGAATTGAACGAAATTTGGTACAGAGGTAGCACTAGCAAAGGGCACCTCATATTCATGTTTAATATCCCTATAGCACGTTGTATTTTAACAAGCTACTACAACCAACATTCAATCATACTCCTTGAAAAGGACAAAGAGTTATAACAATACCCATGCATTTAGGAGAAAGTAGGCTATATGTTCTTTACTGAACATCTTGTTATTTTTATGCAGCTGCATTTCATATCTCCCAAACCTTACCCATCTCCATAATTCCTACTCCTTCTCACCACCCTAACCTCAGGTCATATTCTGACAAGCTTGACACAAATGTACCTAACCCATATCCCAAATTATTAAGTCCAGAAACAAGTCCCTACCCTTCATATAGCACTAAAGGCCCCTAGATGGGCTGAGAGGCTAAAATGCACGCAACCGGCTACGCCGGTTTCGCTTGCATGGGTTCAGGCAGGAAGGGAAAGTAATCCTTCGATTTCTAGGCGCCATGTGCGACATGGCGTGTCGGTTTTGAGAATCCGGATATTGATTTCGACACGCATGTCGCAAGAACGTTAGGTGTGCGAATCTCGCAAATTCTCCCAAAAAAGGTGTACCTTGTGGAGTTTTATTAGATTCAGTTCTGGTTTTCTTTTGGTCATTGGTTCTACTTTGGGTTATTGTAGTTTACGTAGTGCTGTTCACCAAGCTAGTATTTACTTAAAGGGGTTTGGTATGTTAAGTCTCGTGTGTTTCTTGTAAGTTGTATTATGTTGTGTTTTTAAGTGTAATATTTAATTAAGGGAGTTTATCTTTGTTATATCGTAGAGTGGCATACCAATGATTAAAGGGTGGGATTGTTTGGTGACGGCTTCTCGATACTGAATGTCCGGCAATTGTGCAAAGTATGACTTCTTGTTACGTTCGTCGTGACAAGCCTGTGGTGGGGAGAATCGACTAATGACCTATTTTAAAGTCATACGTGTAAAGGTACAAATATTTGATGCTTTTCAGTCGGTCAACACGATTGTAACCAAATGAGATGGGTTAATCCCTAATCCTGAAAATAATTACATGAGGTTTATAAATACACTTGGATGACCAGTTTCGATCGTCAAGCGATGATCAACAGATCCATTACACCTAGGCTATAAAATCTATGTCTGAAAATATTTACAATACGAGTATATACACTTATTTAGTCGCAGTATCAATTGAGATAATGCAACTCGTCACTATTTGTTAGTTGTACTCTGTGTGATGTTTTGTTGAGATAATGGAAGTGGTGATTGACCTCCGGAATTTGCTTGTGTGGAGTGAATATGCGGTTGTTGTAAATGGTCAATTCAGATTGTATTGTACAGGCTACTTATCTGGTTGAGTCTTGCGCGCTCCTGTTGAGAGCAGTTAACTTGGTCACTGTGTGCATTCGGATTCACCGTGTTTGAATTGGTAGGGGGGACATACATGCAGAGTACACACACATACACACTCACACACAGACAGACACACATTTTTTTTGACACTGTGTGGATCTCACAAGTCTACTTTCATATTTTCAACAATCGAACGTAGGCTAAAAATGGCATTTACAATGAATAATACAACCGGAAAGCATCTGCACAATAGTAATCTAAATAAACAAGACCCGTATTTGAAGTCGGGGTATATTCCATTACGTGCCAAGATACAGGATGTTAAGCAAATTATATCGGGCAGAGTAGGAGAAGATTGGATACACGATACAATGAACATAGAAATCCGATAAAATACAGGACTCTCGGCGGACACGTGTGTGACGTGGGACACGGTTTCACTAAGATTGAATCCGACATAAAGGAAGCAATCAAGATACACTTACCTAAAATAAACAACCCCCAATAATTTAAACGAACACACCTTCATGAAGAGTTCACCCCTCTTTACTCTACTAGAAAACACACCTCGTCGGAAAGAAGACACAACATAATGATGTAGCCAAGCTAGAAAAGGGATTAATAAGGGAAACATGTTATTGGATCAGGATGTACGATGTATCTTTTCCTCAATAAACCTAGGCCGGTATTAACGGCAGTATTAAAGGTGACGGGACATTCTCATTAGTTCGTTTGCGCTTAAAGAGGGCTTTTTAGCTTATGCGTGGCGATTTTGAAACCAGGTCTTTAATAGTTGAAGATTACCCTGGATACAGTAACATACACTACATTAGAGAGACTGGACTTGGCAACTTACTGGTACATTTGTACGAGGAACTCATAGCACTAAGGAATGCGAGGGGGAGAATAGCCAAAGAGATAGGGACCCTCACACACGGGAATTTCCGTCAGTCTAGTGCATACAGTAAGAAAGTTAACTGTTCTCAACAGGACCGCGCAAGACTCAACTAGATAAGTAGCCAGTACAATTAAAATGTGAATTGACAATTTACAACAACCACATATTCACTACAAACAAGCAAATTCCGGGGGTCAATCACCACTTCCAGTATCTAAACAAAACATCATATAGACCACAACTTACAAATATTGACGAGTTGCATTATCTCAACTAATACTGCAACTAATAAAGTCGATATTGTGCCCGTTTGACGAGAATTTTGGGGAGCCATAGACCTTAAATGACCCTTCCGAAAGCCCCATCTCCCAGGAAGACATATAGGACGGTAAGGAATGCATTCTTGGACTGGGAAAACTCAAGAATCTGTACTCGGGGGTGTCGGGTATAATAAGAGGTGAAAATACCAGTCCAGAGGAGTACAAACACAACAAATACAATAAAGAGGCAAGGCTTACATTTAAATCGTACTCAGTGTTGGTTTATTTGAAATAAATTAACAAGCATAAATGAACAAACTTTGAAAGCGATTTTTGGTTTTATTAAAACAGCGACTGAATAGTATTATTGCACATGGGACGGATCAAAGAAGATAAAAAAAGATAAGAATGGTTACTTCAGCTTTTGTGAGTGCGTGTTCTCACATATGACGCTAGTGTAGTTAAATATCAATGTGTTATTAAATAACAATAAAGATGTGAAATACATCAACACTCTCCCTTATTTAATAACTTTGCATACCCCCATGTCGTTACATAATTTTCGAAAACGAATTGAAAACAAAGGTTTGGTCAACATATCCGCGAGCTGATTTGTGTATCAACTTTTGAAATGTCCATTACTCTAGCTGTGACCAATTCGCGAACAAAGAAGTGTCTGATACGAATGTGTTTCGTTCTCCGATGAAACACAGGATTTTATGCTAGCCGAATGGCTGCTTCGTTGTCGACTTGCAGAATGGGCGTCAACTTCAACTGGCCTAGTTCAGTCAGAAGCCTCTTGATCCAGATGATCTATCTTGCGGCTTCACAGGCAGCCACGATTTCAGCTTCGGTTGTGGATATGGCAACAGAGGGTTGTCTCTGGCTCATCCACGAGATAGGCGATCCAGAGTACAGCCACAGGACCCCTGAGGTTGAGCGGCCCGATCTGAAGTCACCACCGTCATCTGCATCGCTGACACAATCAAAAGCCTCCTCTCCCAGGTTGGCTTTGTAGAACAGTCCAAGATCTGTTGTACCTCTCAAGTACTGCAGAATCCTCTTCACTCTGATCACGTCTCGTTCGGTTGTTTTGTCAGGGTCCTGGAAGCCACGCTGACAGCATACGCGATGTCTGGTCGTGTCCCGCACATGAGAAACATGAGTGCTCCAACAGCTTGTCTGTATGGAAACTCGAAGTTCCGAGGGCTCTCTTCTGCATCGTTGTCCTTGGTGATTGGAGTAGTCACAGCCTTGCAACTACTCGTGTTGAATCTCTCCAATATGGTTTCCGTGTAATGAGCTTGGCTCACACGTATCGACCCATCCTTTCCTTGGTTGATTTCCAATCCTAGGTAGTACGATACTAACTCTGAGTAATTTTTAACTCCCGTTTCAGATCGTCGAAAAATTTATGGAGTTCCTGCTCATCTTCAGCTGCAATCATTCCATCGTCAACGTAGAGAACGAAGAACATCTTCTTTTGTCCTTTTTGCCTCACGAAGAGACAAGGATCCGCTTCACTTCGCCGAAATCCCAGGCTGACGATGTAGTTGCTGAACTTCTCATTCCAGCATCGAGGAGCTTGCTTCAGTCTATACAAGCTTTTCTTCAGGCGGCATACCCTGGCAGATTCATCACCATATCCTTCAGTTTGTTGCATATATGTAGTTTCCTGGAAACGTCGATCTGTGCTAGTTTAATTTTCTCTTTTGCAGCAACACTGAGCAATGTTCTGATGGTTGATGTCCTGGCCACTGGACTGAAGTTTTGGTTGTAATCTACTCCTTTCCGCTGTGAATAGCCTTTGATGACCAATCTGGCTTTGAATTTATTGACCGATCCATCGGAGTTCGTTTTAACTCGGTAGACCCATTTGTTTGAAATAGCTCTTTTTCCTGGAGGCAGTTCAACCAGTTCTCAAGTTTTGTTCTCTTCAAGAGCTTTCATCTCACGACCCATTGCTTCCTTCCACTGGTCCTGTTGATCTGACCTCATGGCTTCACTGTAGGATTCAGGTTCTTGTTGAGAGCTTGAGATATACATCATGAATTCTCGATACTTTGATGGAGGATTGAGAGACGAACGCTCACGAAGTCGTCGAACGATGGTTTCATCTGAGATTGGAGTACCTTTTTGTTCTGGTTGACTTTCAGCTTCGTCTTCATTATTCAGTTCCCAGAATTCATCTTCCTCCTCTTAGCTCTGCGTTTCGTCGTCAGATTGATGTTCTTCAGGGGTCGAATCTTGTTCTGGTTGAACAGAGGAGTCTAAGTTTCCCAGAAGATTGACATCGTTCTTGTGCTACAACACTTTCTCCTTGAAGGTGACATCTCTCGATCGAATTAGTTTACCTTCCTCTTCTCAAAAGATCCTGTAACCGTCATCATTGTCGTATCCGATGAGAACTCCTTTGGTGGCCTTGGGATCCATCTTCTTCCTTTGCTGCTTGGGAGCATGCGCATAGCAGGTAGACCCGATCACCCGAAGATGCTTCAGACCTGGTTTCCCGCCGTACCATAGCTCGCAGGGAGATGTTACCTCAGCGTGGGAAGGTCCAGTCCTATTAAGGACGTAGGCTGCTGTCTGGATCATCTCGGCCCAAAGTTTTTGTGGAAGTTTTCCATGAGCATACATCATTGCTCGAGCAGATTGGACCACGGTGCGGTTCTCTCTTTCGCTGGATCCATTTTGTTCCGGCGTGTATGGCGTGACGAGTCGTTGAACAATTCCTTCTTTCTGCAAGATTTTTCTGACATACTGGATGTCGAATTCTTTGCCATTGTCACTCAGCAGCTCCCTGATGTTGTGTCCGAGAGCTTCTGCAACGAATTGGGCTAATTTCTCTGGAACTTCAGTCTTTTCTCTGATGAAGTAAATAGTTCTGAACTTCGTGAAATCATCCTTGAAGAGGACGAAATACTTGTATCCTGACATCAACTCGTCGAATGGGCCGCAGACATCTGTGTGAATCCGCTCTCCCGGTTTCGTAGACCCAGACCTCGTTCCGAATGGCAGACGATGAGCCTTGCCGTAGACGCAACCTTCACACAGTTCGCTGTCCACCTCAACGCGGATTCCCAGCTCTTTGATAAGGAGGGATCTCACGTGTCGCTTATTCTGATGTCCGAATCGTTCATGGTAAAGTTGGAGAAGGTCGTCCTTTTCTGCTGCGTTGACTTCCTTGAATGCAGTGTTGTTCACGCTCCTCACTCTCAGCTTGTAGAGTCCACCGAACCGCTCACGAACGCCAATTAATCTCACTTCGCCGTTGACGACGAAATTGCAGATCTCCCTTGACGAAACGAACCTGCTGTCCTTGTTTCTGTCTTGGGCTGCAAGGACTGAGAATAGATTTCTCTGGATCCCAGGAAAGCACCATACATCAGTCAACGTGAGCTCGTGCCGCTTGCCGTTAACCACTGCTTCGATCTCGATGTCACCTTTTCGAATGGCCGCAACCTTCACACCGTTCGCTGTGGTCACTGAGTGTTCCGTAGAAAATGGTTCAAATGTCCTAAAAATGTTCCTGTTACTAGAAAAATGGCTCGTTGCTCCATTATCTACAAACCAGACGTCAGATTGCATTCTGAGTTCATCACAGTCGAGGTTATAGCGACCAAAATCATGTTGGTACCGCTTTCTGATGTTCCTGAGTTGCTGGGCTTGTGCGGTGTTCCATCGGCGATCCACTTCCTACACTGTTTGATAGTGTGGTTAGGTCTCCTGCAGTAAGGACAGGATATTTTCTTTTTGTTGCTCTTTTGGAGATAGTTTTGTGAAGAGTTCTGCTGCTGGGTTTTCTGTTTGGACGAATGCGAGTAGAGTGCTTCTTGTTGAGGTGATTCTCCTTTGCCTCTGAGCGCCCTCTCGTACGCACACAGCTGATTGGTCAGTTTGTCGATTTCCCTGTCCCTTTTTTACATCATCATCCAGCTAGACTTGAATGAAAATTATTCTTCTGGCAGTG
Source organism: Meconema thalassinum (assembly GCA_946902985.2). Taxonomy (NCBI): domain Eukaryota; kingdom Metazoa; phylum Arthropoda; class Insecta; order Orthoptera; family Tettigoniidae; genus Meconema; species Meconema thalassinum. The sequence continues at coordinate 2,012,777,780 of OX336388.2, read as the reverse complement.
TCCTTGAATTTTACAAATCATAAATACATCTGGCAGATCAGAGTTGATTTCGGCATCTCTGGACATTTCCTGCTTTAGTTCGCTCCACAGATTCTTTAATTTAGAAAAGGTGCGTTGCGATGTCATCCTCATTTGCCTTTTTGTAGCTGAAGAATTGCAGGCATAAGTTGTACACTTTATCTTCAGAGACGCCGTCAAATAGTTTGTGGAGTTCTAACCACACTTCCCGGGCTGACGTGAGACGCATGATTTTTTGTAACGTCTCTTCTGACATGTTAGTGGTTAACACAATCAATGTGTGACTATCCGCCTTATTAAAAACATCAAGCTTACTCTGACACGCCGCCTTTGCTTCAGTGGTTGCGTGCTCAGAAAGTGAGGTTGGCTTCACTAACCTGCCTTCAGTTACGTCTATAGCTCCGGTGATCCCTCGTAGGCAAATACTTATTTTGTATCTCCATGTGTTCCAGTTCGTTTTCCTTCCAGAAGGCCAACGTTGATTATCCTGATTGAATCCATTGTGTGTGCACTTGGTCCTAACCTCAAGATTGGCTTCTCGGAGTTTTCGTCAAAATATCGCGCACAAAATACTGTGTTTTTTTTATTTCGTCTAATTACACACTTTATCTCAATGCGTGACTGAACCCATAACCTGTTGGTTTATTTGAAATAAATTAACAAACATAAATGAACAAACTTTGAAAGCGATTTTTGGTTTTATAAAAACAGCGACTGAATAGTATTATTGTACATAGGACGGATCAAAGAAGATAAAAAAGATAAGAATGGTTACTCCAGGTTTTGTGAGTGGGTGTTCTCACATATGGCGCTAGTGTAGTTAAATATCAATGTGTTATTAAATAACAATAAAGATGTGAAGTACATCAACACTCAGTTTATTCAAAAAAGTGGCAGAGCCCTAACTACTTCAGAGAGGTGAAAACGGCTAATCCGTGTTAAACAATGTTGTTAATAATATACGGTAACTCGTCTCCGTGCGAAAATCCTAATAACTTAAGCCTCTCGAAGTCCTAAGCAAGAATGGAAAATCAAAGAATGCAATATAAGAGAACGACACGTAGTTCTTCCCTATACAATTACTTCGGAGATTCAATAATAATGATAGTACAAGCATGCCTCTACAGCAAAGAAAGTTATTTACTTGTTTACAATGCAAGGTTTCAGTTACATTTACAGCATAATAAGTTTAAAGCTACGCTATGATGGTGTCATCTCCAACATTTACCGTTACAGTCATTTAATCTAATACCTATCGTACGTTAATAATAACAATGATGTAAACGAGAAGCGTTTCATCCTAAATTTATTTCCAAGCAAAAGCTATGCACATTCTGAACCTAACAGAACGTATGAAAATCTAGTCTAATTAACAACACCAATGAGTAACATGTAACCCTCTTAATTTACTGCGCAATGGGCGCCACTGATCCTGCCTACCTACATCGCAAATTCACTGTTTGTGAAGTTGGGTCATGATTTGTGTGGGGAGAGAAAATTTAGGTCGGCGACTGCATGAGTAAACCATGTCTAACGTCGCATTATCAGGTTAGCTACCGCGTTTAAACACGTAACTAACTGATTGTCGTCTCTCAATAGGAATAGCTATATTTGTATTTAAGTGTGTCGAAGAATCAAGTCTAAGTAATGGTCATCAAGGTTCATTTAAGTTTATAGGTTTATTTACGTTTTATTGGACTTCCTAGTTCTTTATGTTCATTTTTAAATAAAAAATCCTGATATTTGATTATGTCTTTCTTATTTATCAGATTATTTCAATCCTATCAGTTTCATTGTATTGTTTAGTGACCATGTTAATTTCGTAAAGTGTAAAAAATTAGTGTAACAAAGCATCCAATATCAAACTCATCATTGGGAGAAAAATCAATTCCAAACATAACAAGTAGTTCCGTGAAGAACTATACAGCCTATTTTCATATATCCTACTGATGTTAATTGCCACTATCAACATACACAATTTCAGTTTGATTGCTGTAATAGATTCGTAGATATTGAGAACCGACTAAATATTTCGGATGGTCGCCATGTTGGATTTTATATATGTAGGTCCTAGAGTTGTGTACTGTTACATGCAGATTATTGTGAACGTGTAGTATTCAAACTTCAATCGCATAGTTAGGACACAAGAAATAACAAGGAGATTTTAAAAATTTTCACAGCTGCCATCTTGAGGTTATGGAAACAATTGAAATAAATTATATGCCAGTGGATTAACATTCGTATAAGGATTTACTGTACCAAGTTTCACTGCACGCGGATGGTTAAATTGCGAGAAACGTCCATGTGAATATTTATAATTCGCGTCACCGCCATGTTGGATTTGTGATCACCAGGTTATTTAAACTCCTATAGGTGAACTTAAGTTCATAGCCCCTATGAACATTAAAAAATGCAGTTTGATTGCTAAAATAGATTCGTAGATATGCAGTATCGTCTAAATATTTCGGATGGTCGCCATGTTGGATTGTTAAATGTATAGGCCATAGAGTCATGTACCTTTAAAGGAAAATTATTGCGTAGGTTCATTATTCGAACTTTCACTTCGATCGCATGACTACATCACAAGAAATAAAAACTTAATTTTAAAATTCGCACTGCCGCCATCTTTAGGTTATGTAATCAATTGAACTAAATTAGATACCAGTGGATTTCAATGTGTATAAATATTTCCTGTACCAGGTTTCAGTGTGCTTGGAACATTAAATCGCGAGAAAGGTCTATTTAAAATTTTCAAATTCGCTTGGCCGCCATGTTCGTTTTGTAGTTAACCGGTATTTGAAAGTCTTATAGATGGACTTCCAGTAGTGCCCTTTATCTCCGTACAAAATTTTAGGGAGATATCGCTAATAGTTTCAGAGATATAGAATGCCGGTGAAATATTTTGCACATCCGCCATCTTGTGATTATGTGAAAAATTGAACAAAGTTAGATGTCGGTGCATTTCAATGTATATAAACATATACTGTACCACGTTTCATTGCGTTTGGTTGGTCAAATCGCGAGAAACGTCTATTTAAAAGTCGCATATTCGCTTGGCCGCCATGTTGGTTTTGTAGTTACCAGGTTTTCAAAAGTCACATAAGTGAACTTATAGTAGTTCCCTCTATCGCCATAGAAAATGTCGGGGTAATATCGGTAATAGTTTCGGAGATATTGAATGCTGGTGAAATATTTCGCACAGCCGCCATGTTGGATTGGTGAGACGTAACAAAATTTGAAGGGCACGGTCGAGGTCGCCGGGAATAGTGCTATGAACTTTCCGAGTTTCATTGAAATCGCTCCTGCCGTTTAGATTTTATTAGGGGGGGACACACACACGAATCACACACACACACACACACACACACGCGCACACACACACGGACAAAAGGTGATCTCATAAGCTTATTTTTTCAAAATTGAAAATAGGCTAAAAATAGCATCTCTGTGTGCCGATCAATACCACTGATCCATCGATCATCTGTTGCAATAACGAGACCAAAGTCATTCACGTTATCAGCTCATATAGTACCAAAATTTGTACTAGGCAACTAAGGGTAATCGTATCCTACCTCTGTAGTGCGTTTTAACATAACATGGGTTTGACTAAATTAATACATTCCAAGCTTGTGGACAAGATTTAACTCTGCTGTAATGCCAGCTGTGCATTCTGAACTTATAGAAAGGTGCATTATTTGCTCATATATCAGACATCTAAAGTCTGGGAAAACTTGTATTAATAAACCTGGGTCTTTTGTTTACAGTCCTAAAATGACCCCTCACTTCGAACTCAAGATAGTCTGCTCAGCTCATCTTACAAAATATACAGTTCATAGCTTGTTTGGTAGTCGTCTGAATGTCGAATTTTATAAAGTTACTCTTTCACTTCTCCACATATCGTAAACAGGTTTTGATGTAGTAATGGCCAGTGTTCACTCCACTCGCAGCCTTCTAAATAAATTTATCAAGAAAAGAGTGCGCTGTAGTCGCGTTTACAAGGTCAATAAATAAAATAAAAATGTGACATTGACTTGTTTCACGGCCAAAAGTTGGTCGCTGGGTTTACTGTCCCAGTAAAAATGCAGTTATTCAGACATGATTATATAACAAAACTCCTATACGTTAAAGAGTGTGGGTTCGATTCACTGTCGAACTAGAAAGTGTTTATTAACAAAAATTGTTAGCAAAAGCGTTTGTCCCAAGCTACTGCAAATGATACGACATAACTTGTGGTTGCTTGACCACTAGGAAAACATGTTAATAATTAATCCTACATAAGAATGTGCGGCGTAAGGTTTTATACTAAACTAATCCCCAATACGAGATCGTACATAGAAAGATGTTTCGGCTTTCAGCCAGACTCACGTGCGTGCTTCACATTTCCTCAGTGAAATGACTTGCCTGGTTTAGGTTGCAATTAATGCCTAAGATACACGTGCCTTCCTTTATAGTATAATCCAGCCACCACTGAACCCCGCCATCCTGGGATTTCTACTCCATTTCCAATTCCATTATAAAAGGAATAAATGGCATTTCTTCGGCATGTAGAATGTGTATGAGTAATGCCATGATGACGTGGTATTCGTAAGTTTTGCACTGAATTTATCACTAGATTATAATTAGACATTTCACACTGAAGCTACACTTGTATCATCGGGTAAGCTAATAATAATAATGGCCATGGATTTTCTCCGCGCACAGATTTTAATCTCAGCAGCTTGTGCTACTGCGCACACTAAAAACTTGATGAATTAAATCACACGTGATTTGTTCATTACCGTATTGCACTGTACCTGGTAATATTGTAGCACTTTAGAAAAACGTGGTTGGTGGCGTGTTCGATGCCAGCGTGGAAAAATTATCAGAATATCACGAATATTCAAAATTTGCTTTCACTGATTATTTCAATTCCACTCTACAGCTTTCCTGCACGCAAAAGCGTATCACTGTTCGTCGGATTAAGTTAACTTCGACAGATATTTGTCGATTTTGACGAGCACAATTTTACGTTGTCACAGGACCATGCCTGCAGTAAGAGTCGTACGTTATATCAAGACCGTGCTTGCGGTAAGGGTCGTTTAGCAAGAAGCCGGATGAACTATCTAGCCATCAGTCAAATGTGCGACTGTGAAAATATTTATGGCATTCTCTGCGGGTTTTAACATTCATGTTTCCTTTACATAATAAATCAAATCACTCTCCGGTGCATAAAAAATATGTACAATTTTGGTTAATAAATACAGTCTTATGAAATACTCAAAATAATATACATCCTCGGCGCGGCAACTCATATAAATCAAATGAGCGCTACTCATGCCTTCTCCTTGGAAGTATCCGCTTATCTCAAGGATTGTATAATCCTCATGAGCCATAGAGGTCACATGGCAAATGTGATTTCGGGCTCAATATATTGTAAATAGTTTCACCCATATTTTCAGACATAGAGTTTATAGCCTAAGTGTAATGGATCTGATGATGATCGCTTGACGATCGAAACTGGTCATCCGAGTGAATTTATTAATACTATGTAATTTTTTCAGGTGCAGGGAATAACCCATCTCTTTTGGGTACAATCGTGTTGACCGATTGAAAAGCATCAAACTTTTGTTTACTAAGGCAACACCGAATAATTGCTTCAAACTCCATAACGTTGTGTAAAGTTAGTAACGCCCGTTAGTTTCTTGGGCGATCTCCTAACAGACTGGCTGCGTGGCTCAGGGGTAACGTTCTCGCTTGCTGGGCCCAATGTTGCAGGTTCTTATCCTGGCGCAGTCAGCTGGCATTTGAGGGTGCGCAAATGCGAGGGAGCCGTGTCAGTAAATTTACTGGCACGTTTAAGATCCCCTTTGGGGCCAAATTCCGGCACCCCGGCGTCTCTAAAAGCCAGAGTAGTTAAAAGGGACGTAAAACAAATAACATTATTATTATTATTGATCTCCTAACATAACATAAATTGGTCAGGGCAATTCTCCGCAATTAGGGTCATGTTTAAATGTTATTATGTGTGTTGTGTTAATACACACATCAAAAAAAGTTTTGCATCACCTCGGTTCCAAGAGTTCCGGAACCGTTAAATACAAAGGGAATAGAGATCAACACAAACAACATTTCAGCTCGTTTTATTGCTCATGAGACCCACACATTGCATGTTGTACCATCATACAGCTAGACTTTCAGCATTTGTGGTCCAGATTGCAGTACACACCACTACCTCTAATACCCAGTAGCACGTCCTCTTGCATTGATGCATGCCTGTATTCGCCGTGGCATACTATCCACAAGTTCATCAAGACACTGTTGGTCCAAATTGTCCCACTCCTCAACGACAATTCGGCGTAAATCTCTCAGAGTGGTTGGTGGGTCAAGACGTCCATAAACAGCCCTTTTCAACATATCCCAGGCATGTTCGATAGGGTTCATGTCTGGCGAACATGCTGGCCACTGTAGTCGAGCGATGTCGTTATCTTGAAGGAACGCATTCACAAGATGTGCACGATGAGGTCGAGAATTGTCGTCCATGAAGACAAATGCCTCTCCAATATTCTGCCGATATGGTTGCACTATGGGTCGGAGGATGTCATTCAGGTATCGTAAAGCCGTTTCGGAGCCTTCCATGACCACCAGTGGCGTACGTCGGCCCCACATAATGCCACCCCAAAACATCAGGGAACCACCACCTTGCTGCACTCTCTGGACAGTGTGTCTAAGACGTTCAGCCTGACCAGGGTGCCTCCAAACACGTCTCCGACGATTGTCTGGTTGAAGGCATATGCGACACTCATCGGTGAAGAGAACGTGATGCCAATTCCGTGGGGTCCATTCAGCATGTTGTTGGGCCCATCTGTACCGCGCTGCATGGTGTCGGGGTTGCAAAGCTGGACCTCGCCATGGACGTCGGGAGTGAAGTTGCGCATCATGCAGCCTATTGCGCACAGTTTGAGTTGAAACTCGACGTCCTGTGGCTGAACGAAACGCATTATTCAACATGGTGGCATTGCTGTCAGGGTTCCTCCGAGCGGCAATCCGTAAGTAGCGGTCATCCACTACAGTAGTAGCCCTTGGGCGGCCTGAGCGAGGCCTGTCATCGACAGTTCCTGTATCTCTGTACCTCCTCCATGTCCGAACAACATCGCTTTGGTTCACTCTGAGACGCCTGGAAACTTCCCTTGTTGAGAGCCCTTCTTGACACAAAGTAACAATGCGGACGCGATCGAACTGCGGTATTGACCTTCTAGGCATGGTAGAACTACAGACAACATGAGCAGCGTACCTTCGTCCTGGTGTAATGACTGGAACTGATCGGCTGTCGTACCTCCTCCGTCTAATAGGCCCTGCTCATGCATGGTTGTTTACATCTTTGAGCAGTTTTAGTGACATCTATGAACAGTCAAAGGGACTGTATCTTGGATACAATATACACAGTCAACGTCTATATGCCGGAGATCTGGGAACCGAGGTGATGCAAAACTTTTTTTGATGTGTGTATGTATAATGTCTCTTGCAGCAATGTTTAACTGCCTTCATATGTTTTGAGGATCCAAACTGACAGTAATGAAACTCCCCTTTCAATTATTTCATCCTCATCCTCCATCTCATTCGCATTTCTCTTTTCTCCCACCCCGAAATACTGTAATTTATTTCAAAACTCAGTAACCGTATAACCTGTCGTGACGAGTGCTTTGTACTCACGTCACTTTAATACATGTTTGGATCTTTCTATTTGGATCAATAAATCAATAAATTTGCTACCTTTGGTTTTCGACCCTCTTATGAAACGTGTATTCATTCCTTAGTTGACTTCCATCTCGTTTATCTTCTGAGTACACACGACAGATTTTCGGTTCATTCGGAGCTCTGTGTGTCAGTCCACACTCTGCGCACTATGGGAACGCCCTACATCCTCCAGGAGCGATCGTTATCCGCCTGTCTTGTACCTCCTTCGGATCTCATCTCGGGTCCGATCGCGTAAGCGTATTGGCCGGTCAGCTCTGATGGTTTCTATTCCCGGGTTCAAGGCCCTTCCGTTCCCGACGCGCGCGGGTTGCGACACGTGCGTCCTGCCGATCTGTCGCGCATGTTGTTCTCCACGCCGGCACAAATATTATTGTTATTATTACCGACAGCGGTAGCTACGCTCTCTAATGTGCAGTGCTAGACCCTGGAGCCAAGCTCTCTGTGGACTCTGTAGACGTGGGTTCGAGCCCATACAACGCCTATCATTACAAAATTAACATCACCTATTCGTTTTGTACACATCAATTCAATTCTTGGTACATATGTCAAACTTTCATTGAGGTCTTCATCAGCCCATGGTGCAAATTATTTATGTTATTCTTAGAACTAGTGTAACAGTTATTCATAAAACGAAATCCTTACAATTCTTATTTACATAAACGTTCTTTATTCATAAATTCGAGTGTTAGTTTAGCGATAAAATATTTCACTAACAAATCTTCACTGACAATACTGAACATCATCATCATTTATTTTCCATTCCTGACCCGGTCGGAGACTGGAAGCAGGCTGTGGATTTTCATTTTCATCATCATTTATTGCATTTATCAGGCCGGTAAGGTGCTGGGCAGAAAACGAGGGAATAGATACTAAGCATAAATACAAACTAGCACTGGTTTTAATTACTGCAAGAGGAACTGAGACTTGTTCACAAGTATTGATCAAAGATGTTCTTCCACCTTCCCCGGCTCCTTGCTGATGGTGCCAACTTTCCTAAAGCCATTATCGTTCGATCCTGCCAGTTGGTGTTGAGTTGAAAACACTATTGGATATGGAATCCTCCTCTCTAGTTACTACATGACCCAACCACAGCAATCTCCTCCTCTCTAGAATTCTGTTGATGTCCGTCTTCCTAAAGCGTTGATATAGGTCTATCTAAGGTTTTCTTTACCATCTTTCTGTTTCTGCATTATGTATTGGACCATATACTTTCCCTAAGACCTTCCTTTATAACAGACTTCCAATTCAATATTCAATATTTTACTGATGTTAATGTTCACAGAACTCGCGGGGTGTCTGTCAGCAGTTTCATAAGCAATTAAGAATGTTAATGGACTTTATACTAGTCCTTAGGTAAATTTTTAGCCTATTTTCAATTTTGAAAAAATAGGCTTATGAGATCACCTTTTGTCCGTGTGTGTGTGCGTGTGTGTGTGTGTGTGTGTGTGTGTGTGTGATTCGTGTGTGTGTCCCCCCCTAATAAAATCTAAACGGCTGGAGCGATTTCAATGAAACTCGGTATGTTCATAGCACTATTCCCGGCGACCTCGACCGTGCCCTTCAAATTTTGTTACGTCTCACCAATGCAAAATGGCGGCTGTGCGAAATATTTCACTAGCATTCAATATCTCCGAAACTGTTACCGATATCGCCCTGAAATTGTGTACGGTGATAAAGGGCACTACTAGAAGTTCACCTATGAGACTTTCAAAAACCTGGTAACTACAAAACCAACATGGCGGTCAAGCGAATTTGAGACTTTTAAATAGACTTTTCTCGCGATTTAACTATCCACACGTAATGAAACTTGGTACAGCAAATGTATATACACATTGTAATGCACTGGAGTCTAATTTAGTTCAATTGTTTACATAACTTCAAAATGGCGGCTGTGCGAAATATTTCACTGACATTCTATATCTCCGAAACTATTACAGATATCACCCTGCAATTTTAGTACGGTGATAAAGGGTACTGATACAAGTTTACCTATGTATATTTCATAAACTTGTAAAGTAGAAAACGAACATGGCGACCAAGCGAAGTTGAGACTTTTAAATAGACTTTTCTCACGATTTAACCATCCAAACGTAATGAAACTAGGTACAGCAAGTGTTTATACATATTGTAATGCACTGGAGTCTAATTTAGTTCAATTGTTTACATAACCTCAAAATGGCGGCTGTGCGAAATATTTCACTGACATTCTATATCTCCGAAACTATTACAGATATTATCCTGCAATTTTGTACGGTGATAAAGGGTACTGGTACAAGTTTATCTATATATACTTCATAAACTTGTAAAGTAAAAAACGAACATGGCGACCAAGCGAATTTGAAATATTTTAATAGACTTTTCTCGTGATTTAACTCTCTGAGCGCAGTGAAATGTGGTACAGTAAATGATTTTGCAGATTGTAATGCACTTCCATCTAATTTAAATCAATTGTTTACATAACCTCAATATGGCGGCTGTGCGAAATTTTTAAATTAAGTTTTTATTTCTTGTGTCGTAATCATGCGATCGAAGTGAAAGTTTGAATAATGAACCTAGGCAATAATTGTCCTTGAATGGTTCATAACTCTATGGCCTATACATAGTATATAACAATCATAAATGGTGAGCTTCCGAAATATTTAGACGGTTCTCAATATCTATGAATCTTTTACAGCAACCAAACTGAATTTTTGTATGTTCATAGAGACTATAAACATATGTTCACCTATAGGACTTTCATTAACCTGGTGAGCACAAATCAAACATGGCGGCGACGCGAAGTATAAATATTTAAATGGACAATTCTCGCGAATTAACTATCCGAGTGCTGTGAAACGTTGCACGTTAAATGCTTATACAAATGTTGATCCACTGGCATCTAATTTATTTCAATTGTTTGCATAATCAAAAGATGGCTGCTGTGCGTAATTTTAAAATCTCGTTTTTACTTCTTGTGTTCTAATCATGCGATTGAAGTTTGAATACCACACGTACACAATAATCTTAATGTAATAGTACAAAAATAAAAATCCAACCTGGCGACAATCTGAAATATTTAGACGGTTCTCAATACCTACGAATCTGTTACAGGAATTAAACTGAAATTTTGTATGTTGATAGAGACAAGTAACATGAGCAGGATATATGAAAATAGGCTGTATAGTTCTTTACGGAACTACTTGTCCTTAGGTAAATTTTTACTTGTTATCTATGTTCGCCGAAGATGGAACCATTGAGTGCCAAAGCTGGTACGATAGAGATGCATATTAATTGAAATGATTTTATTCTTTAGTATTGATTAAGGTTATGGTGGGAAAAATCAATTTCTTCTTTTTTGATGTTTTGGGCTGTCAGCATACTAATATATCATAGAAAGTTTGTTTGGAGCAAAACATGTAAACCTATTTCTGAGATAAGAGTTTATGAAGTTTGTCAACTTTAGCAAACGTCTATCATTTCATTATTAATCTATATGCAGCCATTTATTTGCAGCTAATTCAGTAACCGTATAGCCTGTCGTGACGAGTACTCTGTACTCACGTCACTTTATTACATGTTTGGATCTTTCTATTTGGATCAGTACATTTGCTACCTTGGGTTTTCGACGCTCTTATGAAACGTGTATTCATTCCGTAGTTGACTTCCATCTCGTTTATCTTCTGAGTACACTCGACAGATTTTTGGTTCATTCGGACCTATGTGTGTCAGTCCGCACTCTGCGCACTATGGGAACGCCCTACATCCTCCAGGAGCGATCGTCATCAGCCTGTCTTGAACCTCCTTCTGATCTAAGTTGGACTGCAAGCCATGAAAACTTCCTCAAGGGTATTTAGTTTCGAAACTTAACTTCAATAGTAAGGTCATTTTGCTTAATATTTTGTTTTTAAGAATTGATTAATTGTAATGTTGGTAACAGTGAATGATTTTGCCATTTCAGTAACTTGACTATTGTATTTTGCCATATAAAGGTCAATGTTGATAAATTTTCATAACAATAGATTCAGTAGTTTGTTTGGTAGGAGCATATTAAGAAACAACTGTTTTGTTCAACTATACAGTTAGCGCTACCTTAAAGCATATAACTCATCAATATGGATCCTGTGACATAATATTGGTTTATGTTCGACCCTCACTATTATGTGTCAGATAACTGTATCATAATGATGGTCATTATAACACTGTTTTCCATTATGATACAGTTTCTCCAGCCAATCAGAGCTCGTTCATTGACCAATTAGGTAACGATAACTTCGCGCATGCGCTCAAAATCCAACATGTCGGACATAAACACAACATCGAACTATAATAAATTACCGACATGGAATACGCACCGTCCATATGTTCGCGTAAATAAACTGGCGAATATGAGACAAGAAATAGCACTGTACCTTAAAATCACCAACTCTAATTTCTACACAGCGCATTGTCTTCAACTGACACCGGTGACAATATTACTGAGGGACGGCAGATGTAATCATATGGTTTGCATATGGCATTGCAAACACCCAGAGCGCATGCGTCGGTCGTTCAAAGCTCTTGAAAGGCAGAGATATAACACCCAACGCTCGCTCAGCGATCACAAAATTCCAGTAGCTGACTCTCAACTGATATTTATGAATATTTATGTTAAAACATATAATAAAGTTATAATTATCGTCGAACATAAACAGTCGTATGCAACTCGCCTATAATGGTAATTAAGACACTCGTATGGAAATTATAAAACTCGCATACGCTCGTTTTATAAAAAATACTCGTGTCTTAATTATAGCCATTATAGGCTCGTTGCATAATGTACTATATTATGATTAAAGTTTTAGCATATTATCACACATATTCCACACAATCCCAACTGCGTCGAGTGAATGGTCGCGATGACTGAAGCATTTTTCAATGTATTTATGAGACTGGTTGGTTCCTCAGTTTAGGGGCTGCGACAACGTGGTCATGTAACCCCGTGTACTTTGGGTGTGTGTAGAATCTGTGTGATAATAAATAATAATAATAATAATAATAATAATAATAAAAAAGCCTTGCAAATCCCATAAGGGCTATGGCCTCCTGCAATTTGCAGGGAATTGCTCAGTTTTAACTCATCAGGTGAGCAAGTCCTGAGGAGCATTCGGGGTCATTCTTTCTGATTGGGCCTATTATATAGATGTGTAGCTGATTTGTGATAACCGGTGTTAATTGTGATGACTGTATTAGTGTGTGTTATCTGTTTTCAATTCAAGTAAGGACTGGAGACATTGTTTTTTTCAAGTAGTTCCTACTTTTGCCGCCAAACGCTACCGTCAACGACTACTAGTTCAGAACTTGGTTACAAGATGCCACCGCAGTCGGCTCCTGGCGACGAACGTCGGAACCTAAGAGCGTTTGTCTAATGTTCATCCTAACCTAATTTAGCTTCACACAGGTGTAATTAGTGGAAGGTTCTTTAACATGCCATAACTTTACTTCCTCTCCGAAGGAAGGCATACTGAGGGATTTTTAACGCTCTTAAATCATCCGACGACTTCGGCCGTGTTTGAACCCGCGATTTTGAGCATAGAAGCTCAGCATGCTACCAACTACGTCACAGAAGCCGCTTATTTATGAGACTATATAAAGTGCATATAAATTTATTACACGACCTGCGGGCTGAATTTCAAAGACAAAGTTGGGATGTGGTTACATACTGCGCCTCGACCGTGGTCTTGCGGTCGTCTGCGAGAACAAATTTCAAACAAACTCGCATGACAGCTTTGAACGTATGGCTCGTAGGTTTTGAAATCTGTCTGCACAGCCAAGTTACGGTTCGACTACTTTATTTGCACACCACAAACTAGGTAGTGGTGTGGCTATAACATGCTGATATTGGGAATCGTTAGTCAAAATAATGTATTCATAAGTTGTTGTTTATTGATTCCTTAGGGCTTGAGACATCGTGGCCATGTGGTCCGGTATACTTAGGTGTGTGTAGATCTTAAAAATAATAGTATTAATAATAATGTTATTGGTTTTACGTCTATTTTACCTACTCCAGCTTTTAGGGACGTCAGGATGCCAGACTTTTGCCCTGAAGGGGATATCTAACGTGCCATTTAAAGACATGTTAAACTTATGATTCCGTTTCCTCAATTCTGATATTTATTTAATAAACACAGTCAAGATACTATTCCCCTGAATTGTATTATTGATTTAATTAACCCTACGTTAGTCGCAATAGTTAAAGTTGCACAAAAAGTCGCAATGTGCCTGTTATACCTCTTGTGTCAACAGTTATTTTGAAGCCTATTTATACAACTGTGAAGCAGGAATCACATAATCTAGACGTAAAAAGTCCAATGACTATGATTTAGAACATATTTGGATCTCAACATTAATTGAAATGAATGGTTTAATAATTTATTTTATTGTTTTGGTATTGTGTGCAACATTTTTTCTTTTTGCTGTAGATAGACATTTCAGTTTAAGGAGAAGCAAAAATTGATGCAAGTGTTGTAATATGATTGCCGATGGCTCGATTTGAAACTAAGAGTTATTTACAGCTTGTGCTGTACTTGCATTGGTACAGCGATACCTCTATCTTCCCATCTGCACTAGGATAAACAATTGTAGTGCAACCTTGCTCAGCGGCAACACTTGCATACAGTTGAGGAAACGCAATGAAGTGTTAAACGCTTTTAGGAGAGCACTTCATTTCCAAACACAAAGAAATCCCAAATAGAGTTGGATTTTCTCGACTGCAAATATGACCAAATACATTTTTAGCTCTTGGGTTGTGTTGTGCACATTGAGTACAAGCCATATGGATATAGAAGAGTCAAAATGCCTTGTAACTTGTGGGGATCAAACTAGTAACTTTTGGCATTGTAATGCAACTACTTCCAGACCAGAAACTGTGTATACCGCACTACAATATTGTAACATGAGAGTGTGGATTCAAATGCTTAGAATGAACAAACACTGCCTAACCTCCACTCGGCTGCAGGGCACCTTGAAGTAGGAACGTAGTGACAGCTGACATAATTTATCTTCACTCACTGGAGAGTAAGCAGGTTTTGTCTGAGGCCTGTGCCTGTTAGATCGGTTGCAACCTACGGAAAGTTAAATAAATTGGCTTAATTCATATGTTTTCAGAATGTAAGACTTTATATACCGGTCATTTTGCATTGTGTTTTGTGCCGAGATTGGTGAGGTTAGTGGACTCGTGCGTCGATCTTACAGCTGACAAAAAAGTGGATTACTCTGGTGCATGGTAAAATAATACACAGAAGTGCGGTACATTTTTAATTTCAGTCAAATAATTGGTTTACTTTTATTTCACTAAGATCAAGACCTAATTTCAATTCCAGTTTCTTGTATTTGACACGTGTATTTTTCTAACCTACAAAAAATACGTTGCCTTTATTGCAAGCGTGCATCTACAAGGAAAGGCTGATTGCAATAAATCTGATAATGAATTCAATTGGTATCTTTACCATCGTACATTTTTCTTATAAATATATAAGTGGTCCTCCGAATAATGTATTTGTTGTAGTTTTGTAGTTTACATGCGACCACCAAAAGTATGTTAATATCGTCCGCTATCAAACACCCTTCGTATACGTAAGTGCTTATTACTTCTTACCATCTACTCGTAACAACCGTACGGTGAATCCTTAGAATTGAATCCACTCCCACCGCCTGGCTGCCTATCCTGAGCCGCATACCACCCCCAAATCTGCGAAGGAAAGAAGCCTCGATAAGAGAATACAACAAGATCTTAGCAAACCCGTGATTACCGGTGTATTCTGACATCTCTGATCTCAAAATGATCAGACTTCGCTCAATGCATCCTCCTCTCGCACTTGCAATCAGTCTCACTGGGGTTAACATCAGCGATGCCTGGAAGAAACAATGGCTCTAAAATACCTCAGCCACATGGTAATCATTACCTCGTATCGCTAAGATCGCCCCTGGCTTTGATCAACCCCGCAAGGTATCGTCAACTCCAAAACGACTGAGAACATGTCACGGAAGATGTGCAGATTCACTCTTTAAACGGGGAATGTTGGCCTCACCAGCATGCGACTGTGGTGCACCGAGGCAAACTATTCAACACATTAGAGAAGAATGCAGTGTCAGAGCATATACAGGAGATTATGAGAAATTCCTACTGGTAACTCGGAATTCCATCAAATTTACACAAGAACTAGATGTTAGTGTTTAAGTATTTAGAAATAATGTAATTTTCTGTTTAAGTGTATTTCAATGCCACACGCTAGATAAATAAGTGAATTCTTATTTCTCACAGCTTATATCTGTGTTGCAGACAAGCGCGCCAACAAAGATCTTCACTCGCTAAACATGAACTAGCTCAGAGAGCGAAGGTATGGCTTGAATATATTGGTGAATTAGGTTCTATTTCTATACGTACCCTCTCCAACCCCAGAAGAGTGCTATTCTACAAGATCTGGCACCATCTAACCGCTGCGAACTTGAAGAGACTAGAAGCAGTGAAAGCAGCATACCAAAAGAGAGCACTACAGGTATCAAGAACAACACGGGCGATGATATTATACCTACAGGCGAACATGCACTTGTTCGTGAGAGAGTTAATGATGAGTAATGATCTTCAAAGCACGCCAGCATATGAAGCCCACAACAAGCACAGAGAGGGAAAAGCATCTGACATAGACCCGGAAATTTATATAAACCCTGCCATGGAAACAGAAGAGTGGAAGAACCACTTTGAACCACGACACGTTTTCACGAGGACCGCGGCCCCCGAATTTCATCACAGAATCTGCGCACAAGAGGATACCATACAGCCGGAGACCAGAGGACACAGATGTTGGCAGTATCATATACTCACCTGCCAAGCTATGACAAACTCTTTAACGTTGTATGCTAAACTTCTGCCAATCACCGTATTGTAAAAGCCTGTACCCGCATTGTGTTTTATAAATATCATTCATTATATTGGCTCTAAAATCATGATCCTAGTTTCAATTTGAAGTGTCTAACCCACATTGCCACCAGTTTGATTGGAACGAGAGAGTAATCATTCGCCATATGCTGGGCATTTGTCAGAATGACAATAGCAGACATACTGTAGAGTCCGTAAAAGAGCGGCGAATCTCCTACAACAGGAACGTTTAAAAGTTTATGATGGGGTTCGCTGCAATTATGTCGAAGATTCTCACTGAACGTCTTGTTTTTTTAGAGAGATGTAATGCTATACATTGCCAAGGTTTAGCTACACACCAAATGGTAATACTATCAGATTAGTTATTTGTAATCGAAATTCTCTGTCTCTCTCTCTCTGAATTCAAAACTAAAATAGCGTAATTTCAGTTAATCTAAAGCAAATGCAATAACTGTCTAAAGCTCTGCCGTAAATCCAATTTCCAGTCAGATGAAATATCTTGTTTGGGAACTTGTGACATTTGAATTAATGTATGACATATTAGTCTTTTCGACCGGTGATGCTCGGGTAGTGTTTGACTGTGTAAACATGCGTTTAACGTTATCAAGAAACGGTACTTCCAGCCGAAACTAAAGCAGATCTACAAGAACTACTGAATGAGATACAAGAGTTTTGTATTACATATAGTCTAAAATAGTTTCTAAAAAGACTAAATTATTGGGAGTCAGCAAAGATCAATATAATGAAGCGCAACTGACTGGTGAAAATATCGAATATCAATAACTGTGTCTTCTAAATTCTCAATGGTTGTTCTCACAAGAACTTCGAGCCCAGATTGAAAAAGCAAAGAACTCTTTCAGAAAATTGAGGACTCCTCAATATTGGGCTCAGGCTTCGCATGTGTCAATATGTTTTTCTTAACACTCTTCTACGATATGGAAGGTTGGGCACTCACTTACAACTTGTGCTAACGATTGAAGGCACTTAAAATGTGGACCTATTATCGTATGCTTCGTAGCACATGGATACATGTATTTTAGTACAAATACTGAAGCTTTGAATCGTATGAGTAAAGAAGTAGAAGTTCTGATGACGATTAAAAATGGAAAATCTAGCACTTTGCACACATCATGTGTGGCATGAACTATACCATTTTACACCTAATTTTTCAATTGAAAATTGATGGCACACGTAGAAATAGTCGAAGAAAATTGTCTTGGTTGTGTAACATGCGTGACAAGATCCACCCACTAATACCTAATGAGAAGGGAAGACCCCCCCCCCCCACACTCTGTACCCGTGGAGCCGTATTCACCGTGGCCCACATTTTAACCGAGTGTGTGGTTCTTGCTGACTACGAAGAAACCTTGGATTGCAGATGACACTCAAACTTATATTAGCCGACGACGCGGTGGCTGCTGATCTCGTCATCCGCTTTATAAGTGAGAGTGAACATTGACTCAACGACTTGTTCGTTTTTGAATGATTATTTTAATTTTTCCGTATTTTTTGTTTATTTTTATAATTATTAGTTTTATTTAATTTTTTTGATTTATTAATTTTCGGCCTTTTAAAATTTAGGTGTCCAGCTCTAAATTTTAAATTCCATTACGAATTTGTATTTTTTAATCAGTGTTAAGAGGGGCAGATGACCTCGTAGTTCCGCCCCTTAAAACAACAATAACTAACTAACTACCTAACTAACCGTAGCATACGTGATTGTTACTAATAAGATACATGTTCTCTATTTCGTTCAGCAAACGATAAATCTGTCCTTTCTGTGGCTCAAGAAGAAGTAGTGTGTATTCACTTAGCTACTAATCGAACTAAGACCATTCCTCTCCCTAATTGATATGGTGCTCAAGTCAACGAAGGATTGTTGTTCCTTACGCCGCTTTCTGCTGGTGGGCTCTGGATGCGCATCGTGTAAGATACAGTTTGCGAACCTGAAATAAGTCTAGCCATTAATTCACTACCTGAGTCCAGGGGACTCACATTCATTTTTTCAATCTTTGTGCATCTCGTGATTTTGCGCCAATTTTTTTCCCGCCACTGTATACCTTCCTTCAGTTGAGTGTTGAATGTGTAGCGGAAAGACGTGTGCAAGCGGTGACTCGAAAGTGGGTAATCGTGCTCGAATGAGTCCCGGGGACTCGTGGTAGATATTTATGTTACAACTTCTATTCATGAGCTTACAGTATATATGCTTATTTTATATTTCAGTATGGATCATAATCATGCTGGATGTTCTTCAGTAAGTTCGAAAAGATATGCAGATCCTGTGTAACAGAGAAGTAGTTGAACCCTTGCTGGATCTTCACTGTCATACAATACATGTGATATTTTGTGTGTGTTGATTACACCAGTAATTGTTGTTTTAAAATGATGCGCATGACATTTGGGAATAATATAGTTTCTGATATTTTTTATCATTTTGAAACAAATGTGATTGATGTTCATTGAGACCATTGTGAGGATATCTCATGATTTGTAAATATTTCTAATTTACTGCATTAGTAATTAAGTGTATTAACATTAAATGTCCATATCAAGTCAAGGGCATTTTAATTTTTTCTTAATTTTGATATTTCAAAAAGTGAGTCCGTGGGACTCAGGGTAGGAATATACGTAACATGTTTCCTAGTAGTGAATCGAGGGCTAGGGCCTGTGCGTTGATACTTAAATTGTCAGTCGCCCAGAGAACATAACCATGGATATACCACGATCTGTGTACTCCGCTGTTGATCAGTAGTGACTCTAGTGGGCTGTTATTGGACTCGCGTCAATGCGCGAACTCCCAAGGGCATCGGCAGATATCCGTAGAATAAACTGTAAATGTTGCAAAGCTTAGTTCAACAGTACTGTTACATAACATGAGACGCAATGGTTTAGCCATCAGTAAAATAATATCATAATAAAATAACTATTACATTATATTCTTGACTTTATTTGTCTTTGAAGTACGCTCTGGGACAATTGGAAATCATAGAACAATGTTTACATCATATCCCTCGTTTCCTAGATAAACGTCACTGTTATTTAATGAATTGTGTGAGTTATTCTTTCAATAACTACTGTATACGCCACTGGGAAAGAGGGAAAGGAAGGTAGTTTATAGCATTACGTGACCGTTAATCTCGCGATCAGGAACCACGGGTCCTCCTTTTTACGTGGAATTCGAACCACTTCGAAAATCTCACATGCAATCGAACCCGGTCTACCTTGGTGAGAGGCAAAGAGCTTGACCGCTGCGCCACCACGCCCCCTCCACTGGGGAATATAAAGTCGAACAAAGTTATTGAGTTAGTTAGTTATTGAAGTTTTGAGGGGCGGAACAGCTAGGTCATCTGCCCCTAAAAGTCGAACAAAATGGTAAACTGTTTTGTCGTAAGCATGTATTTTGTGATCAAATAAATGGTATGGAATGGTGTTTAAGAACTCAGCTCAGTACGACATTACTGCAAGATGGATTTCTTGCGATCATGCAGTGAAATAACTGTTAAGGGCCTTCATTTTCTCTCACTCATATTTTTGTTGTTGTTGGCTCATGTAGGGGCTGGCGACATCGTGATGATTTATTCCCTACTTCAGTGTGATTCTCTTTGATAACCTATGTTGTGGTGTATGTTTTAGTGTACGGTATGTGTTTGTATTGAATATAGGACTGGAATGCAGAAGCCGTAGCCTTAAGTCAGAAACCATACCGGCATTTGTTTGGAGTAGAAGTGGGTAACAAACAAAAAAGACTTCTAAGTACGCGGGATGGGTATCAAACCCACCTCTTCTAAGTTCTACCTCACCAGTTGAGTGTACGCCATTCCCGCCCTCAAACCAAAATTTAATGACTTGGCAGAACAGGGAATTGAAACCAAGATCTTTGGTAACGGCGTCTCAATACGTGTCCCGGGACCACAGGGTGTGACTTAAGTATTTAAAGGTGGCGATTGACTAGTAAGATTTACCGGTTTGCAGACACGCCCAGCTAAATCAGATACCTTGTTCACGAATTGTGATTAATCAACTAATTGATGACCTATTGTTTTAGGAGCTCTGGGGCCAACCAGACGCTGTGGAACTCACGGGCCCTGTTGGCTCTATGCATCAGTTTGTGGACATGCCCACACAAGTCGCACAGGTCTACGATGAGACGACGAAGACCACACGCACGGTGAGTAGTGGAGGACAATATTAAGAAAAATAATAAAGTGTGGTTCCTCTATTAAATTAAATTTGCTACTGACACCTGTTAATACTATTATGTTGTAATATTTAATGTATCATGTTTTTAACCTTCAATGGGTTCTTCGTCAGCATGGATTGCTTTTGCTCTAACTTACTAGGCATAGGGAATATAACAAAAACAATAAATGATACGAGCCTTACAGTTGTCGCATATGATGTGTAACACCTGACATGTTATCCTACCTTGAAGTTGTTACCGTTTTTATTATCCTTGACATTCATCAACACACAAAAACAAAAAATATTTTTTATTTTTTACACTCCCATAATACATAACAAATCCAAGACTCTCTTTTTTTTCTTCACTGCCTACTTGATATTTCTACTCTCGCACTGCCTTCTTGATACTCTGCTGTTACAAAGTAATCTGTATGTAATAAACATTCCACATGGTACCACTGCCAGCTGGATCACATCCCTTCTGGCTGCGGGATGCGATCCAACACACTTCCGTCCGATCCACTTCCGTCCCATTTTTCAAAATCACTCCCACAAAATTTCCAGCAACAGAGTGGAAAGATGTTACACATAAAAAATACATTATAGCAAGTAAAAGATAAACTCTAACAATAACAATTTGAATTACAATTGTATTAAAAAGTGTTTTTCGAAATTTGGTCCTCTAGTTTGGTTGGTTGGATCCTTAGTTTAGGGGTTGCTACAACGCGGTCATGTAGCCCTGTGTGTGTGTAGGATCTGTCTGATAACCGGTGTTAATTGTGGTGGCTGTGTTAGTGTGTGTTATCTGTAATTCAGGAGAGGACTGCAGACGATCAATGTCAAGTGTAGTTCCTACTTTTGCTACCAAAAGCTACTGCCAACGACACCTTGATGTGGACTTGGTTACTAGATGCCACCGCATTAATCTAATCTAATCTTCAATTTAGCTTCACACAATAACTGTAGTTAGAGGAAGGTTCCTTTACATGCCATAAATCTATGACATGGGCCCGGGGGCTTTACTTCCCCTCTGAAGGAAGGTATACTGAGGGATTTTTAACGCTCTTGGGCATGGAAACTCAGTATGGGCGGCTTCGGTGGCGTAGTCGGTAGCATGCTGAGCTTCTATGCCCAAGTTCTCGGGTTCAAATCCGGCCGAAGTCGTCGAATTTTTTAAGAGCGTGAAAATCCCTCATAATGCTTTCCTTCGGAGGGGAAGTAAAGCCGGCGGTCCCATATCATAGGTTTATGGCATGTTAAAGAACCTTCCACTAATTACACCTGTGTGAAGCTAAATTGTATAGGTTAAGAATGTAAACAACGCTCTTAGGTTCCTACGTTTGTTGCCAAGAGCCGACTGCCGTGACGTCTGGTAGCTAAGTTCTGAACTAGTAGTCGTTGACGGTGGCGTTTGGTGGCAAAAGTAGGAACTACTTGAAAATTGATCGTCAGCAGTCCTTACTTTTATTAAAACAGATACACCCACTAATACAGTCATCAGAATTAACACCGGTTATCAGACAGATTCTACACACACCCAAAGTACACGGGGCTACATGACCGCTTTGTCGCAGCCCCTAAACTTAAGAATCAACCAACCAACCAATGGAAACTCAGTATGCTACCAACTACGCCACCGACGCCGCTGTTCTTTAGTTTGATAGAACACTCCAGGACGCACAATTTGAAACCCTTTCGGACTCGTTATCCCTTCAACAGTTGGCACAATTTTGGAAATTGCTTAATTTTACTTTTTTGCTAAGATTTAGACTCCTACTTTGCCTGCTAAGTATTGTTTTTAACATATAAATTTCAGATTTTGTTGTTGGTTTGACCAGTTGAAGACTTTACTTACGGTATGTTCTGATTTCTATTCCAGGTTCGTGGCTGTTCTCCTGCTATGGGCTACAGTTTTGCTGCAGGTACCACGGACGGGCCTGGGGAGTTCAGTTTTAAACAAGGAACCACTACAGACAACCCGCTATGGAACGCTCTCAGAGATTTCCTGGCCTCTCCATCTCCTCAAGATATCGCATGCCACGCACCGAAACCCATCTTGCTTGCAACTGGATCAGTAAGTACCGCATTATGTTTTTCCAATGTCAACATCCCACATCTATTTGAGCGAGATACCTTTGATGCGTTCCATTAGTAGGGTAATAGACCCACAACGCAACATTCCCAAGCATAATTATAAAAATAATAATTTTGTGGGGACATTTCTGACCCTTTTAAGGTAGTGTACTTACAGGTATTGGGCAAGGAAACGGACTCTTTCCCCTTCTGTTAAACTCGATTTTAGATAAAGACATCGGACAATGGGAAAACTATATCAAAGGCATAAACATTCTAACTGCTGGGAACAAAATCAACGCCACGTGCTTAGTTTTTGCAGACGACCTAGAGATCATCACTAAGAAGAAGGAGGAAGCTAAGTATGCTGTCGAGAGGTTGAATAGGATAACATCACTGGCAGGCCTTCACATTTCATATGAGAAAACCAAGTATATGGGGAACTTCGGGCAAAAGTGTAAGGGAGACAGAATTGAAACAACATATGGGACGATCTCACAGCTATCCTCATTTAAATACCTTGTAGAAATAATGCTACCAACAGGATTAAACAGTTGGACCAACACAGAAAAAACATCTAGACTTAAAAATGTATTCAGACTAACGTAATGCAAAATTGAAGCATTACAAAACCGTTGTCCTCCCAGAAGCTCTATATGCATCAGAAACCATAACTTTAGGAGGCCATTCAAAAATTGCAGACATTGAAAAGCCAGAACGCAAAATTCTTGGGAAAATATTCGGCTCTACGCAAGAAAATGGAATTTTGATCAACAGACGAACTGCAGACCTCGACTGTATAGTCACACAGACAGTTTCACAAACACTTTACGCAGGAGACGGTTAAAATATTTTGGCCCATATTTTGGATGGACTACAAAAGACTGACAAAAGGATTATTCAATATAATTAATGCAAAACAATTGAGGATAAATTTCCTGGAGGAAACAGGGAGGGGGACCAGAATGAGATCATCGGAGAGAACATATGGAAAATCGGAGAAATCTTCAGAACCTCTGGAAATAAACACATATTTAGGATGAAACGTAGCAGCAGGACTGGTACAAGATAGACAGAAGAACGCAAAAACAACTCAGTGAGTTCATGAAGTTATTTTAGGAGAAGAAGAAGACATAAGTCATCAAGCCGACTAACAAGTTTCAACGCGCTCTATAAATGGGCAGAACGAATAAAGAATAATAATTATAATAATAAAGATAATGTCGGCTCCGTAACCTAGCGGTCAGCATGGTTAGTTGCCGCCCCGGAGGTCCTGGGTTCGATTCCCGGCCCCGCCACGAAATTTGCAAAGTGGTATGAGGACTGGAATGGGGTCTATTCAGCCTCGGGTGGTCCAAATGAGTAGATGGGGTTCGATTCCCACCTCAGCCATCCTCGAAGTGGTTTTCCGTGGTTTCCCACTTCCTCTTCGGGCAAATGCCGGGATGGCACAAACTGTAAGACCACGGACGCCTCCTTCGCTCTTCCTTGCCTATCCATCCCAATCTACCCTTCTCTTCCCATCCCTCATGAGGCCCCTGTTCACTTTGCAGGTGAGGCCGCCTGGGCGAAGTGCTGATCACATCTCCCCAGTTGTATCTAATCCGACCAAGTGTTCCCAGCTCTATGACACTGCCTGGAAAGGCGGTAGTGGTGAGTTCCCTCTTTGAGTCCGTGGGAACCACCAACCTGGAGGGTAAAATTGACCCCCCAAAAAATTAAAAAGAAAACATAATTATAATAATACTAATTTTACGCTTTGGGTTAACTTCATTTCTCTGTCGTGACTAAATTTGTCGGTTTGAAAATTAAGCCGAGTTACCTTCTGCTGATATGAACGACATTTCCTTGATGAGCACAATTTTACTCCAAATAAATAGTAAATTGTTCACCAAATAGAAAGACGACCTAGTAATAGCATGACAGTGTAGTACTTTCTACTGAAGTCTACTAAAAGTATCATAAACAACAATATATCCTGCCATATACGATACAACAATAGCATTCTGACTGCGGTCTCTTTCATAATGTTGTTCCCAGTTCTTTGTATCTCGGAGATGCAACTTTAATCATAATTATAGTTGAGTTAACGTTGTTCAAAGGAGCGAAACGTGAAGGTCATCTACCCCTAGTGGTATGAATTATGAAGAAAATGTATACAAAAATAAATACTACTGCAAGTGACTGATGACTTACATCTAACTTACCAGAGAAAGGACTTAGAAACAGAATATGGGAAATGTAAGAGGAAATAAATGCCATATACTCCCGAAGAATGATGATGGAGGGTAATAAGCAGCCCAGGGCTCGATCCTAAAGTAGCCAGACAGAAGGATGGTGAAGAAGGGACCACTCAGCATAGTAAATATATACAGGTATAATGGAGTGATTTGTTTATTTATTTATTTATTTATTTATTTATTTATTGAGGTTTTAAGGGGCGCAACAGCGAGGTCATCTACCCCGAGGTATAATGGAACTCCTAGTGATAAGTACATGGTGCCATCAGTAAGAGTGATGTGTATTGTAAGTATATGATATTTTTCTTGTTTTGTTGAGGCCTCTTGGACCACGTGGTTCCTAACTCGAGCGAGTTTTCTCCTTAGTCCAGTACTCCTTCTTCTTTGCACTATGGGTTGCTTTCCTTTCCTGGGTCCACTCAATGGCGCAGTGCTTTAGTTATCAATGACTGGAGAATGTCGGATGTTCTGATCAGCGTTCTAAATGTATCCCTGTTGCATATATCCTTGGGATCAATTTCGAATAAGTCTCGTCCATATGGCGTTTGTCCCCTTCCCTCTAGAAGTCATCATCATCATATCGATTGGCTTCGGATGCCGAGTGCAAGCTTTGTTATTTTCGCCCAGAGGGCAGCTTGCATGTCGAATTTTTCGTTCCTTGGAGCGCTATGAAAGTCAAGGAGGTAAGATATCTAAGCTCCTTGACACTATAGCGCTTTCTAGTAGAGAAAGGAGGAACTTTGTGTTGGCAGAAAATCCCGAGATTAATTTGGCCATTATGAACACGGTTTACTGAATTCAAATGGGTTCTTTAACATGCCAACAACGTACGACATGCATGTCGTGATTTTTGTCGCTTTTCAAAAATCACTTACTAGGGCCCAGGAGCGAACCTGCAAGCTTGGGGTTGGCAGTCCGACACCGTGGCAATCAGATACCGATAATAGAGCGGTAATAAGCGATGTTTGGTTAATCAATTAACAATCTAATTAGGCCTAGGCCTATTTGAACTTAACCAAAAACGATCAATTGAACTGACCGTTCATTTGGCTAACCGAAGAATCGATTAATTGATTAGTAGACACAATACAAGAAAATAAGTTGAAATGAGAGGTCATCAATTAAGTCGAGTTACGCTTATTTACGGAATGTATTTATTAGCCTATTTTCAATTTTGAAAAAATAGGCTTATGAGATCACCTTTTGTCCGTGTGTGTGTGCGTGTGTGTGTGTGTGTGTGTGTGTGTGTGATTCGTGTGTGTGTCCCCCCCTAATAAAATCTAAACGACAGGAGCGATTTCAATGAAACTCGGAAAGTTCATAGCACTATTCCCGGCGACCTCGACCGTGCCCTTCAAATTTTGTTACGTCTCACCAATCCAACATGGCGGCTGTGCGAAATATTTCACCAGCATTCAATATCTCCGAAATTATTACCGATATTACCCTGACATTTTCAATGGTGTTAGAGGGAACTACTATAAGTTCACTTATGTGACTTTTGAAACCCTGGTAACTACAAAACCAACATGGAGGCCAAGCGAATTTGCGACTTTTAAATAGACGTTTCTCGTGATTTGACCAACCAAACGCAATGAAACTTGGTACAGTATATGTTTATATACATTGTAATGCACCGACATCTAACTTCGTTCAATTGTTTACATAATCACAAGATGGCGGATGTGCGAAATATTTCACCGGTATTCTATATCTCTGAAACTATTAGCGGTATCTCCCTAAAATTTTGTACGGAGATAAAGGGCACTACTAGAAGTCCATCTATAAGACTTTCAAAAACCGGTTAACTACAAAACGAACATGGCGGCCAAGCGAATTTGAAAATTTTAAATAGACCTTTCTCGCGATTTAATGTTCCAAGCGCACTGAAACCTGGTACAGGAAATATTTATACACATTGAAATCCACTGGTATCTAATTTAGTTCAATTGTTTACATAACCTCAAGATGGCGGCAGTGCGAATTTTAAAATTAAGTTTTTATTTCTTGTGATGTAGTCATGCGATCGAAGTGAAAGTTTGAAAAATGAACCTACGCAATAATTTTCCTTTAATGCTACATGACTCTATGGCCTATACATTTAACAATCCAACATGGCGACCATCCGAAATATTTAGACGATACTGAATATCTACGAATCTATTTTAGCAATCAAACTGCATTTTTTAATGTTCATAGGGGCTATGAACTTAAGTTCACCTATAGGACTTTAAATAACCTGGTGATCACAAATCCAACATGGCGGTGACGCGAATTATAAATATTCACATGGACGTTTCTCGCAATTTAACCATCCGAGTGCAGTGAAACTTGGTACAGTAAATCCTTATACGAATGTTAATCCACTGGCATCTAATTTATTTCAATTGTTTCCATAACCTCAAGATGGCAGCTGTGAAAAATTTTTAAATCTCCTTATTTTTTCTTGTGTCCTAATTATGCGATTGAAGTTTGAATACTACACGTTCACAATAATCTGCATGTAACAGTACATAACTCTAGGACCTACATATATAAAATCCAACATGGCGACCATCCGAAATATTTAGTCGGTTCTTAATATCTACGAATCTATTACAGCAATCAAACAGAAATTGTGTATGTTGATAGTGGCAATTAACATAAGTAGGATATATGAAAATAGGCTGTATAGTTCTTCACGGAACTACTTGTTTATTTATTGTTTTATCGTATGGCTTTTAGAGCCGGGAGTGTCCGAGGACATGCTCGGCTTGCCTTAGTCTGTAGCTGCTTCCAGCGGACTCCCTTAGAGTGAGCTACAAGTTCCGTTCAATTTCAAGTAGTTCCAACTTTCGCTACCCGATATCAATGATACCTAGTGGTGAACGTTGGAACTTTGATAGAGCTTTCGGACGAAATCTAACCTAACAATTTAGCTTTACACAAGTTTAGTCTGTGAAAGTATCTTTTTCCTGCCTTAAATCTATGACATGGGACCGCAGGCTTTACTTCCCCTTCGAAGGAAGGCATACTGAAGGATTTTAACGCTCTTAAAAATCCGAAGACTTCAGCCGGGTTTGAACCCGTTATCTTGGGCACAGCAGTTCAGCATGCTACCAACTACGGAATGATGTATAGAAATCTACAAAAGTTGCTATTTACCTAATTATACCAAGTGTCCTTCCTTGTATTTTGTTAACAATAACCTGTGACAGTGGAAGGACAAACATCAATCAAATTGAGAAGGGTTTTCAAAAAGAAAAACGATGAGTTTTCTGTAAAGATTTTGAATTCTTGTTCAATGTTTACAATTTAGGCCAAGAACTTTTTTTACTTTGTTTTAGCCTAGTTTTCACAAAGAAGGTAGGCTACATTATTTACAGATATCTACAGGGTGTATCTTAATTATACCGACAAAAAAATCAGGTGCGCTCTGCGTGTTATGTAAAAGACGATGCCGCAATCGGATTGGCGGAGAACATTTTTCCCTCCGAGAAAATTAGGTTACTTTGTTACTTCCGGGCGCGCGATTCAAATCTACGAACTCACCGTATTTGCTGAGCCAGGCAGCAAGCCGCTGGCCACTGCTGTGCTTCAGGCAAGGGAAGGGAGTGTGATAGAAGGAGACAGAGATATGCTGGCGGGCATGCGGCAAGCCGAGGCGATCGAGGAAACTTGCGCTTGCCCGCCAGCATATATCTTGTCACCTTCTATCACACTCCCTTCCCTTGCTTGAAGCCCAGCGGTGGCCAGCGGCGTGCTATCTACCTCAGCAAATACGGCGAGTTCGTAGATTTGAATCGCGCACCCGGAAGTAACAAAGTAACCTCATTTTTTCGGAGGGAAAAATTTTCTCCGCCAATCCGATTGCGACATCATCTTCTACGTAACACGCAGAGCGTCCCGGAATTTTTTGTCGGTATGATTAAGATACACCCTGTATATATAAATAAAGATGTCCTGACTGACTGACTGACTGACTGATAATCGACGCACAGCATAAACTACTTTAGATAAGTGCATCACACTTTGAAGATATGTTCCTACCGTAGTGTAGATGCGCACTAAGAAAGGATTTTTAAAAATTCCGATTATAAAGGGGTGAAATGTGATTTTACATTTTTGTTATACATATCTGGGACAAAATATCGAAGTTGTCGCATAAAGACCCGACATAGCTTATGTTACGCCCCTCGATGCGAGAAACAATACTCGGTGTGTCCCACATTTTAAGGCCCTAAAACCAACAGTTTCAAAGATATTCCCAGAAAACTATTTTCGCTCTGATAAACTGATGAACCAATGGCAAGTCCGTATCCATGGCAACAGTACGCTCTGATAAAATGATGAATTAATCGCAAGTCCGTATCCATGGCAACAGTAGCTCAAGACATGACATCCAATTGTCCATCTATCCCTGTAGGAGGCAATGTCAATCCACTTATTATCTAAAACACGATAGACTAGCTGCGAGGCACAGCGGTAACGTTCTAGCTTGCTGGATCCAAGGTTGCAGGTTCGTATCCTGGCGCAATCAGTAGGCTTTTGATGGTGCGCAAATGCAAGGGAACCATGTCGGTAGATTTACTGGCACGTTAAAGGTCCCCTTCGTGGCCAAATTCTAGCACCCAGGCGTTTCTAAAAGCCAGAGTAGTTAAAAGGAACGTAAATCCAATAACATAATTATTAAAACACTATAAGAACATTAGAAATCTAAACGCTCATCCCCTTTTCAAGATATATCAAAACACGCTAAGAATATTAGAAATCAAAACAGTCATCCCTCTTTCAAGATATATCTATATCATAATTAAAAATTAGCTTTCTATGTTTTGGAACTACAATAACGAACATTAGTGTGATATAGCACCATCTAATACCACCTTTAATTTTGTAACACTACAGTAGCGACTACTAAATAAGGTAGCGATCAAGCTACGTTCAATTTCATAAACACAGGGCTCACAAATCCCGTATAGTTAAGTACAAACATACCAGTCCGGTCGTTATGTCAGTAGCAACGAAGCTATGTGGCTGCTATTGCCGTTTCCGTAACACTAAAGGCATCCCGTCGTCACATACGTCAATATGCTCTTACAGAATTGTGAACCAGTCTATTTTACTGAAAATAATTTCTACGAGCGAGTATCCATTGCACCAAAAACCACATTCACTACCTTTTCCAAAATTTGCACAAGATGTGATTTTGAAAGCACTTTTCTGTATGTTGAGGTACAGAGATATTATACATGGAAAGTTAAAATAAAATGTTGGCAAATCTGAATTCAAGGAACTGGTGTTCAGAATAGGCCTGGTGTTAAATCGGCAGAGGCTTTCGGTTGAGGTTATACGGCCCATGTTCGTAACATGGAATGTTTTCCTTTGACAATACATCTATTGATATCGCGCCAGGAGATGGCAGTTGGGTTTCAACTCCGGATGTTTTCCCGCTCACTGCGTATCGTGCATTCGAAAAACATAAAGTTGGTCAGTACTTGCTTCACTCACTCAGCACCATTCCTTCTTTCAGTGGCTGCGTGTCGTCTGCGATAACAACCATTGGCATGCGGGAAGCTGATATATTTAGGTTAGGAATAGGCAGACCGTACATGCGTACTACAAGACCCCCCCATCCACCCCGCACCCTATCACAGCGTGTTGAAGTGCCATCTCATGGCGCGATGACAATACACCATGTACGAGGGCAGCGTAATTCAAAGATCTCTAAAAACACAGTAATCAGGAATTATTTAGAGTTGCATGTGAGGCAAAAGGGTTGTTGGAGAATTACAATCCCTGGGATTTAACACTGGAAGAAGCTGTACAATATACATCAGCGGCCAAGGTGATATATATTTTAGCTATTGGTCTATTAATAGCGGCATGTTGACGTTCAAATCATCAACAATTGAGGGAAAAGTACACCCTGAATAGCTTAAGGAAAAATACTTTTAATTTCCCATAGGCTATTCCGATTATTCCGATCTGCCATTCCAATGTGCATGAGTGCAGTTCCCTCTTCAAACAGTATTCGCAATTATTATTAACTAAGCGAAATGACAAGCACTTAGAGCAGCAGGTGTACATTTAGAAAAAAACAGTTGTTCCCATTGGCAACTGTATGTGGCGTGCTGACGAGTACCCGGACAACAAAATCGTTATGTCTCAGCAGAAGATGGCAAAACCAAAAATGTATTTTTCAAATGTGTTCACATAAGGTAACATCGTACCCTGGAGACTTTCTTAACTCTATGAAATTCCCACTTTGCTGCTCATATCAATGTATCAGAATTTTCAAAATTAAAATGGACCCACCAGTAGCTGAGATTGCTGTAATAGAATAGATCAATTATCAGCAATAATGCATCGTCCCCATTGTCTTCATCGCGAGCTTCTGTGAGAGCGTAGTGAAACGAGCGATGTACATCGATTAATCTACAAACGAATAATCAATTATTCTAACAACCGAATCGATTAATCGATTAGACGCACAATAGATTAATCGTTATTTGTAGAAATTAATCGATTATTCTGCTTTGGTTATTCGACTTTTCGATAACTGAAATTACTCGATTAACCAGGTTTTTTGGGGATTATCAAGGGTCCACTCCTCATGCAGGCACACATCCTGCCTGGGCCACAACCTACAAGCCTGGGTAACTTGTACATAGCTATGAACGCCGTGTCTTTTGCGAGGTTTCACCAGGTGTGCTCAATCAGGCACAGGGCCGTCGCGAGGGCGGCGCGAGAGGTCCGGTCGCGCCAGGCCCCGCGCTCAGAGAGGCCCCGCGATTCACGCCATTTTATTTTTTCTTACATGAAAAAAATAACGATAGTGTGTTTGATTCAGTCCAGCTCAAAATATTAGCCTACTTTTATTATTTTGCAAAAAAGAGGAAAAAGTAGACTTATGATTATCGATCCCGACTAATGTGTGTGTGTCTGTCTGTCCTTCTGTCTGTCTGTCTGTCTGCCTGTGTGAGTTCCTCCCCCCCCCCCCTATCCACTCCTAAACGTCTGCAGCAATCGAAACAAAATTTGGTATGAGTAAATATCTGTACGTGAATATCTCAATGCCGTATATGAAAATGATGTCCATGCTACCAACTGCTGAAAAATCGCAATTGAAATTTGAGCTCCATGTTGGATATCTTGGAAGGTATGAATGGGAGCTATTTCAAAATTGCCACACGTATAGATAATAATATTTCAGTTTAATATCCAGGAGGCCATGCATAACAGTGTTGCCAAAATAATTCAAATCCTGCTGATAGGTCCAATTTTTAATTGCTTATAACTTCTACACTATCAATTGGAATTCAACCAAATATTGTATGTACTATGCGTACATAAACAGATATGAGTGTGCGTATTCTAAAGAGCCACCAGGCCTGCCAACTGTTAATGAATGCTGGCTCTATTTTTGTTACCCTAATATCAATATATCGGAAAGTATGCAAGCCAATAGCTCTTAACTTTGCACACATATAGTACCTTGCATTCAAGATCAATTTGTAGTAACTAATATACGTCATTGTTGCCATCATGATTCTAAGCCTGCTGATAGGTCCAATTTTAAAATGCATGTAACTTCTATACTAACTAATGGATTTCATTCAAAATTGTCACAACAATAGATCATATTATTTCAGATTATTTCAGATTATTTCTGACCAATACATGCATGACATTGTTGCCAACATGATTTTACGCGCGCTGTTAGATACAATGTCTAACAACATGTAACGTCCATGCTATCCATT
Organism: Meconema thalassinum; assembly: GCA_946902985.2. NCBI lineage: Eukaryota > Metazoa > Arthropoda > Insecta > Orthoptera > Tettigoniidae > Meconema > Meconema thalassinum. Next base: position 2,012,744,895 of record OX336388.2, on the reverse strand, counting down.
GGACTTCAACCAAATTTTGTATTCTCTACCTTATGAGATGGAACTAAGAATATATTGAGTCACCAGGGCTGCCTACTTTAGTGCTCTATTAGGCTACATTATGCCAGGTATACAGTATTTCGAACTAATTAGAAATTTTGATATTACCAACTTAATTTCGTAATTATTCTAGATAGACCCGTATAGAATAATCATTGGCATGCATCTTAAATTTTAAGATAAGTAGGCTCTTTATTTCGTCACGGAACTTCTTGTTAACTTCTCCAATGGTTTGCCTTTGATAATAAAGGGCTTGTAGCGGCCGAACGGCCACACAAATGGGCCGTTCAGCTCATATTTATCGGTGAAAGTGGACTTATATCACTTTTAGTAGTTTAGTTTATGAAAAACTGTATAGCCGTAGAAATGTTGAAATATGTAAACGTGCTTGCGTATTATTATTAATTATGTGCGTTTGGGTAAGAAAGTACATCAAGCACATGCTTCGTTTTCCATATTATATTATTTATGCCAAAAAAATCACATGAGTTAGCTCATTATATCAGGTTTCCATTGATATTGCTTGTTGCTTTTATCTGATCAGGTGCTTCCTGTATTCAATTTAATGCCTATCCTATTTGTTGAGGTTTGTTTAGAAACTAGAAATGTAATAAAATGAGTTTTAACTAGCCTAAAAATTTAATTTCTTTTAAAACATCACTTTCCGTACAACACAGCCACTTACAGTCTAAAATTTTCATTTACTAACCCCCCCCCCCCCCCCCGCCGCAAACTCATGCCTACTAAGCCCCGCGCACCCTCGCGACGGCCCTGATCAGGCACATCAGGTGGTCCGGGCATAGTCCCCAAAAGCTCGCTGATATGGATACTTAATGTCTAAGCTGTGGCAGACGGGTTAAATGGCCTACAATAGTAATGGGAATAGTTCCAGAATCCATAACATACACCACTCATGGCAGCCAGCAGAGCGGGAGTGGATTATTTCCTTTTATAGCATTCAGTGGAGGCGACGTTAATTTTAGAGTATATCACTGCTCTTTGTGTTAATGACTGATAAGATACAGCTAAGATATACCATAATCGGTGCCTCCTCATCGATTGTTTTTGATCGCACTGCTAATCTAGATTTATCCTTGCGTCTTTGCTCTAGTCTTCCCCACTCACATGGAGATCCAACTCACTCGCCCACTAGCTGTACTTTAATTATTTTGAAATGTAACGTATTCTTGAAATGAGAGCTTGTGAGCTCTCTTAATATTTTCGATAGTAATTTCTATCATTTCAGGGAGTTGAAATATACTAGAATTTCAAGGTATTAAAATATTGGTAGCAATATTCGTTCCATCAAAATGTAAATATATATCTTGAGAACTTACTTTTATCACCGATATAGAACTAATGATTTTATTGGACCCTCCAGTGCCACAAAATTCAAGTATATAATTCGTGGCATATTGGCTTTCGCGGCCAAGCAATTGTCTTGGCTTTTGCCGTGTCTTTTGCGAGGTTTCACAAGTTGTGCTCAGTCAGGCACATCAGGTGGTCCGGGCATGGTCCCCAAGTGCTCGCTAATATGGATACTTAATGTTTAAGCTGTGATAGACGGGTTAAATGGCCTACAATAGTAATGGGAATAGTTCCAGAATCCATAACATACACCACTTTTTAAGTCATTCCAGCCCCAGATTTTTAGCCTATTTTCAATTTTGAAAAAATAGGTTTATGAGATCACCTTTTGTCCGTGTGTGTGTGTGTGTGTGTGTGTGTGCGTGTGTGTGTGATTCGTGTGTGTGTCCCCCCCCTAATAAAATCTAAACGGCTGGAGCGATTTCAATGAAACTCGGAAAGTTCATAGCACTATTCCCGGCGACCTCGACCGTGCCCTTCATATTTTGTTACGACTCACCAATCCAACATGGCGGTTGTGCGAAATATTTTACCAGCATTCAATATCTCCGAAACTATTATCGATATTACCCTGACATTTTCTATGGTGATAGAGGGATCTACTATAAGTTCACTTATGTGACATTTGAAAACCTGGTAACTACAAAACCAACATGGCGGCCAAGCGAATTTGCGACTTTTAAATAGACGTTTCTCGTGATTTGACCAACCAAACGCAATGAAACTTGGTACAGTATATGTTTATATACATTGTAATGCACCGACATCTAACTTCGTTCAAATGTTTACATAATCACAAGATGGCGGATGTGCGAAATATTTCACCGGCATTCTATATCTCTGAAACTATTAGCGGTAAAACCCTGAAAGTTTGTACGGAGATAAAGGGCACTACTGGAAGTCCATCTATAAGACTTTCAAAAACCGGTTAACTACAAAACGAACATGGCGGCCAAGCGAATTTGAAAATTTTAAATAGACCTTTCTCGCGATTTAATGTTCCAAGCGCACTGAAACCTGGCACAGGAAATATTTATACACATTGTAATCCACTGGTATCTAATTTAGTTCAATTGTTTACATAACCTCAAGATGGCGGCAGTGCGAATTTTAAAATTAAGATTTTATTTATTGTGATGTAGTCATGCGATTGAAGTGAAAGTTTGAATAATGAACCTACGCTATAATTTTCCTTCAATGGTACATGACTCTATGGCCTATACATTTAACAATCCAACATGGCGACCATCCGAAATATTTAGACGATACTGAATATCTACGAATCTATTTTAGCAATCAAACTGCATTTTTTAATGTTCATAGGGGCTATGAACTTAAGTTCACCTATAGGACTTTAAATAACCTGGTGATCACAAATCCAACATGGCGGTGACGCGAATTATAAATATTCACATGGACGTTTCTCGCAATTTAACCATCCGCGTGCAGTGAAACTTGGTACAGTAAATCCTTATACGAATGTTAATCTACAGGCATCTAATTTATTTGAATTGTTTAGATAACCTCAAGATGGCAGCTGTGAAAAATTTTAAAATCTCCTTGTTTTTTCTTGTGTCCTAACTATGCGATTGAAGTTTGAATACTACACGTTCACAATAATCTGCATGTAACAGTACATAACTCTAGGACCTACATATATAAAATCCAACATGGCGACCATCCGAAATATTTAGTCGGTTCTCAATATCTACGAATCTATTACAGCAATCAAACTGAAATTGTGTATGTTGATAGTGGCAATTAACATAAGTAGGATATATGAAAATAGGCTGTATAGTTCTTCACGGAACTACTTGTTTAAAAGCAAGTTAGATAAAAATTCTGATAACAGTTGCCGGGAGCAAAAGTACTCAGACCAACGCGCTCCGTAGCATGGCAGTTGGCAGTAGACACACGAAAGCGTAACACCTGTGAAACTAATGCCTGTGTTCATGTAAGTAACAATATACAGTACTTATAAAAAATCCAAGTGCATGTTCTAATTATATTTTATTTATCACATTGTATTCTTTGAAGCCGTTTTTCTGTGTTGCCGTAGTAATCGAAATTCCTGGGGGAAAAAAATTACACGAACTTTTTTAATGTATTTATCAGTCTCATGTAATTTTTTTTTAGGATTAGGGAACCACCCATTACAATTGGGCACAATCGCATTGACAGATTGAAAAACATTACATTTCGATTATTACAGTGTGTTGTTCTGTGTACACGTGCATAATACGCATGCACAGTTCACAAACCCTTATATAAACAAATTAACCTTAAGTTACAGAGGTGGCCAAATTATGAGGATGAAATATTTTCTCAATTTGTGATTAAATCAACCGTGAGGTTTATACTGTAGAGATTTAGCGTTCTGAATACTTTAAACCATCCACTGTGGACAATATTTACCTTCATTCCACCAATAATTTCACTTCTGCTTATGATGGCATCGTCATAATGCTAGGAGTTTTTAATTTTGGCTATTGAATCATCCGATTTGGTTGTCTTTGTCATGGAGTTGTTTTCCTGCACAACTGACCCCAAGTTTTTACCATAGGATTAATATATCTTGATGGTCATGAAAATATCGACTTATTGCTAGTTGCATCTGAAATTAGATGCAAGGGATCCATGAGGTTTATTTTGGCATCAGATTATTGCAAAATTAATATACAGTACTTTACAAATTCTAACATGGCTATCACAGATTTTAATTAAAAAACAAATTATGGTATAATTGAAGCGTATGTGGGAACAAACGTCTATGTTACATATCCTACTAACTGAGAGAAACAGCAATAAAGGTGAGTGTTGTCCGTGGGACTGGGCTATGCGGTCCCGTAAACCAACACTCTACAGTGCCCACGTTCACTCACTCGCACATTATGGAAGCGTACAGAATAGAATTGCGTTATTTTAAGTTTAATGTTATTGTTTGAACCTACCTATAATGTAGGCTATTAGTCTGTGAAAATAAGTTTTCTTTAAATGTAAAACGCGAATGAACTCGTTTCTTTGCCCAGGTCAAGGTATTTTATTAAGTTTCAATACACAACTCTGCTGCCTTTCCTTTTGGTTTCAACGCAATTTTATTATTTATTATTTAGGGTAAGACAACAAGTTAGATACATAAAATAAGTAAAAATATACACAAACTAGCAGTGGTACCCGCTCTTCGAACGGTCTTCGGTATTAATAACCAGACGTTATCAATTGAGCTATTATTGCAATGGTTAGGGGCTTGTCATTCCTTCATATGTTTATCAGAACGAAGTTAGTTTCTTGGTATATCACAGACACTGTTAATTTATGGGCCTTAAAATGCAGTTTTCGGAGACCCTTCATAGACTCCCTAGTTTTGTATCACACAGTGTGAAGCGCAACATATGCTTTGGTCGTCTTTCTAGGATAATTTTTATTTTTCGCCTATTTTAGCATGTATTTTGAAAAGTTTTTCCCTATATCCACCCTTCTATGAGAAGTACGGTGAAGAGTTTTATAATTGATTGGTGAATTGAATCATGGTTACAGTACCTAATTTTACGATGCTCCAAGCACCCGAATATGAGTTATAGGCGTATATAAACATAAAGATATATCAAACACACAGTGTCAAACAAAATCATCTTTACGATGAGCCCGTTTCTTGACAAAAATATGATTAGTTAAAATGTGCTCTCAAACTAAATTCGCATAACGTGTACTTCCTGACGTGAAAATATTGAAAACCTTATTCACGAAACGCAATATATGTCGAATAAAATCGGACCCTCGCCATTGTGGAAAGTCACCATCCCCAGGAAGACCCCTTTAATAAATTATAAATGTTTGTGATGTATGAAAATTCATGATTTGTAGCCTCCAATGGCCCAAATTCCCAAAAGCTGCAAAAAACACTATTCAACTCAGGAATTTTTGATAATAATGTTGATGTTTGGAGATATAATAGACCTTATGTACAACATATCGCACGTGTAAGTCGCGTTTAAACATTATAGGGTACCCCTTGACCCCCTTAAGCGCATTGATGAATTGTACAGTCTATGCTTTTTCCATGATAACCTTATAGCCATTAGCAAACTTTCGCAGAAATTTAATAAATTGAGGGGCATTGCTTCTTACAGAAATAGATGGAAAATTGGATGTCACCTTTTGAGATACTGTTGTCATGATTACCGGCTTGCATTACTTCATTAGTTTCTTCTTGTTCTTCTCCTTTCAGATGGTCCAGCTAAGGACCACGACGTTGATCTTTTCAACTTGGCGAGGGACTTGATGTTTGCCCAATATTCTCTGGCTATGTTTCTCCTTTCTCTCTTTTGTCCAGATGATGCCGGTTTTCTTAAAGGGTGGTCTGTCCTGAAAACTCTTCTGTTTAAGTATCTTTCTGAGATGTGATCGGCTTCTAATATCACTTTCCATTATCTTCAGTACATGGATGCCGTTGTTAAATTCTGTTAGCCATGGTGTCACGCTCTTTCTATTCTCCGAGTAGTTGAGAAACCGGTTGGATAGTCTCGTTGGATTCATCCTTGAGACATGTCCGTAGAGCTCAGCAACTCTAACTGAAACCCCGGAAAAAATGCGAACTAAAAGTACTTCCCCCCTGCCCGCTATGACCTACTCAAGCAAGACCAATATCTGTGCAGAGGGGTGTAGTCCATCGCTGGCCGAGAGCCAATAGATGAGTTGACAAGCCAGCGTTGCCAAAGACGGGCTGCATGTCAGTTCACATCCAATCGTCACGGAAGACGTTTCCGTAAAGCCAACATTGATACGTTCGCTCCGCGCTTCGCTTTGCCACACAGTGAACGGCCTGGCAACACCGAGCTTGACGCCCGTATCACCAACCCCAAATATGCATCGCTGCCAGCTGTATTATATTGTTGTACGCACTGCATTGAGTGAGATTGTCGAAGACCTCGTTTCTAGAGTGTATTAATAAATATTTAGTGTAAAGTTATGGCAAGTGGTAAGAACAAAGTTGTTCATAGTGAAGCGAGAGAGGTCGTAAACAATGTAATTGCGTTCTGTGATTTAGAGAAGGCAGCAAATTCATTTAGCTTACCGGTCAGTCAGGCAACAAAACGAGCTGCAGCAGCAACAGGGAAATCTGAGTCATTTATTAAGAAAATCAGAAAGGAGAAGACATTGACCGACATAAATGAGAAGTTATCCACTCCCGGTAAAAACAGAGTGGTGAATAAGAAGATTATACTAGATGACATGGATAAGTGCATCATTAGGCGGAAAATTCAAGAGTATTACGTAGTGAAGAAGGAGATACCAACAGTAGGAAAATTACGATCTGTTCTCCACGATGAGATAGATTACAAGGGGAGTCGCGAACATCTGAGACAAGTGCTTCATTCGATAGGTTTCAAATTCAAGAAGTGTCAGAATAAAAGGAAAATATTAAAGGAAAAAGGTGATATTGTGTTTAAGAGATCAGTGTACCTGAGAATCTTACAAGAGAATGACGAGCTAGGTGACAAGAAAAGACCTGTTATATTCTTGGACGAAACTTATATCCATCCATCATACACGGTAAAGAAGTGTTGGCAGGACGAAGCAACTGAAGGTGTCCTGACTTCAGACAGTGCAGGCCAGAGGTGGATCATAATTCACGCGGGCAGTGAAAACGGGTTTGTACCAGGCGGACTGTGCATGTTCAAATCTAAAACTAAATCTGGTGATTACCACGATGAAATGAACAGCAAGAACTTCATGACCTGGCTTAAAACACAACTGGTACCGAATATACCAGATAATTGTATCATAGTGATGGACAATGCGTCGTACCACACAGTGCAGATTAATAAAGCACCTACATCAAACAGCAGGAAATACGAAATCCAGACCTGGCTAACGACGAATAACATCACTTTCAATGAGAGCCTACGCAAATATGAACTACTGAACGTAGTGAAATTGCATAAACCAGCGCCAGTATTCGCCGTGGACGATTACTTGAAGTCATTGGGTCACTCAGTGGTACGATTACCTCCATATCACTGTGATCTGAACCCTATAGAATTAATATGGAGTGTTGTGAAGCGTCGCATTGCTGACAAGAATGTGAACCAGTCATCCAAGGACATAGAGCGTATTACAAGGGACGCTTTTGCGACGGTTACGGAGGAAGAATGGAAAAAGGAGTGTGGTCACGTCGATAAGTTACGAGCCGAGTATTGGAAGAGGGACGGATTGCTGGAAGACATGGAAGAATTCATAATCTATATTGGCAATGACAGTGACAGTGAATCAGACTCTGAAAATGATTCAAGCAGTGACGGTTCAGTTCAGAGTGTAATGTCAGGAATAGAGGAATTACAAGATTAGGATTCAACTAACAGTACTAGCAATTCCTAATACCTGCTGTACAACATCGAGAACATTATCAAGAATACCCATACACTGTAGAGCAATGACTTAAGCACTCAAAAATAGATTTTTTCATTAGTACACAATATTGAAGGAGAGCCAAGAAAGGCAGATGTGAAAGTGAAAGACGAGAGGGCCCACCCCAAAGGCAATGGAAAAAGGGGAAAAACCGGACACAGCTCAGGAATCCCTCGGGGTCGCCAACTCCCGAGCTCACCAGCTGTAAGCCCTTGAGGGTGTAGCAGTATCCAGGGTGCACCAGAACTGGTAGGGATACACACACCCTACCTCCTTGAGGGCCTTGAGGAGAAGGGAGGAGATATCATGAACATAAAAAGAAGGTTGACCCTTCGAAGTGAGGGATCAGGAAAGATGAGAGAAGGGCCAATTAAGGCGGGAAAGGAAGAGTCTCCCTAGGCCGCGGATACCCCAATACCGTCGGGGTTGGAAGAGAACAAGAGTTGACCAAGAGAGGTCGACAGGAAAGAAGACGGAGAGAAGCCCGGCACAAGTGGAAAAAATACCGGACTCAGCCGGGATCCCGTGGTCGCCAACCCACGTTCCACATGATGTGAGCCCGGGGGGGAATTGTACACAATTAATACACCACATTTAGAAATAAGTTATAGCATACCGGCGGCGGTAGCTACGCACGCTAAAGCGCAGCTCTAGGCCATGGGGCCAAGCTCTCCGTGGACTCAGTAGACAAGGGTTCGAGCCCCACAGTCGGCCGTCCTCGAAATGGTTTTCCGTGGTTTCCCATTTTCAACTCCATATAAATGCTGGGACGGTACCTTCTGACAGGCCACGGCCGCTTCTTTCCAGATCCTTGCCCAGTTGCATTCACCATCATTCATTTCATCTCTCCTCATTAACTCATCTCATGCGGTTGGCGTCAGGAAAGGCATCCGACCGTAAAAGCCATCCGCCACAAAGACTTATCGCATATCATCCCGATTGCGTTTCTTCAACGGGAATAATAAGGGGCAGAGATACATTTACAAATATAGCATGTGAAACATATGGTATCGGTACCTTCAATGGGGAAGCTAACATAGGTTACCGGTACATTTCAAAATGTTACTCTTATGAATATAATCAATGATCCAGTAAAGATTATTTAAATCCTTTCTAAATATTTCTTTCTTTATTTCTTTCTTTCTTTCTTTCTTTCTTTCTTTCTTTCTTTCGGGACGTTATTCATTTCCCGTTTAACATACAAGGCTGTCTGGAACACACTGTTTGATTAATAGAATTAGTTAAATGGAAATATTTAAAAGTGTTGGTCTACTATTTGAAAAAAGCAGGGCACCTGAAGGAAATAGAGGACTGTGACGTACTTTTGTCATATTTAGGCTCTTAGATCGGTGTTGTGCTTTGGTGGAAACTTATGAAGTAATCTCGAAGTGAATAAATACTGGTCTATTTACATAAAATGATGCTGATATTTACTTTAAAATGAGCGCCCATGAAGGGGATTTGATATTCCCCGTAGAAACGCTACATCAACGGCAACAGCGCGTTCATAGTCCGCTCTCTCACTCAAGCTTGCCCTCCTCTCTGTCGCACTGGCTGGCAGAGCTAGCGCTGTCAGCAGGGTCTCACTTCAAGTTGCTGAGCTCTAGAAAGCCAGACGTCTCTTCCTGGCCACATCTGTGATTTTCTCAGTATATCTATATAGCTCCTGATTTGGTGTTCTTCTGTACTCGTCATCTATTTATTAGTTTATTAAATGAAATTAGTTTTCTGGGATTATCTCAGAAACGTGGTTTAGAGCCTTAAAACGTAGTAGCTCCGAGCCACCGAGGGGCTGAAAATGAGTTTTGTCTCGTCCTTGTACGCCATAATATAATAATAATCAAAAGAAGTTCCGTGACAAACTAAAGAGCCCACTTTTCTTAAAATTTAAGATTCATGCCAATGATTAATCTATATGGATGTATCTAGAATAATGACGAAATTAAGTTGGTAATATCGAAATTCTAATTAGTTCTAATGTAGCCTAATAAAGAACTACAGTTGGCAGCCCTGGTGACTGAATATAGTCTTAGTTCCATCTCTTAAGGTACAGAATACAAAATTTGGGTCAAGTCCAATGGATAGCATGGACGTTACATGCTGTTAAACATTGGATCTAGCAGCGTGCGTAAAATCATGTTGGCAACAATGATATTAGGGTAATACAAATAGAGACAGTATTTATTAACAGTTGGCAGCCCTGGTTACTCTTAAGAATCGGCATAGTCATATCTGTTATGGTACACATAGCACACACGAAATTTGGTTGAAATCCAAATGATAGTATAGAAGTAACATGTATTTAAAGTTGAACCTATCACCAGACTTAGAATCAATTTGATAGCACGGACGTATATAAGTTTCTCCAAATTAATATAGAATGTCAGGTACTATACGAGTGCATAGTTTAAAGCTGTCGGCTTGCATAATTTCTGATATATGGGTATTTGGATTTTTTTTTAATGAGAGCATTTATTAACAGTTGGCAGCCCTGGTGGCTCTTACGAATACGCTCAGTCATATCCGTTTATGTAAACACAGCACATACGATATTTGGTTGAAATCCAATTAATAGTGTAGATGTTATATGCATTTACAATTTGGACCTATCAGCAGGCTTATAATCATTTTGGCAACACTGCCATGTATGGCCTCCTGGAAATTATACTGCAATATTATTATCTATACGTGTGCCAATTTTGAAATAGCTCCCATTCATACCTTCCAAGATATCCACCATGGAGCTCAAATTACAATTGCGATTTTTCAGAAGTTGGTAGCACTGACATCATTTTCAAATTTTGCCGTGAGATATTCAGATATAGATCTTTACTCCTACCAAATTTTGTTTCGATTGCTGCAGCCGTTTAGGAGTTGACACACAGACAGACAGACACACATTTGCCCGATCTCATAAGTCTACTTTTTCCTCATATTTGCAAAATGTGAAAAGTAAGCTAATAATAATAATAAAAATTACGAGCCTTAGAGTAGTCGCATATGATGTGTAACATCTAACACAGAAGAAACCTCACGTGAAATTGTTGATACTCCGGTATTTTATACTATTATTGGCACACATATTAATCTATTGTAAAAGGGAGTGATTTACAGATGTTGTAGTTTATAATACGGAACTCATTTTATTAGATGATTTGTAGCTTCCACCAGCACTAGCCTAAATAAAGAATACGATATGGATCAACTAGATTAATAGACGCGACACCGCTCATAACCTTAAATTCCATATAAACAGGTCCTCTTGATTCACAGACCAACACGTAATTTCATTTGGATTCTGTTAAAATGAGTCATATTGATATGATAAATATCGTTTAAAATGATAATATGGTAACAAAAATATATAGCATGCGCGGGATTCGAACCCAAGATCTCTAGATTAACAGTCCACAAGCACTAACCTCTCGGCTATTTCGACTACGCATATTCTGTGCACAAGATGGTGACTTATTTCCACGTTCAAATAATACTGCATTACGGAATGAAGTTTCATTTTATTTAGCTTGTTTCGATAATGTTCCTGCGTGGAATTGAGTTTAAAATGCCTTATGAATAGGCCCTCTTGTGAGTCAAGAATTGAGTAGCCTAATAGTTCATGAAAGCTTGCTCAATTCTCGTATAACCACAACGATTATATTATATTGATGACTGCATTACCGTTATGTGGGTTAATATTTGAATAGCCATTGTGCAGAAACATAATACCGGCAATGCTTACAATGTTTCATATTAAGGCATTTTTTAATTTATTTTATTTTTATTTAGTCGATTTACCCTCTAGGTTGGTGGTTCCTACGGACTCAGCGAGGGAACTCACCACTACCGACTCTATGGGCAGTGTCCTGGAGCTTGGAACATCTGGTCGGAGGGGATACAACTGGTGAGGTGTGATCAGCACCTCGCCCAGGCGGCCTCACCTGCAAAGCGAACAGGGGCCTCATGAGGGAAGGGAGGAGGGGAAGATTAGGATGGATAGGCAAGGAAGGGGGAAGGAGGCGGCCGTGGCCTTGAAGTAGGAACCATCCCGGCATTTGCCCGAAGACGAAGTGGGAAACCACGGAAAACCACTTCGAGGATGGCTGAGGTGGGAATCGAACCCCCTCTTCTCATTTGGGCCACCAGAGGCTGAGTAGACCCCGTTCCAGTCCTCATACCACTTTTCAAATTTCGTGGCAGAGCCGGGAATCGAACCCAGGACCTTCAGGGCGGCAGCTAACCATGCTGACCGCTACGCTACGGAGGCGACATTAAGGCATTTTACCATTTAAATACTGATACGAAGCCTTCGAAAATGTACCATGTCATTTGTTTCAATAACTTGACACCAGAGTTCGCATGGTAGCCCAAAAGTTACACTTCTAACATGTGCAGATAAACTTGCCAGCTAATTGAAATCGAGTTCGTAGTTGTCAGCGCGAACCGCTAGATGGCACGCATAATCGGTGTCGCCAGTTTCTCGTGGGAGTTTCCACTATTATCCTATTAAGCTATTTGGACAAAAGAAGTTTCAATTATTGTTAGTAGTCGGTGTTAATATACTGAATTCCTACGTTGTTAGGAGTGTCGGATGATGCGATATAGCACTCGAGGTATCGAGTGCTTACATTAAATGAGAAGAGAGCAAAAGTATGAAGATTTGATAAATCGTAATTGTTTTCAGCAAATATGATATAATGAATATTTTCACACCAAAGAACGACAACTTGAAGATGATTTATTGTAAGAATTTCTTTCATGGGGCCTCCAAACCTTGAGGTAAACCGTATGCGATTTACATTCCACATAGTCACATGGCTTACAGTACGTCTTTGTACCGATCTCCGCCACCGCGCGCGCTCATTGTTTCCGTCCCATGCACTTCCGTCCCATCCACTTCCGTCTCTTTTCCAAAATCACTCCCGAAAAAATGTCCAACAACCGAGTGCCACAAAAATATCCAGATACCGAGTGGAATGATGTTACACATCAATAATTTAATAATATAGGGATAGGGATTACAGTAATAGACCTTCAGTACCACACCCGCACGTGTATATCGCGTGAAAAAAATCAAGAGTATCCCTTAACCCCCTTAAGCGTACTATATACGTATTGATGAATTTTACAGCTTAAGTTAGTTCCGTGATAACCTTATAGCCGTTTGCGAACGTTCACAGTAATGTAATAAATGGAATGGCATTGCGTCTTACAGAAATAGATGGACTCGTGAGATTGTGTTGCCATGGTTACTGGCTTGAATTCTTTCATTAGTGTTCATTAAATGAAATTAGTTTTCAGGAAATATCTCAAAAACTGTTGGTTTTAGGACCTTAAAATGTGGTTTTCGGGGACCGTAGGGCACCCGAGTTTTGTGTATCACATTGAGACGCTGAAAATGAGCTTTTTCTCGTATTTTTACGCCCATTTCCACATGCATTTTTAGAGGGTAGGCCCTCTTTTATGAGAGGTATGGAGAAGAGTTACATCAATGATTAGTGTCGTGCCTCTGAGGGATATCTGTACCAAATTTTACGTGGATCCACCCAGCCGTTCTCGAGTTATAAGGTAACAACTTTGTCCACAGACCATTTGACAAACAGACAGACAGACCGACAGACAGAAAAAAAAATATTTTCACGCGCATCCGTCATAAAACAGTCTGAAACGCGTAAATAACGCAAATTTCCGTAAAAATTCCGAAAAAACACAGACGAACTTTCATTTTTATATATATAGAGATATACACAGAAAAGAAACATGTTTCCCTGGAGAAAGATTAATATTATATTGCAATGTCCAGTTGGTTGATCCACTGTATGGCTTCCTCTGTTGGGTCCAGAAAGTCATTTAGGCTACCTGTATAGGAACGTCGCACACATTCACTGTCAATATGGGGGATTGTTTGTTGAGAGGCACCACAGTCGCACTCCGGTGATGTAATATATTTCCACTTATAAAGGGCGTCCCTACATCGTCCATGATTTGTTCTCAACGCAATAATTTGCACTCATAAGCTTAGTAATACACAGCTGATAACACCGAAGTAGCCTCTTGACGAGAAAGTGTTCATTATATCCATTCCTTCATAACATTATTGCCGCTTTTGAGCGGTAAGCGATGTAACATAGACTTTTGTTCCGTTATTAGCCTATTTTCAATTTTGAAAAAATAGGCTTATGAGATCACCTTTTGTCCGTGTGTGTGTGCGCGCGCGCGTGTGTGTGTGTGTGTGTGTGTGTGTGTGTGAGGAGTGTGTGTACGTGTGTCCCCCTAAAAACTTTTAAACGGCTGGAGCGATTTCAATGAAACTCGGTTAGTTCATAGCACTATTCCGGACGACCCCGACCGTGCCCTTAAAATTTTGTTACGTCTCACCAATCCAACATGGCGGCTGTGCGAAATATTTCACCAGCATTCAATAACTCCGAAACTATTCCCGATATCACCCTGGAATTTTATATGGTGATAAAGGGAACTACTAGAAGTTCACCTATGTGACTTTTGAAAAACTGGTAACTAAAAAACCAACATGGCGGCCACACGAATTTTCGACTTTTAAATAGACGTTTCTCGCGATTTAACCAACCAAACGCAATAAAACGTGTTACAGTATATGTTTATACACAATGTAATGCACTGACATCTAACTTGGTTCAATTGTTTTCATAACCACAAGATAGCGGATGTGCGAAATATTTCACCGGCATTCTATATCTCTGAAACTATTAGCGGTATCACCCTGAAATTTTGTACGGAGATAAAGGGCACTACTGGAAGTTCATCTATAAGACTTTCAAAAAACCGGTTAACTACAAAACGAACTTGGCGGCCAAGCGAATTTGAAAATTTTAAATAGAACTTTCTCGCGATTTAATGTTCCAACCGCAATGAAATCTGGTACAGGAAATGTTTATACACATTGTAATACGCTGGTATCTAATTTAGTTCAATTGTTTACATAACCTCAAGATGGCGGCTTTGCAAATTTAAAGGAAAAAGTTTTTTTTTCTTGTGTCGTAATCATGCGATCGATGTGAAAGTTTGAATAAAGAACCTACGCAATAATTTTCCTTTAATGGTACATTACTCTATGGCCTATGCATTTAAAAATCCAACATGGCGACCATCCGAAATATTTAGACGGCTCTGAATATCTACGAATCTATTATACCAATCAAACTGAATTTTTTATGTTCATAGGGGCTATGAACTTAAGTTCACCTATAGGACTTTAAATAACCTGGTGATCACAAATCCAACATGGCGACGACGCGAAGTATAAATATTCACATAGACGTTTCTCGCAATTTAACCATCCGAGTGCAGTGAAACTTTGTACAGTAAATCCTTATACGAATGCTAATCCTTAACTGGCATCTAATTAATTTCAATTGTTTCCATAACCACAAGATGGCAGCTGTGCGAAATTTTAAAATCTCCTTGTTACTTCTTGTGTCCTAATCAAAAATTGAAATTTGAATGCTATATGCTACGTACACAACAATCTTCATGTAACAGTACATAAATCTAGGACCTACATATATAAAATCCAACATGGCGACCATCCGAAGTATTTAGTCGGTTCTCAATATCTACGAATCTATTACAGCAATCAAACTGAAATTTTGTATGTAGATAGAGGCAATTAACGTAAGTAGGATATATGAAAATAGGCTGTATATTTCTTCACGGAACTACTTGTTTTTAAAGTGCATTTCGCTTCACAATTTCTGGAACACAAAAGCCTTCTTTTGAGATATGCTCGAACTACTTGCAAATACGTATTCAGAAAACACCGTAGATGTTTGTTCCTTGAATATCTCAAATTACACAAAATGTAACATACACTTTTGTTCCCGCATACGCGTCAATTTTTAATAACATTCTATAAACTTTTACTGACCAGTTTGGATAACGATTGACTTCCTGAAGTTTTATGTTAAGCCATGGAAGCTTTTTTTTTCCATTACAACTAAAATGAAATCTAATGCGGTCACGTTTGTATATAACGAGATTTAAACTTCGAATTGTAATATAAACACCAACTAACAAGGGAAGTCTCTGAACCGGAGAATCGTGGATCATGTTGGAACCTTGCAGATACGATGGGTGAGCCCAACTAGGCAGAACCATGATTAAAATATTTCGGAAATTATTTTCCCCTCGTGCTAGAAGGTGAAATTAAGATTCACATATTGAAATTGGCGCGCTGGTGGCGTGAGCTTGATTGGCTGCGCGAGAGTTTTTTTTTAAATCATTTTAAATGATCTTGTCGACCTCGTCGTTACGCTGAGGTCTGGCGTTACGTTACGGTGACGCTACGAAATGTACCTAGAATGCACTGAGGTGTGTGACGTCATAGTACGATGTAGCAGCCGAGTACCAAGAAGGCAGTGCTAGACCAATCAAGTAGGCAGTGAAGAAACAAAATAGAATCTTGAAACTCTGTTCTCGCACTGCCTTCTTGGTACTCGGCTGCTAGCATTTAAAATGATATTAAGTCCAGTCTTTCAGACTGACTATCCGTGTCTTTTTTTTTTCAACCGTACAGTGCTTCCCGGCCTCTGACGTACAGTCGCCAGATAAAGCGTAATCGTTTGGAACGTGTTCTTTTGAGCCACCAATCAGGTGTGAGACACACTCCCGCTTGACCAGCGCACACAGTTCAAAATTGTGGTAGGGCTTGCTTACTACCGCAAACGACACGGCAAACCTCTAGGAGATTTGCTGAGTTTTATATAATTTGTGTTGTAATCTACTCTACCCTTCTATTGCAGATGACGTTTCCAATTGAGTGGCAGCCAAGTATCGTGTCCACCATGCTGGGCAGGATAGGTAACCTGGTGATTGCCTGTGTACCGGGAGAGTTTACCACCATGTCCGGTCGAAGGATGCGCGTGGCTGTGAAAGATGCATTTGTTGCCTCGGGTGGTTCTGAGGACACTGAAGTGGTTATTGCAGGTCTGTGCAACACTTACAGTGACTACATCGTCACTCCAGAGGAGTACCAGGTAATTATGATTTTTATGTTTTAGCAAACCATCAGATGTTGTCATTTAGACTTTCACGGCCCGTGTTACTATTCATAATGTTGAATTTTGGGCTTATGCCGTGTTTTATTATACTAAAATTCGACGCGTTTCGAAAGAAACCATGTCTTTCATCGTCAGGAATAATCTGGAATACGACAATGTTGCTAAGAGAAAGCAACGAAGAACATATAGAATCATCAGGGAGGCGGTTGAAATACGTAAACACCCAGATAATTTCAACCGCGGCACCGGCTACAATCTCAGTGAATCCTGGCTACCTATTATCAGAACCCTGAGAAAGTAATTCACTGCTGCTTTCCGTTGTCCCTAACATGGGGCTATAATGGCGTCCATCTTTGGGCACCTTCTATATGTTTTTCGTTGCTTTCTCTTAGCAACATTGTCGTATTCCAGATTATTCCTGACGATGAAAGACATGGTTTCTTTCGAAACGCGTCGAATTTTAGTATAATAAAACACGGCATAAGCCCAAAATTCAACATTATGAATATAAACCATCAGATGGTTTGTCTGACAACATGTATATTCTATCGAGTGTAGCAGCTACGTCTGACGATCGTTCAGCAGAGTTACTTCCCAAGAGTTAGTCGCTGACCCCCCCCCCCCCCTCTTACTTCGAGTCCAAACCACCGGACGAAACTCTCTCATTTCGTGGCATATGCCTTAACTGAGTATCGAATCTGATCCCCCTTAGTAAGCTAATGCGCTGAGGGTTTCAAACCATTTGGCCTCCTAAGAATAATTAAGAAATCTCTCCTCAGTCTACAAAGATTTGTCAAATTTTCCCACATCTACTGTTAAATGTAGTTTTACTTTAAATTTGATTATGATTTATGCAGCCTTGGATGTAAGTGGTCACAGATACTGCTAGTGCATAAGATCTACAGTAAAATATAACAGTCAAGTTTTTCCTTTTTTTCCTTGGCAGGTACAGAGATATGAAGGAGCATCAACCATATTTGGCCCAAATACTCTTCCCCTCTACTTGAGTCACTACCGCAAGATGGCCGAACGATTAGCAAAGGCAAGTGAAGAACTTCTAAGATTTAATATTTCGTGATTATTTCTGTTTTCTTGTTATCCACTTTACACGCGTCTGATTGAACGAATCACAGACCTGAACTAAGGAACTCTTATGAGCATGGTAAAAAATCATTAAAAAAACTAAGTAGGTACCAATATTTCAGAGATTAATAAAGCAGTGCAAAATACCCGCAAACTATTATATGATCCCCTTATCAGCGTCAATAAAAGTGAGGACTGGCTAAAAGGGTTAGAAGGTATTTGATGTGGATATCTTAAATGGCTAACAAAGTATATGATTGCTAATAGTGTTATGTTTCCAGAACCAGCCCGGCCCTCCTGGCCCCGAGCCACCAGAGCTGATGAACGATCTGCTCTCTCTACTACCACCTGTTATCTACGACTCTCCTAAATGGGGCCATGAGTTCGGTGACGTGTTGGAACAACCTCAGTCTACTGTACGGGAAGGTGACATCGTGAGAGCGAGATTTGTAAGTACACTTTCTATTATATGTTCTGGATCGTCAAACGTGATTGTACGACAGTGTCCACGTAGAACAGCTAACCACTATATCGGTGGCTGTGGAGGTATTTTTCATAGACCAACGTTACCAATACCGAGCTCGAGGAAAGGAAAGATAGCCACGGTACCTAATTTCTACGTGTAATCTAAACTACTGGATGTTGATTCGCCTCTTCCCAAATTGGAGCACAGTAGTCCATGACAGAATCTTCATTTAGTAAGGAATTTTCCTTCGCATTGTGCTCGTTATTCGTCAGCTTTTTTTGTGTGTATAAGTATAGATAGCTTTGACATCACTTTTAGATAATCTAATAACGGTTCAATATAAAACTGATTTGAAATTTAATGTCGTTCTGTCGGTCAACGCAATTGTACCCAATTTTCAATCCTGAAAAAATTACATGAGATTAATAAGTACACTTGGATGACCAGTTTTGATCGTCAAGTGATCATTATCAGATACTTTACACTCAGGCTAATAAATCTATATCTACAAGTATGGGTTATGATATTTACAATATATACACTTATTTAGTTGCTGTTTAGTTGCTAGTTTTAAACTATCACAAATAGTCAGGCGCGGATCTAGAGTTTGACTTTGGAGGGGGGGGGGGGGTGTCAGAGAATCGAAATTGTTAATAAAAATGGTATCACCAAAAATATTCGCACAATTGCAACGGCGTGTTTTGCGACTTTTACATCGAGCTTCGAGAAAAATATCAAGGTACGTTACAGTTTCGGCAAGTCGAGTTTGTACCGACAAACGGAGAAAGTCACAGCTTAAATTGCCAACCAAGCTTGCAGTTTGGACGTCGGCAAAATTTTTTGGTGCGAAAAATGTCCCAAATTCCTATCCGTGCATTGCTGCACATTCATCGTGACATCACTATAAACATCGATTCGGTTAATCACAAGGTTTGCTAAACAAAATGGACGAGTTGATTTTGTTGTATAAATAATCGTTTTTATATAAGAGGTATGAAGTTGTAAATATGTACAGTTGTAACAGAACATTATAATTCCAATACCGATATTTCAGTATTGAATAAAATGAAAAAAACTGTTTTTCAGTTAAAATTCGTTAAGTTTTATTTGTCTGGTTACTTTTTTTCGCTTTTGAGTGAGCAAAAAAATTTTGTCTTCGTTTGGGGGGGGGGTCATGACCCCCGTGACCTCCCCCCACCCCCCACCCCCCTTGAATCCGCGCCTGCAAATAGTCGAGATTTGTTAGTTATATGTGACTATTGTTAAGATACTGAAAGTGATGATTGACCTTAAAGTTCGCTTGCTTAGTGTGATTATGTGGTTGTTATTAAATGGTCAGATTATTGCGGATTGTGCACTTAGCTGTTTGAGTGCAGCTACTCTCGTCACTGCCTGCTCTGAACTGGAAGACATTTCCTGTGTGTATCTCTTATCCTCCTTGGCTATGAGCTATAGTATAAAACTGTAGAATAAGCCTATTATGAGGTTATAACTAGAGAATAAGACTACCAAAGAAACATAATCAACCAGATCACCACGCGAAACCCACCACAAGAGCTATCCCCCTAGAGGGAGCTATCCCTAGACAGTTTGGGGGACCGATAGGAATCCGTAGGCAGAGAATCGAGACTTTCAATCGAGATGCGGATAACAGTGGAGGAGAGATCTTCAACGTCTGCATTCATTCATATTGAATATCGGCTTATGAGATGACCTCGATGTTCCACCCCTTAAATCAATCACTATCACAACAATGAAACAAATAGTTCCATGAAGAACTTAAGCCTATTTTCATATATCTTACTGAACCCATCGGGGTTAGGCTGACTGGTGTCGAACGTGGATCTCTGAGATAGATGAGCTCAGAATAGAGATTCCAGCAAGGAACGAACACGAGATTTTTTTAGGGAGTTTAAGTTATAAAAACCCCTAGAGAAAATACATATTAAATCACTGTTGTGATATGAACTAATTCTGAGATTATTTGTTAATATAATGCAGGAATAATAGCAGAATACTGCATTATTGGGCTGTATGACGCATACAATTCTGGACTTGAGCACAGAAAGTTTGATCGCTTGACAGTTGTCAAATTACTCTGGAATAGAGGCGTGGATTCTTGGAGCCGTGCCACTCAATGTGACCTACTTATGCCGTCTGGAGCAGGTCAAGAGGGTAATATACCGACAAGTTATTCCCCGTTTGAGAATAGAGAGGCTAGGAGAAGGGGAAGATACCAGCGTAATTTAATGATTACTCGTGATTGGAGCAACTCAGTGACATGAGGATTGCACCTATGTGAATGTATAGCCGGGAGGCTAATTATCAAGCCATTAAACATTGAAATCGAGGCAGATTTAATGGAACGCGCAGGGAGACAGTAAATCTGAGGTTAGCGGCGAGATCTAATCATGTCTTCGGGGATTTTTAGGGGACGCCGCGTGGGTAAGCGCTGGCAAAGGCAATTAATATTAATTAATTGGCCGATCGATCCTCGAGCACGCATACAGATCTGTGATCAGCGAGGAAAAAGGAACCATATAAACGTTATTTCAAGACCAGAATCATACTGAGAGAGAAGATGACGCTGCAGGGAAATTTTCGGTCTACTTTTTCTCTCCAAACGGATATAAGGCTGGACGAAGGACAGAGGCAGTCAGTTGAACCATACTTGAGCGCAGGGAGCACGGCACCCGAGCTCTGAGAAGGGGAACGCGGACTTTAACAGTGTTGGTGCAGCAATATAATAATCATGCATTAAGGCATGAATTAATAACGATTAATGTAGTCAGTCGAACCGCAGTCTAATGCGAAATGCACGTTACCGAGTTCAGAGAAGGGACGCTCGGACTTCAACATGAAGAGCCATGCAGTAAGGCATTTATTAATCGCAATTATTAAGGACAGTCGTGCCATACGTTTATAGTCGGCATTGCGAGGGGCTATTATTGTGCACGTAGGAAATGTATCGTGTGATAGATGAGGTAGTACAATTGAAAGTGGTAATTTGTACAAGTACAATTATAATAGGATGTTGGACTGCGCAGATATAAACTTTGTTATGCAATTGGTGAAATTTCATAGGAATACTAATGTAATTAATGCTCAGGACGATATGCAAGCATATTTATGCGATATCAGGAAATTTATCTAAGGATAGAGATTGATAGACAGTTTGGGGGACCGATAGGAACCCGTAGGCAGAGAATCGAGACTTTCAATCGAGATGTGGATAGCAGTGGAGGAGAGATCTTCAACGTCAGCATTTCTGATATTCTGCCAGGAAAAAGTCAACCATTAAGAAATGTAAATAGTGATCGAGTGATTGTAGTGATGATCATTTAAATAAATGTAAAATTTATAGTGTAACAAGTGCTATAACGTGTTGTGTGAATAAGGAAGCAACAGCTTCAATATGGAAAAGAAAAGTGCCGTGTGTTTTGTAAGGCAAAAGTTATGTAAAATGTGTATGAGAAGTGTAAGAATGCCTTGCTAATTTTGCAAATGATGGCGGGCATTACTGGAAGAAATGCGTGGTTGGAGCCACCAGATTAACTAATGTAAGTACCCAAAAACCATGATTTTGTAGCTATTATAGTCCACTGTATGTTGAGTGATTTCAAAATTTATAGAATATGCCAATAAGAGTCAATTTTGGAGGTAGAACCTCAAAATAGTATTGTTGTGTTGATTTTAGTCAAGTTGAGATGTTTTTGTACATCATTGAGTGGATAAATCGTTACCACTATTGCAAAATGGCAATTCAGTTATATAGAAACTTAACGTAACGAACACGGATGTTCGGTTATTGAAAATGGTTACGTTGTGTCGGGTTATGGTAAAGCAGGTCAGCAATAATAATAATAAAAAGAATAAATGAACACACATCAAGGAAAAATGGTCGTAAGAAAAATATATATGCTAATTGGAATATTTATCTATCCAAGCAGTAATATTATACATGAAGGGCTAAGCAAAGCAATTTAATATCAGAGTATATTATGATAATGGAAATAAATATGCAAGAACCTAGGAAATGGAAGAGTTTAATAGAGAATTGAAGTTGCAGCTTGTGAATAAGCTTGTAAGAGTAATTGATAGATTTATCTTACTAATTAAAGGACGAGATCATAGCACAATGGTCAGGGAAGCCAGGTAATCTATTCGACGTGTGAAATCTCGTATAGCCTAGGGCATACAGAGATATTTATTATGGCCAGAGCGTAATTAGTGATTGACCCTAGCTCTGTGGATTGCCATGAAATGTTCCGGGTTCGAATCCAGTGGTGTATGGGAGGATAACAATGGAAACCTCAACATGACACCTGATGTCGACCGAGAACTAGCTATTGAAATAATTCAGCTCCTGGGAAGTGAATTTAATTGGCGGCAGGATGTGCCTGACCGTAGCATTTAATAAGATGCCGGCTAGTCAGTTCAACCAGTGATTGATGAATCTCGTTCTTTCATATAATGAAATGGACCTGTTGAGGCCAGTTATTAATATCCTAAGGTTAGGAATAAATGTTTAAGCACGTCCATAACCTATCTTGCATACAGTTTAAGTTAAATCATATGGGAGGTGTAGGTCATTGAGACTGCACTATGGTATTTAAAATCACTTGTTACTGCTTGGAGATGAAGCGAGAGAGAAGCTAGGGAAGGACGGAACGAGTGTTTTGTTACCGCCTGACTCATTCCCATTGAATACAAGAAGAACCGAGGGAGAGCTTGTTAAACGACCCTTGGAGGTTGACATTTAGAATGGACAGACTTTGAAACCCTGTTTGTAATAAAAAGAATCGTTGTTGTATTGTATAATGAATTTGTGTGGTTTGAAACACATTGATAATTAAGGATTATCCTAATGACGTAATATTTAGCAAACTTATGAGTAGTCGAAAGTTGCATTTTTATACTGACATTGTCACTTTGTTCATAAGGTCGACACTAGATGCCATAGGCTATGCCCACGCAAGGGTAGCATAATATACCATCCGACACAGCGGTAACGGTATCTTTGAAATTGAACTCATGACAGCATACAGTGGAACTGTAGAAAATGGTACTGTAAAAAAGTGGAACTGCAGAGAATGGTACTGCAGAAAGGGGTATGATTACAAGTAATTGTGGAGTTGCAAGTAAATTTGATGTGCAACCCATAAATTGGTTAATGCATGGTAAAGCATTTTGGAGGGAAGAGAGATCCAAAACACAATTGTACGCATAATGTAAATTAAGATGTGTTGAGAGTAAACAATTAAGATTGTGAAATTAAAGAGGTCACAACAGGTGACATAAGATTATAAGTACAGTTCATGTGTAATTTACCTGTGCATCAGTGCACTTGAGAATGAATTTTGATGTTAATCTCATGGTAAATGAATGAATAATCATTGGGATTTGCAAGGATAAAGTGCGAATGTTAGTGGATTATAGGAATAATTTTGCATTGTTTGTGTTATATTGTTGGGATTGTGTTTTTGTTTGTTTGAAGCCATGATTTAGAACTTAATTAAAGTCTTTAGAATAGAGTTGTGCTTTATTATTGTAGAGTTGATACCTTTTAGTCTCAGATCAAAAACAAGATGTTCAGCAAAGACCATATAGCCTACTTTCTCCTAAATGTATGAGTATAGTTATAACTCGTTGTTATTATCAAAGAGTATAATAGAACTATTCTTTGTTGAAGACCTTAGAAACGATTTACCTCTACCAAACGCCACAACCTAGATAAAAACTGCTACCATCATTGAAGAAAGAAAGATAAGAAGTATATCAAGAATGTTATGGATCTGGAGACATAATCGACCGGACTGGCTGCGTGGCTCAGCGGTAACGTTCTCGCTTGCTGGGCCCTAGGTTGCAGGTTCGTATCCTGGCGCAGTCAGCTGGCATTTGAGGGTGCACAAATGCGAGGGAGCCGTGTCAGTACATTTACTGGCACGTTAAAGATCCCCTTCGGGCCAAAATTCCGGCACCCCGGTGTCTCTAAAAGCAGCAGTAGTTAAAAGGGATGTAAAACCAATAACATAATTATTATTATTATTATTATTATTATTATTATTATTATTATTATTATTATTATTATTATTATTACATATACGACCTGCCGTGGGCAACATCCAACTTTGAGTTGAGGCATGTCTTTACACGTCTGGTTGTGCATGGCTTTCACAACCCTAATCGAATTAACAAATCTTTCCATGACCCTACAGAGACGTGTGTATACAAACTATGTGGATATTTTCGATTGCTATTTGCCTGAAATAAAAGTAGTAATTAATAACCTGAACTAATACCAACGGCTTGAATTCAGTTACTATGTGAAATCGTTTTGTTCTTTACTTCAAATAACCTTTTCAATAACGCAAAATAGGCTGTTACAAACCCTTTAAAATAAAAAGTAAAAATGTATCGTAGTATCATCTTGTCATTCTTCAAATTCGATGCGCATAGAATGCCAATGGTATAGTAATCAATGGAGCCCCACGTAGACTAGTCGTGACATCTAGTGGTGAAATATCGAACAATATAATCCTAACAGAGCGAGTGCATTCTAGCGGCCAGAAGAAGAAACTTTTCAATAAAATCTGAAAGTTAATAAGTAGGTCGGCGTGCAGTTACCTTTTTGGCAGCTAGATGTCTCGAGTAAATCTGCTGGCGAATTATGTTTTAATTAAATATATATTTTACACCATAATATGCACAATATAACTCTTAATTTTAAAACATCTGAGTCATTACAAAACAATAAACATATAACATTTCAAGCAAAAAACCTAGCTCTGATCGGGTTTGAACCATAGGCATTTGAGCGATAGGCTAACGCTCTACCACTGAGCTAATTGTGTCAACGAATATCGTGCTATATAAAATGACTTACATAGAACTTGTTAGCAAATAATGATTTATACTAAACGATTTCATCACTGGAGTATATTATTTATATATAAAGCATTTCATACAAAGTTTATTTATTTTGTATCAGTACGCTATATTGCATGCAATACTCAAATTAGTGAAATATAAGTCAGGCACAAGATATGCGCTGCCATCTTGTCTTATTACTGAATCGGCTCAGCTTTTTAAAATCACGTCTGCACTATAGTATTACAAAATAAACTTTTAATTTCGAACGTACCTCTTCCTTTAGAACAGTTAAAACGATTCTCGGCTCGATAATCGGAACTGGTGGGTCCCATGATATGGATTATAAAGTTTGCATAATTCGCACGGCCGCCATCCTGAAATTGTATGGCGGACAACCATGTAGTTTGGTCACAAGACGCATCCTATACGAAGGTATGTTGTTACCAAATTTGGTAGAGAACGGATGATTTGGTTAGTCGTTATTTGATTTTACGTTTTGAACGTTTGAGTGGCCGCCATTCAGTTTTAGTAAAGATGGCGGCGATATAAAACATGACACTGAGGTGTCCTTTGCTAGTGCTACCTTTGTACCAAATTTCGTTCAATTCGCATTCACCGTGTTCGAATTGATAGGGGGGGGACAGACATTCAGAGTACACACACTCACACACACACACTCACACACACACACAGACTCATACACACACACACACACACACACACACACACACAGACTCACACACACACACATACACACACACACACACAGACAGACACACTTTTTTCGCCCTGTGTTGATCACATATGTCTACTATCATTTTTTGCAAAAATCGAAAGTAGGCTAATATGCAACTGCTCAGTGGGTGGACGGTACACGCCAGAGGACTGATGCTGGCTGGAGGCAGAAGCATGTTTTCCATGGAAATTACTCACATGGGTACAATACTTAAATTGATTGCCACTAGATGCCAATTTCAGTTTGATTGCTGTAATAGATTCGTAGATATTTGGATAGTCGCCATGGAGGTTTTTTTTTTTTAGTAATACTGTTACATGAAGATCATTGTGTACGTGTAGTATCGCATGATTAGGACACAAGAAGTAAAAACGAGATGTTAAAATTTCGCACAGCTGCCATCTTCTGGTTATGGAAACAATTGAAATAAATTAGATGCCAGTGGATTAACATTTGTATAAGGATATACTGTACCAAGTTTCACTGCACTCGGTTGGTTAAATTGCGAGAAACGTCCAAGTAAATATTAATACTTCACGTCGCCGCCATGTTGGATTTGTGATCACCAGGTTATTGAAAGTCCTATAGGTGAACTAATGTTCATAGCCCCTACTGTATGACTGCTGTAATCGATTCATAGATATTGAGAACCGTCTAAATATTTCGGATGGTCGCCATCTTGGCTTGTTATATGTACAGGCCACAGAGTCATGTACCATTAAAGGAAAATTATTGCGTAGGTTCATTATTCAAACTTTCACTTCGATCGCATGATTACGACACAAGAAATAAAAACTTAATTTTAAAATTCGCACAGCTGTCATCTTGAGGTTATGTAAACAATTGAACTAAATTAGACGCCAGTGCATTACAATGTGTATAAACATTTGCTGTACCATGTTTCATTACGTTTGGATGGTTAAATCGCGAAAAAAGGTCTATATAAAAGTCTCAACTTCGCTTGGCCGTCATGTTGGTTTTGTAGTAGCCAGGGTTTTGAAACTCTCATAGGTGAACTTCTAGTAGTTCCCTTTATCACCGTACAAAATTTCAGGGTGATACCGGTAATAGTTTCAGAGATATAGAATGCCGGTGAAATATTTCGCACTGCTGCCATCTTAAGGTTATGCAAGCAATTGAACGAAGTTAGCTGTTAGTGCATTACAAAGTGTATAAACATATACTGTACCAAGTTTCATTGGGTTTGGTTGGTTAAATCGCGAGAAAGGTCTATTTAAATATCGCATCTTCACTTGGCCGCCATGTTGGTTTTGTAGTTACCAGGTTTTCAAAGTCACACAGGTGAAATTTTAGTAGTTCCCTGTATCACCGTACAAATTTTCAGGGTGATATCGGTAATAGTTTCGGAGATATTGAATGCTGGTGAAATATTTCGCACAGCCGGCATGTTGGATTGGTGAGACGTAAAAAATTTGAAGGGCACGGTCGGGGTCGTCTGGAATAGTGTTATGAACTTACCGAGTTTTATTGAAATCGCTCCAGCCGTTTAGATTTTATTAGGGGGGGGGGGGCGAGGTAGAGAATACACACACGAATCCCACACGCACACACAAACACACGGACGAAATGGTGATCTTATAAGCCTATTTTTTCATAAATTAAAATAGGCAAAAAATAATTACTGTATATATACGTTTCAGTATCGGTTAATTATGACTCTTCCCGTTTAAATAGCATCATTCTATAACGAGCGGCAGGGCTTTATTATTTTAAAGAATTCATGTGGTTGGTTTCTGAAATAATTAATGAAAAGTAAGCTAGCTAATTCAGAGTTAAAAGATTAAGATTATTATGGTGGTTCGTCATACGAAGTTTCACTATGATCATTTGAATAGGATACGGCAAATATAAATAAGTTTTTTTTTAAATTTGAACTGCGCTATCTTGAATTATTGTTAACAATTTAACTATATCAGATGCTAATTTATTTAGCAGCTACGCATTCGTTGTGCTAAGATGCACAGCACTGGGATGATTATATCGCTAGAAAATTTATTTTAAATATTTAAAATTGCTACTGCTACATCTGTATCAACTTTCATTTAATTCGGATTCGTCGTGTTTGAATTGATTGGTGGGGAGGGGGCGGAGGACAAGTATAAAAACTCTCACACGCGATTTGCACGAGTACACGTATACGGCCACCATATTCAAACCATTTAGCTAATGACCTTTTAATTTGGTCATAAGACGCTTTTTACACGAAGGTATGTTGGTGCAAACTTTGGTAGTGATCAGATGATTAATTTAGTCGTAATTTGATTTAAGCTTTGAACATTTGGGTGGCCGCCATGGCGGTGATATATAGCACTGAGGTGTCCTTTGCTAGTGCTACTAATGTACCAAATTTTGTTCATTTTTGTTTGTCGTGTTTTAATTGATAGGGAGGGGCAGATATACACACTCACACAAAGACAGACAGACAACTTTTGGTCCGTGTTGATCTCAGAAGTCTACTTTCATTTTTCGCAAAATTTGAAAGTAGGCTAAAATCGGCAGAAAACGCTAATAAAACCATTCATTTCAAGACAAACTAAGTGCTAGGTAGTTATACTAAAGCTGTTGTTAACGTTCCTAGGTGTTGTGGGCATGTGTAGCAGTGTTGTAGCGACTTTGAAGGATTGAGGTTCAAATCCTGGCGGATTCAATTTTTAGCTTACTTTTCACATTTTGTAACAAGTAGTTCCGTGAAGAACTATACAGCCTATTTTCATATATCCTACTCATGTCAATTGCCTCTATCAACATACAAAATTTCAGTTTGATTGTTGTGATAGATTCGTAGATAGAGAACCGTCTAAATATTTCAGATGTTTGCCAGGTTGGATTTTTATTTATGTACTATCATGAAGATTATTGTGTACGTATGGTATTCTGACTTCAATCGCACGATTAGGACACAAGAAGTAAAAACGAGATTTTAAAATTTCGCACAGCTGCCATCTTGTGGTTATGAAAACAATTGAAATAGATTAGATGCCAGTGGATTAACATTTGTATAAGAATTTAACGTGCAAAGTATCACTGCACTCGGATGGTCAAATCGCGAGAAACGTCCATTTAAATATTTATATTTCGCGTCACCGCGTCACTGCACTCGGACGGTCAAATCGCGAGAAACATCCATTTAAATATTTATATTTTGCGTCACCACCATGTTGGATTTGTGCTCACCAGATTACTGAAGGTCATATAGGTGAACTTAAGTTCATAGCCTCTATGAACATACAAAGTTTTAATTTGATTGCTGTAAAAGATTCGTAGATATTGAGAACCGTCAAAATATTTCGGATGCTCGCCATTTTGGATTGTTATATGTATAGGCCATAGAGTTATGTATCATTAAAGGAAAATTATTGCGTAGCTTCATTATTCAAACTTTCACTTCGATCGCATGATTACGACACAAGAAATAAAAAACTTAATTTTAAAATTTCGCACAGCCGCCATCTTGAGGTTATGTAAACAATTGAACTAAATTAGATGCCAGTGCATTACAATATGTATATCCATTTACTGTACCACATTTCACTGCGCTCAGATGGTTAAATCACGAGAAAAGTCTATTAAAATATTTCGAATTCGCTTGGCCGCCATGTTCGTTTTGTTCTTTACAGGTTTTTGAAATTTACATAGTTAAACTTGAAGCAGTGCTCTTTATCACCGTACAAAATTTCAGGGTGATATCCTAAATAGTTTCGGAGATATTGAATGCCAGTGAAATATTTCGCACAGCCGCCTTTTTGAAGTTATGTAAACAATTGAACTAAATTAGATGCCAGTGCATTACAATGTATATAAACATTTGCTGTACCATGTTTCATTACGTTTGGATGGTTAAATCGCGAAAAAAGGTCTATATAACAGTCTCAACTTCGCTTGGCCGTCATGTTGGTTTTGTAGTTGCCAGGTTTTTGAAACTCTCATAGGTGAACGTCGAATAGCTTCCTTTATCACCGTACAAATTACAGGGTGATATCGGTAATAGTTTCGGAGATACTGAATGCTGGTGAAATATTTCGCACAGCTGCCATGTTAGATTCGTGAGAAACAATAAAATGTGAAGAGCACGGTCGGGGTCGGCCAGAATGTTGCTATAATCTTACCGAGTCTCATTGAAATCGCTCCAGCCGTTTAGAATTTATTAGGCGGGACACACACACACCATCACAAACACTGACACGCACACACAGACACACGGACAAAAGGTGATCTCATAAACCTATTTTTTCATGAAATGAAAATAGGCTAAAAATGAGGAAAAAGTAGACGTATGAGATCGATCCAGACAAAGGTGTGTCTGTCTGTGTGTCCCCCAGTAACAACTCCTACAGTAAACGACTGCTGCTATCAAAACCATATTTGCTATGAGTAAAGGGCTGTATATCACAAGGCCATATTTAAAAATGATGTCAGTGCTACCAACTGCTAAATTATCACAATTGAAAATTGCGGTCTATGTTGGATATCTCGGAAGACGTGGATGGGAATTGTTCCAAAATTGACACACATATACAGTAGATAATATTACATCAGACTAATTTACAGGAGCCCGTATATGAGAGGGTTGCCGACATGATTCTATGGCTGCTGATAGGTCCATTTTTAATGCATGCAACTTCCATACTATCTAATGGATTTCAACTAAATTTGGTATGTGATTTGCGCACCGGAGCAGATATGAATATGCATTTTTTGTATCAACAGGCCTGCTAACTGTTGAAAAATGCACTCTATACATATTTATCCTAATCTCAATATATCAGAAAGTATACAGACCAACAGTTCTAAACTTTGCATACATCTGTAGTACTTGCAAATGTAGGTTAATTTTCTGTAACCGTTATACTACAGTTCTGCCAGCATGATTCTACGCGTGCTGATAGGTTTAATGTTGAATCACAACTTCCATACTAATAAATGAAATTCTTTCAAAATTGGCACATATAGAGATCATAATATTTCAATTTAAGTTTGAGCATTCAATTTTGGCAGTGTCGCCAACCTGATTTTACGCTTGCTGATAAATTCAATATTTAATTATATATAACGTGCATACTATCTATTGGATCTCAACCAAATTTTGCACGTGCATTGTGGACCTTAAGAGATGGAACTAAGAATATATTTCGAGTCTCCAGGTCTGCCAATTGTTCATATATGGTCTCTATAATTTGAAGAAAAAATGTATTTTTATTTTGTCACGGAACTACTTGTTCTTACTTGATTTGTTTAATATTTATTGATTTATAACTACTCACACGTTATAATCTGAAGCTTATATAGTGTGTATTTGCAGTCAAAATATTATATATTCTTCTTAGTGGACTCGGCAGACGTTGTCCTGCCTGATTATATAGAACGGGTTCATCAAATATATTTTAATTTTCGGTGAACTATTTACTTAGTGACATTTGACATTGATTTTTAAAGAAAAAACTCGAATCAATTCAATGACAGTCATATTTCTTGTTACGGTATTGAAAAAAAAAGTCAAGTATTGAAATGAATGATACATCTTTAAAAAAATTGTAATATTGTTTCATTTGTTTCTATCTGAATGTAAGTTCATGATTAATGTTTTTCGTCAATCCATGAGGTATATAAAAGATCTAACCCACAAATGGACATTGTTTGGCCTTGTGACTTATTAATAGTCATTGCGAATGCCAAGCGAATTGGAAATTGCAGGATAATTTAAATTCATGGAAGGTTATGAAAGACATTTACTTCAACTACTGTGACATTGTGTTGACTTAAATAACCTGTGACAGTAACAAGAAACTGGACCGGTGCCTCAACAACTGTGTAAGATATATCTTTGGTCTGCGATATGATGATCATATATCACCCTATTATAAGGAGCTGCCGTGGCTTCGATTGCACCAGCGTCATGAACTCCACATGTTATCACTACTGCACAAAATACTTTCCACTAATACCCCTAACTATCTTGTTACACCGTTTTCTTAACTCTCGTCCTATCATAACCACAATACGAGATCTGGCTCCTCTCTTGCCATACCTATAAACCGTACTGCTGTTTACAACCGCTTGTTCATAATCTCTGCGTCCAGGTCATTAGAGACAATCCCTCATCGCAAGCTTAAAGTGGCTTGCTGCGAGTATTTGCTGGGTGGATCCTGCTGACTTCCTGGATAAATGTTGAATGAACGAATGAATGAATAAGTTGAATGATTGGATTACTGTAGTTACGTAATTTAATGGTACTTTACTTTGTGTATTTTTGAAATTAATGATTCTACCATTGTTCTTATTATCACTTTTCTTATTGCTATTAATATTAGTTGTGATATTGGTATTTGTAATTATAAGTCATGTAGATGTAGGCTATACTCTTCTAGTGGTGAAGTGTAAGAGAGGACCTTGAGCCCTAACTTCGCCACCAACAAAGGCATTATCTATCTATCTATCTATCTATCTATCTATTTATCTATCAATCTATCTTACACATTTGCATTCTGTAAGGAACACACAACATATTCAATTGTATGGATGTTATGAATTGTTGAAAGAAATTACATGTTGATTATTTTCGATGAGCCGTTAGAGAAATGTCAAAACAACGCCAATGTACTGTACGATGCAAGTGATTTGTGCACCTTTTGAAGCCTACGTCAAATTCGACATCACCGCCACCTGTGGTTAAAAAACATAGCTATTTATTATTCTCAGAAAGCTAATTATTCATAAACTATTAAGAATAACCCACTGCCAAGGGAACGGGCTTGGGAGAATTAGCGGGGAAAGAAGACCCTGTTGAGCTGAGACTTTAGTTTTTACTCATGCTAGCGGTTTCCATGACAACAGTTTTTGTTTTGTTGACTGTATCTTCTGGTTCTAAAAGTGTGGTCATCCTACATTTTGGTCATTACGCCACATACCGGGTCCGATTGTGAATCTAAACGATACACGCAGGGATACACTCAAACATACATACCACAATCGGTCTAGCCGTTTAGGAGGAGTTTTGTGACATACAGACGTACAGAAGAATTATATAATTATACTAGTGGACCCGGCAGACATTTTCCTGCCCGAATATATAGAGCGGGTTCAGCAAACATATTTGAATTTTCGATTTATTTATTTTATTTATCGTATGGCTTATAGTGCCGGGAGTGTCCGAGGACATGTTCGGCTCGCCTGAGTCTGTAGCTGCTTCCAGCGGACACCGTAAAGGGTGAGCTACAAGTTCCGTTCAATTTCAAGTAGTTCCAACTTTCGTCACCAGATATCAATGATACCTAGTGGCGAACGTTGGAACTTTGATAGAGCGTTCTGACGAAATCTAACCTAACAAATTTTGCTTTACACAAGTTTAGTCTGTGAAAGGATCTTTTGCATGCCATAAATCTATGACATGGGACCGCCGGCTTTACTTCCCCTCCGAAGGAAGGCATACTGAAGGATTTTTAACGCTCTTAAGAAATCCGACGACTTCGGTCGGGTTTGAACCCGCTATCTTGGGCACAGAAGCTCAGCATGCTACCGACTACGCCACCGAAGCCGCTAATCTATATAGTAAGTGACATTTGACATTGATTTTTAAAGAAAATACTCAAATAATCTCCATGGAAGCCTACGTCAAATACCAATAATTCGATATCACCGCCACCTATGGAACAAAAATATAACAATGAATTATTCTCAGAAAGTCAATTATTCATGAACTTCTCAGAGGAAACCACTGCCAAGGGAACGGGCTTGAGAGAATTAATGGAGAAAGAAGACCCTGACAATAAGTAATCAAAATATTTCTAGAAACTGTTCGCAACGACACATACCGGGCCCAATTGGGAATTTAATCATCCAGTGACCCACTCAAACTTAGTTTGTTTACTATCAATGAGCCATTATTGAAATGCTAATAAACAACGCCAAGCTTCGATGCAAGTGATTTGTGCATGTTTCGAAACCTACGTCAAATACCAAGAATTCGACATCACCGCCACCTATGGTACAAAAGCATAACTATGAATTATTCTCATTCATGAACTTTTCAGAAGAAACCACTTCTAAGGGAACGGCCCTCGGAGAATTAGTGGGGAAAGAAGCCCTGACCGAAATTAATAAAGCAAATTCAAGAATCTGATCGCAACGACACATACCGGGCCCAATTGGGAATTTAATCATCCAGGGACCCACTCAAACTTACAGTTTTTTAACTTTCAATGATCCTTTATTGAAATGCTAAAAAACAACGCCAAGCTTCGATGCAAGTGATTTGTGCATGTTTTGTGGCCTACGTCAAATACAAAGAACTCGACATCACCGCTACGTATGGTACAAAAACACAACTGAACTATTCTCAGAAAGTCAAAAATCCATGAGCTTTTCAGAAAAAAAAATCACTGCCAAGGGAACAGGCTTGGGAGAATGAGTGGGGGAAGGAAGACCCTGTTGAGCTGAGATTTTAGTTTTCACTAAGGCTAGCGGTTTCCATGATGAGAGTGTTTGTTTTGTTGACTGTATCTTGTGGTTTTAAAAGTTATTCATCCTACATTTCGGTCGCGGTGTCTATCAAGTGGGTTCTGTACTGCATTTTATCAACAAGAATAATGTTCTTCCCGTTTGCTGATATAACTGAGTCGCCTAGATGAAAAAGTGTCCATGTTCTCCATAAATGGTTTTGAGAAAAAGTGGAAAATGTGTTTCTACTGGGTGGATTGGTATAAGCCTACACTGTATGTCATATAAATAAGTATGAATTAGTACAAATCTACTTGAGCTATTGACATAAAACCAGGAACGCAATACTTGCTAGATATAAGCAAAATAAAAATGGACATGGACACTTTTGCATCTCATAGTGCCGATGGCCACTTTTGCACGCAACTGTATGGGTCATGGACAGTTTTGGAACAGACTAGGTATACATGAAGAGAAGACATGTGATGATCATAAATCTAAATTTTTGTATTCAATTTTTATTTTTGAAGGTACATGTGAGGAGAACATATTGAATGAACATAAATCTAAATTTGTGCATTTTTTGAAGGTACATGATGTAATATCTGCCAATCTGCCACGCACTTAGTACATCATACTTGGAACAATGTCTGCATCCTCTCCTGCTAGCCTAATGATTTCATGTACTATGGCAGAGAGTTATGCTCCATCCAGGACTGACCATAGTGTTTCTCGAGGAAGTTTGAAACATCTTCCAGTTTCTTTTCAATAATGGGCACGGGAGAGTTTGTTATGCAGCTCGGGTTTATCTGTTTATAGTGTATTCCCCGTTTGCATTCACCCATTGGTTCATTGATGTCAGACCTATAATTAGACTCACCCTTGGACGTGAATAACATTCTGTGAATTACGGATGATGATGATGACTCTTTTTACTTTTGTTATCTGGAAGAGGAATGATGCTGCGGATTTTATGACGTTTTGAATGGCTCCTTTCCAGTCAGCTATCTCCCAGTCTCTCCCTAGTTTGTAGAGGGTCCCATACTCTCCCAAGATGCTATGGTTGAAACTATCGTTTCTCGTTTCTGCAGTTGCCTTTTGATGAGCCCAATCACTCTATCGGGAGGCATGAATGAATGTCCAGTAATGGGATAATTCACTTCTATTTTGTTGGCGCTTGTTGCTTGTTTGTACATCCAGTGACACAGCATCTAGACAACTATTGTGTTTTTGTTTTGCCCTGGGCACCCATCGGCAATTAATATCAAAGTTAGTATGTTGCTTATGTCTGTATGTTATAAAGGGTGATAGACAGCTGTGCATATTTCATTTGACCCTATCTCACCTTCGTTCTCAAGCCATCTGTACATGAAGACATTATTAGCGGTTAACCTTAATTTAGAGGAACATACTACAATGGCAAGATTGTATACTGCAATAGACACTCTGATTAGGTATTTTAATTTCTTTGGCAGTCGAAATATATGGGCAGAATATTGTCTCGCATTTCCTTCAGCGAAGAATAGAAACAGTTTGCTTCACTGATCTTCACAGAGTACTCGCTTCCTAGAACGGTCAGGTGTTGTTTCCGCAATGCCTTGGTCAACATTACTGACATGTTCCATATTTATTGTGACGAAAACAGTGCGTATAACTTTCAGCATAAACGTTAAAACACACACAAGGGCTCAATGTTTACATACATAAGACTGCCATCTTGTATTAGAGTCATATGACTTGAATCTTCATTGCGATTGGTGGAAAGGGACAAGGCAAGTTTTGAGCCTCACTTACGAATGGACATGGACAGTTTTGAATCCAAACGCACTTTTCGAGGGCTGGTATTCATAGGACATGGATAGTTTTGAGCAAAAATAGCATTTCAGGCATGTGCAATAAGTCTAGCTCTACAATCCAGTGTTGCCAACTCATTTTTTTTGAAAAGTGGACATGGACAGTTTTGCATCTAGGCAACTCACTGTATCTATGAACACTGACCTGCCCCCGATTATTATTATTATTATTATTTTAATTATTATTATTATTCGAGATAATTACTCTGGTTCCTTACTAATCCTCTTGTTTATAAATATAAATGTACCAATATGAACAATAAATTTATTCGTCATGCAGCTTTCACGCACATTACGTACAAAAGGAATGTGATCTTGACTTTTGGTTGGTTCCTCAGTTAAGGGGCTGCGGCAACACGGTCATTTAGCCCCGTGTACTTTGAGTGTGTGTAGAAACTGTCTGATAACCGGTGTTATTGTGTGGGCTGAATTAGTGTGTGTTATCTGTAATTAGCGGCTTCAGCGGCGTAGTTGGTAGCATGCTTAACTGCTGTGCCCAAGATAGCGAGTTAAAACCCGGCCAAAGTTGTCGGATTTTTTAAGAGTGTTAAAAATCCTTCAGTATGCCTTCCTTCGGAGGGAAAATAAGGCCGGCGCGGCGGTCCCATGCCATAGATTTATGACAAGTAAAAGATCCTTCCACAGACTAAACTAATGTGCAGCTAAATTGTTAGGTTAGATTTCGACGGAACGCTCTATCAAAGTTCCAACGTTCACCACTAGGTATCATTGATATCTGGTGGCGAAAGTTGGAACTACTTGAAATAGAACGGAACTTGTAGCTCAACCTAAGGGTGTCCGCTGGAAGCAGCTACAGACTCAGGCGAGCCGAACATGTCCTCGGACACTCCCGGCACTGAAAGCCATATGATACATAAATAAAATCTGTAATTCAGTTAAGTACTGCAGACGATCAATTTCAAGTAGTTCCAACTTTTGCTACAAAATGCTACCGTCAACGACACCTAGCCGCGAACCTGGCTACTGGATGCCATCGAAACCGGCAACTGGTGGCGAACGTTGGAATTTTAATAGAGCATTAATATAATCGAACTTACAAATTTAGTGGAAGGTTGCTTTACAAGCCATAAATCTATGAGATGGGCCCACCGGCTTTACTTCCCCTCCGAAGGAATGCATACTGAGGGATTTTAATGCTCTTTAAGAAATCCGACGACTTCGGCTGGTTTTGAACCCGCGAGCTTGGGCGTAGAAGCTCATCATGCGACCAACTACTCCACCGAAGCCGCGATCTTGATTTTCTTAGCCCCAAATTGAATTAAATTAAAAAGAAAGGTACGGTAACAAAATGAAATACTGTCAAACTAATGTATGCATAATTATTGTAGGCAGTCAGCCTAACACGAGCATCGATCCACTGAGAAATGAAATACTGTGTCTTACAATCAATCAAAATGTAGCGTGATATATTAAAGCGAACATTTTTTTTTCGAAGCATCATAATCTTTTATTACATCTTTTTTAATTTAATCAACATAACTGTCATTCTTAAGGTTGTTTCGTGATGAACGACAATTCACTTATCGAAATGAATAAGCACACTCCACAGACCAATCTGTAGAAATTATTGACAAACAGATGTCGATTTAAATGTTAATTCTCTTTCTCCTATAAGTGAAGTGAAATTGTCAGTCTACTATTCGATAGACAACGGAAAGTACATTTTAAGATACACAATAATATTTAGTTGTAACCATGTCCCGGAATGTCCCTGACATTGGGGCATCTCTAAAACCACTTTATCATTTGTCTATGTTATTTGGATTAGCACCGTTTCCTTGGAAGCGTCCCGTGAATAGCAGAGGTGTTCCTTGGGGGTATATATTCTCCTTGGTTGTACTGGTGATTCTATTGGCGTCGTTGTCCATTTCTGTGACGGTGAAGTTGACGCAGTATTCTGTTGAGATCGATATAGTGCAAAATGATATGGCTGAGTGTACTATGTTAGGATTTGCTGCTATTTCTTCCGTAATTATTTTCAGCTCGAGACGACGAAAGAATATCGGTTATATAGTGCACTCTATCTCAAAGACTGGCAAGTTCCTTGTAACACACAATTCATCAATTCACACAACGACAATGTGGAAATCTTCAACTAAAATATTGGTCTCTCTGAGTGTATTGACGACTATCTGTGTGGTGGATTGGTATACATTACTGAATGGCACACAGGTTTATAAGAACCCATTGTATATTGTGACTATTTATCCGTTTCATTTCATAAACCTGGTTTTATACCTTCAGTTCAATGAGCTAGTACTGGTACTCAAGAAAAGATTATCTCTCGTGAATAACATGATGAAGGAGTGTTTCGATGCTAACTCCGCATTCCAAGAGGCCGAGGTTTACAATTGCCCAGGTAATTGTTGTAAAGCATATCAAACGAACATCTCGAGAGCTGCAAGCGTTGTCCAACTTTTTTCTGAAACAATATCACACGTTACATTTCTACCTCATCGGTGTACAAAGCCTCGGAATTGCTGGTACGAACCTGTTATCCAATCTGTGGATAAGAATGTTATGCATAAACTCCGCACCATACATGCAGAACTGTATGATACTGGAACGCTCATAAACAAAACGTTTGGCTCCCAAATACTGATAGAAATAGCAAGCGCGTTCGTCAGTCTCATAGCCTGTCTTTACATAGCTTTGTCCATAGTAACGGGCAGACAGAAGACGAAGAATGGCTTCTCGACGTCGATTGTTCTTAGTTTGTGTAGCTTCTCAACGTATCAGCTGATGTTGATCTTCGCCTCCACCAGTTCCTGCGACAGCACCACCAGTGAGGCAAACCAAACAGCGCAAATAGTACACAAGTTACTCACGGTTCAGACACTGGCGCGAGAAACCATTGAGGAACTCCAGCTTTTCTCCCAACAGTTGTTTCATTCCAAGCTGAAGTTTACTGCGTGTGGGTTCTTTGATATCAATTTGAACATGTTCTTTTCTATTATCGGGGCGTTGGTGACGTATCTTACAGTTCTCTTGCAAGTTCATCCTTCCTCTTGTTCCTAATAGATATAACTGGAGAATAAGCATATGCATTTTTCCAAAATCCTATTGTTACTATTCTCCAGAGTGTAATTACAGGCTCTCAGTTTCATTTCCCGGCTAATTTGCCATCTCTTTTCCTTTCTCTACACAACAGTGGAATACAACCGCACCTTCATGCCTTCTTATGCTAATGTGTATTTACATGGTGTCCACAGGCAGGAAAAGTCAGCAATAGTCAGGAAAATTCAAGAATTTTGTCTTTGGTCAGGGAAAGTCAGGAAAAGGTGTGAAAAAGTGGCGTGAGTCATGAAAAATTCCAAAAAGTATTAGAAAGTCAGGAATTTTATATTAACCATACAGTATTTTGTGCTTTAGAGCCATATTTTGATGTTACTAGTTCAAATAATCTCTGAAGATAAAAAGCAATTATTCACTGGACATTATTGTAAGTTTCCATTTTTACAGTACATCATAGTAAAAACCTCTTTTACCTATTTTTTGTACGCTTTTTTGGCGTTGGCGTAGGGATGTGGCGACCCCATCACTATAGTTTAGGTTATTAAGTACTTTGATTTATGTGTTATTGCTTTATAATTTCTTTTGTATTTTAAATGAATAATGGGCAGATATGGGGATGGTGGAGGCTGCAAATAAAAGAGATATACTGTATATGTTTATATATTTGCTCAATAAACTTTTTTCCGATGTTACGATGACTTCGCGAGTCAGGAATTTTGTTGAAAAAATGGTCAGGAAAAGTCGGGAAAAGTCAGGAAAATTGACATTGAAAATTCTGTGGACACCATGTATTAACTCCCCTCCAATAAAAAAAAAGGCTTTCGTACCCATGTCATTGGAAACTACACGTACTATACACCCTTTTATTCTCATACACGCTTTATATCAAATTCACTATGGTGTTGCATCAAGCACTTGTAAATATTCCCTAAACACAGCACTATCCCCATATATATATATATACATTCTAAATGAACTAAGAACCATATAATACACTTTCCCAGTATTTAGCCTGTTTTCATCCTATGAAACATTGGCGTATCAAATCACCTTTTGTCCATGTGTGTGTGTGTGTGTGTTCTTCCAAATAAACTCGAATTGACTGGAATGAAGCTCCATAAGCACTTACTATTGTCCTGTCCAAACCTCACCATACCTTTCAAATTTCAATAAATGTTATCAATCAATGGTGGCTGTACGAAATATTTCCCCAGTTCTGAATATCACCCAAGCTTTTGCAACAATCACCCTGACAATTTTATGATGATGCAAGACTATAAGGTAAGTTAAAATATTTGACCTTTATAAACATGAACATGGCAAACACGCGAGTTTCAGGCGACTTGATCATCCAAACACAGTGAAACTTGGCATAGTGAATTATTAGTGTATTATTCGGTGGCGTAGGTGGTAGCATGCTGAACTGCTGTCCCCAAGATAGCGGAATCAAACCCGGCCGAAGTCGTCGGATTTTTAAGAGCGTTAAAATCCTTCAGTAAGCCTTCTTTCGGAGGGGAAGTAAAGCCGGCGGTCACATGTCATAGATTTATGGCATGTAAAAGATCCTTCCACAGACTAAACTTTTGTGGAGCTAAATTTCTAGGTTAGATTTCGTTGTAACGCTCTATCAAAGTTCCAACGTTCACCACTAGGTATCATTGATATCTGGTAGCGATAGTTGGAACTACTTGAAATTGAACGGAACTTGTAGTTCACCCTACTGGTGTCCGCTTGAAGCAGCTACAGCCTCTCGCGAGCCGAACATGTCCTCGGACACTCCCGGCACTAAAAGCCATACGATAAATAAATAAATAAATAAATAAATAAATAAATAATTATTTTTGTCTAATATATTGGCATATAATATAATTTATGTTCGACCCTGACTGTTATATGTCTGAAAACTGTATCATAATGATGGTCATTATAATACTATTTTTCATTATGAAACAGTTTCTCCCACCAATCACAGCTCAAGAAACAGTTGTTTGACCAATTAGATAAGGATACCTTCGCGCATGCGCTCAAAATCCAACATGTCTGTATAAATTACCGAAAGTGCACCGTCCATATGCTCGCGTAAATAAACTGGTGAATATGAGAGAAGAAATAACACTGTACCTTAATATCTCCAAATCCAATTTCTACACAGCGCGTTGTTTTCAAACGCATTCGGTGACATTTTTACTGAATATTGGCGCTCAATCTGCACATATGGCATTGAAGCACACAGAGCGCATGCGTCGGTGATCAGAGAGCTTGGAAATCAGAGATATCCTATACTCAGCGCAGCACCCGATCACAAAATTCTAGTGACAATCTCAACAGATATTTATGAATATTTATGTTAAAACATATAATAAAGTTATAATTATCGTCGAACATAAACAGTCGTATGCAACTCGCCTATAATGGTAATTAAGACACTCGTAGGGAAATTATAAAACTTGCATACGCTCGTTTTATAAAGATACTCGTGTCTTAATTATAGCCATTATAGGCTCGTTGCATAATGTACTATTAAATGCTTTAAAATATCAGGATGGTAATGAACCACCATAATAATCTTTGTCCACTGATACATAACTCAATGAGTTAAATTAAAACCATTCATACATAACGGACGCGGAGAATATTTCAACAGTACTCTATACATCCGAAACTACTACTATGATAAAAACTTGTACGGTGATGCAAGACTATTAGAACTATTAAGTGGATAGTGTAACTTTATAAAATTTGATCAACACAAACGCAACATGACAGCAACGTCAATTTCAAATATTTAAGGTGGCATTTCTGGCGAACAAATCATTTGACTGGAGCGAAACTTGTACAGTGAACCTCAGTTCAGAGCTAAATGGTTTTAAACCTAATGTAGTTCAATTATTTCAAAAAACTCAAGATAGCGCCAGTGTGAAGCTTTAAAAACATACATTTATTTCTCGTATCTTATTCAAGCAATTGATGCGAATCTTCGTATAGATGAACCATCATAATCAGCTTTATCTACAGGCATTAAATTATATAGCTTACTCTTCATGAATTATACAGGTCGTGAATAGGATTTCCCTTAATATAAACTCTTGTGATTCGTTACAGAAAATTGCCGTCTCTACGAGAGAAATCAAAATTAACTGATGTTGAAAGTTATACAGTATTGTATGTATTTTTATTGTAGTGGTGGTGCTGGTTGCTGGTAGGTTGGTTCCTCAGTTTACGGGCTGCGATAACGTGGTCATGTTGCCCCGTGTACTTTGAGTGTGTGTAGAATCTCTCTGATAACCTGTGTGAACTGATTGTGAGGCTGTAATAGTGTGTGTTTTCTGCAATTCAGGTAAAGGCTGCAGACGATCAATTTCAAGTATTACCTACTTTTGCTACCAAATGCCACCGTCAACGACACCAAGCTGTGAACTTGGCCACTAGATGCTACCGCTACCGGCTCCTGGCTGCGAACGTTGGAACTTTATTAGAGCATTCATAAAATATAACCTACAAATTTATCTCCACACAATTGTAGTTAGAGGAAGGTTCTTTTACATGCCATAAATCTATGAAATGGGCCCGCTGGCTTTACTTCACCTCCAAAGAAAGCATATTGCGGGATTTTTACTGCTCTTTAAAATCCGATGACTTAGGCCGGGTTTGAACCCGCGATCATGAACATAGAAGCTCGGCATGTTACCAACTACGCCACCGGAGCTGCTGTGGTAGTGGTTTTAATGGGTGGAACATCGAGGTCATTTGCCCCAATTTTCTTGTGTAAACATCGTATATTTTGCCTACTTTTGAAGTTTGTAAAAAAAGAAAGTAGACTTATGAGATCTATTCAGGAAGCAACTGCGCAATTAACACGAAACTATGTAAGAGGGGAGAAACGGATAAGATATCTCGCTGGCATTGGTCATAAGACGATCACTCTGCATAATAATACGTTGCTCCCATGTTGTACTGTATATAGAATTCTAGCAGAAGTACCCGTTCTTCGAACAGTCTTCGGTAGTAATAGCCAGGCGTTATCAATTGAGCTACTGTTGCAATGGTTAGGTGCTTGTCATTGATATTGTACTTCATTTTCGTATTACCATTAAGTTAAGTATTGGTTCAGAGTTCATACTGAGAATTGTATTTATACATTTCG
The DNA here is from genome assembly GCA_946902985.2 of Meconema thalassinum. Lineage (NCBI taxonomy): Eukaryota > Metazoa > Arthropoda > Insecta > Orthoptera > Tettigoniidae > Meconema > Meconema thalassinum. Next base: position 2,012,701,400 of record OX336388.2, on the reverse strand, counting down.
AAAGCAATAACAATACTTTTTGAAATTGTTTGTGGGTTTTATGTGGCAGTTGTCATTCAAAGTTCCAAAGTTCACTCCATTTGATGTATCAAGGGGACTTTTGATGAGAAGTACGGTGAAGAGTTATATAAACCATTGGTGTGTTGCCTCTAATTTTACGATGTCCCAACCAGACGAACACGAGTTATAGGTGTACAGAAAGATACACTGTAAGGCCACTTTTTGCTTGCATCCGACAAAAGACAGTCTGAAACGCGTAAAGAAAATAAAGGTTGAAAATTGAATAAAGAAACATTTATATATTTCTAGATAGGTGTATATACTGTAGTATATGAATCGCTTAAAAGGTAATTTCTGCAGGTTTTACGAAATATTAATTTTTGATGCCATACTACATATATATACAATCAAAAGTTCTCGAAAGAGAAACAAAATGAGTATTGTCCGTTGAGCCATTATAATTAACACTAAAAGTGATAAAAATGTCCAGCATAACTCAACACATTGCTAGCGTTTCGCCCCAGCGTGGCAATTGGGCTCTTCAGCTGGTAAAGGCACACCTACGCGATTGGGCTACTGCTGCAATCATTCCTTCAACAGATTACCACAGAGAATTTAGTGTCCTGGGAATATCACAGACACTTTTCAATTTAGGGCCTTAAAGTGTGGTTTTCGGAGCCCTGACCTTTGTGTCTCTCATTGAGGAGATCAAAATAATCTATGGACGTCCGTCTAGGATAATTCTTATATTTGCATATTGAGTACGGTATGTATTTTGAAATGATTTGCCCTATAGCCACACTTATATGACAATTACGGTGAAGAGTTCTATCAATGACAAGTGCAGAGACACCTTATGGCCGCGAGACAAACTATCCCTCTTCAGCTACCATATCAGCCAGATGACCAAATCTGGAAGTGAAAACCATACACCAATAGGATCCAGCTTCTATGAGATGGCGAAATTTCACGGAAAAAATCAGAAGATTAGCAACAAATCCAATCTTAAGCTATATTTACGAACGATCTCCTTCAGATAAAATGAATATTGACACCCTCGTACACGAAAAGCAACACACGTTGCATTAAAAAAACTAAAACAAAACAAAAAAGACAAATAGAGTATGCATTAATGCATACTGTAAAGTTATGATGCCTCGCCGATGCTGCAAGTCCTTATCCCCGTGATGATGCCCATAAATAAAATTATAAAGCTTGTGAGGCATGCAAATTCAGTATTTTAGCCTAGTATTTACAACTTTTGTAATTAATGGGAAACAAAATACATTTTCATCACAGGAAGTGTTGAGAATATTCTTGCTGTATAGAGCAATAAGACATTTCGTACGACATATATTCTTCTTCTTCTCTTTTCTTCAGCATTTTCTCCATTTGCTTTTTTTGGAACTCTGCCGCCATATTACACGATTGTGTGCCAAGTCAGGATGAAGTCGGGCAAGTTTTAGATCGTCATGTAGGGTGTCAAGCCAACGCTGTCTCGGTCGTCCTATTGGTCTCTTCCCATCTATCCGCAATGCCAATCCAGTGTGGCCAACTGTTGTTTCAGCAGCTGAAACTTCTACGGTACCCCTTGAACCCCTTAAGCGGTTTATACGTATTGATGAAATTTACATCTTAAGTTGGTTCCGTGATAACCTTGTAGCCATTTGCAAACTTGAACAGAAATGTAATAAATTGAGTGGCATTGCCTTTTAAAGAAATACTTGAGATACTGTTACCATGGTACAGGGCTTGCATTGCTTCGTTAGCTTTTTTTTACATGAAATTCGTTTACTGTAAATATCTCATAAACTATTGGTTTTAGGACCGTAAAATGTGGTTTTGGAGGACCCTAAACTTTAAGGGGGGGGGGGGGGGGAGGCTCCCTTTTATGAGCGATACGGGGAAGAGTTACATCAATGATTGGTATCGTGCCTCTGATGGATATCTGAACCACATTTTACGTCGTACAACCCAGCAGGTCTCGATTTATAAGGGAACAAAGTTGTCCACAGACAGACAGATCGCACGCATCCGCCATAAAAGAGTCGGAAACGCGTTAATAAGGCAAATTACCGTAGAAATTCAGAAAAATCAGACAAACGTTAAATATTAGCCTACTTTCGATTTTTGCAAGAAATGAAAGTAGACTTGTGAGATCTACACAGGGCCAAAAATTGTGTGTCTGTCTGTGTGTGTGTGTGAGAGAGAGAGAGAGTCTGTGTGTGAGTGCGTGTACTCTGAATGTCTGTACCCCCCCCCTATCAATTCAAACACGGTGAAACCGAATTGAACGAAATTTGGTACAGAGGTAGAACTAGCAAAGGGCACCTCAGTGCCATGTTTTATATCGCCGCCATCTTTACCAAAACTGAATGGCGGCCACTCAAACGTTCTAAACGTAAAATCAAATAACGACTAAACAAATCATCCGATCTCTACCCAATTTGATAACAACATACCTTCATATAGGACGCGTCTTGGGACCAAACTACAAGGTCATCCGCCGTACCATTTCAGGAAAGCGGCCGTGAGAATTATGCACACTTTATAATCCATATCATTGTACCCACCAGTTCCGATTATCGAACCGAAAATCGTTTTAACTGTTCTAAAGGAAGAGGCACGTCCGATTTTTTTTTGCAATACTATAGTGCAGAAGTGGTTTTAAAAAGCTGAGCCGTCTCAGTTACAAGGCAAAATGGCAGCGGATATCTTGTGCCTGACTTATACAAAATAAATAAACTTTGTATAAAATGCTTTATATATAAATAAATATATATAAATATACTTCACTGATGAAATCGTTTAGTCTAAATCATTATTTGCTAACACGTTCTATGTAACTCATTTGATATCGGACGATGTTCGTTGGCACGTTTGGCTGCGTGGTAAAGCGTTGGCCTAGCATTCTTATGGTTAAGGTTCAAACCCTATCAGAGTTTTTTTTTTGCTTGAATATTTTTATATTTATTGTTTTGTAATGACTCAGACGTTTTAAAATCAAGCGTTATATTGTGCATATTACAATGGAAAATATATATTTAATTAAAACAAAATTCTCCAGCAGATTTGCACGAGACATCTAGCAGCAAAAAAAGTGAATTATCATGGTCAACTGGCTGCGAACTACACGGCGGCCTACAGATTATTTACAAATTTTATTGAAAAGTTTCTTGTTATGGCCGCTAGAATGCACTCGCCCTGTTGGGATTATCTTGTTCGATACTTGTCCACTAGATGTCACGACTGATGTACGTGGGACTCCATTGATTAGCATATCATTGGCATTCTATGCGCAACGAATTTGAAGAATGACAAGATGATACTACGATACATTTTTCCTTTTTATTTTAAAGGGTTTGTATCAGCTTATTGTGCATTATTTGAAAATGTTATTTGAAATAAAGAACAAAACGATTTAACATAGTACCTGCACTCTAGCAGTTTGTGCTAGTTCAGGATATTAATTAATACTTTTATTGCAGCCTAATAGCAATCGAAAATATCCACATAGTTGGTGTACACACGTCAATGTAGGGTCATGGAAAGATTTGTTAATTCAATTAGGGTGGTGAAAGCCATGCATAGCCAGACGTGTAAACACATGCCTCAACTCAAAGTTGGATGTTGCCCACGTCCGGTCGATTATGTAATAACAACAATAATAATAATAATAATAATAATAATAATAATAATAATAATAATAATAATTATGTTATTGGTTTTACGTCCCTTTTAACTACTGTGGCTTTTAGAGACGCCAGGCTGCTGAATTTTGGCCCGAAGGGGATCTTTAACGTGCCAGTAAATCTACTGACACGGCTCCCTCGCATTTGTGCACCCTCAAATGCCTGCTGACTGCGCCAGGATACGAACCAGCAACCTAGGGGGCCCAGCAAGCGAGAACGTTACCGCTGAGCCTCGCACCCAGTCCGGTCGATTATGTCTCCAGATCCATAACATTCTTGAGATACTTCTTATCTTTCTTTCTTTCTTTCTTTCTTTCTTTCTTTCTTTCTTTCTTTCTTTCTTTCTTTCTTCAATGATGGTAGCAGTTTTTTTCGAGGTTGTGCTGTTTGGTAGAGGTAATAGTTTCTTAGTTCTTCAACCAAGAAATGATTCTATTATACTCTTTGATAAAAACAAAGAGTTATAACTATACTCATACATTTAGGAGAAAGTAGGCTATATGTTCTTTACTGAATATCTTGTTATATATATAGGGATTGGATGAGACTTGTCGAAGTCGATTTGCTCGTAGAAAGATGAGACGTACGAGGAACAATGTTCGTGGTTTCCACGAACCCCGCGTTTTAAGGCCCTAAACGAACGGATTTCGAGATATTGTCAGAAAACTATTCACGGTCTGCGAAATTAATAAACGTTACCATGGATCTCCTGGCTCAAGAATTTTCGGGTATGGTTTGAACATGACTCAGCATTTCTCTTTCGAACGGCAACCTCGAGGCAAGGGATTGCAATGATGATCACCAATCTTCGACGCGGAGACGACATATAAAGAAGAAGACCATGGCAACCCCATTTCATGAGGTCTCATTCTGCTTTCATTCTGTCTCTGAGGGAGATAATATTTCTATGAAGGAATACCAGACTGTTAAACAGATAAACGTCCGTGTCGAGTCTTTCGTACGAACGATGTCACCATCTGTATAAAAAAGGACCCTGTAAGATGGTATGGATTCTGTCCGCAAAACAGAAACATATCAGATAAAGTATGGATAAAAGCAAGAAAAATACTATTTTTTCAGCCATTACTGTAAAATAATGATGCCTCGCCGTTTATGCAAGTCCCCATCCCCGTGATGTTGCCCTTAAATAAAATTATTAAGCTTGTGGGGCAGGAAAATACAGTGTTTTAGCCTACTATTTACAGCCGTTCTAGTGTTTTAAGGAAAAACATTTGTCCACAGATATACATCCAGACAGACATACAGAAAGACAGACAAAAAAATTATTTTTGCACGCATCCGTCATATAACAGTCTGAAACGCGTTAATAACGCACATTTCCGTAGAGATCAGAAAAAGACAGACGCACTATATTTTTACATATATACGGATAACTATCGACAATCCACTATTTATTACAGTTGCAATAACGAAACGCACCAAATCTATAGTCTCACATAAATGGTATTCTATACAGAAAGCGCAAGATAAACGATTCCACATATTCAAGATGGTGGATGGACGTACTTTTCTAATGGTCCTCTAGTGCAAACGTGGAATTACAGTACAACGAAACATAGTAAACAGTGAGTATTATACCAGGTGGCTAACTTGCCCCGTACACTGAACTTTTAATTGTTTCGCATGTACTATAATGAACGGGAGGTCTAATAACTGAATTCCTAAGGGGTATCCTTTAATGCAAGCAAGTTACGTCAGAATGCTACGAGATAACAACCAGACTGCCGCTCGCTTCATGTTCCTCAGTGCTCTCTTGTAATGCGCCCCATTGCGTTATGAAACCTTGAATTTTGACGGCATTACAACCAGCTTCTCCATAGATTAGAATGATGTCCATGTAGTTGTTGTTGCTGAATACACCAGCCATAATCAATATGATACCAGCAACTGTCGTATAGATGTACCACCTCTGAGCATATTGCGCTCTCAAATGCGCGGATTCATAACGTAATGGGAAGCATTAGACGGGTAGCGCTGAGGATCATGAAGCGAGTGGCCATCCAGTTGTTATCCCTTTGTATTCTGGCGTAATCTGCCTGCATATAGTGTGTCTCTTCAGGAAATCAGTTATTAGACATTCCACACATTAATAGTGTATGCGGAACGTTAATAGGTAGATTGTAGGGTGTAAGTGGGCCACCTGGTATAAAGTACAACTCTTAACGTTGGCTGCTTCCTCAGTTTAGGGGCTGAGACAATGAGGTCATGTAGCCCCGTGTACTTTGGGTGTGTGTAGAATCTGTCTGATAACCTAATTATGATGGCTGTATTAGTGTGTGATATCTGTAATTGAGGCAAGGACCGAAGCCGATCAATTTCAGGTAGTTCCTACTTTTATTTTCAAATGCTACTGTTGACGACATCTAGCCATGAACTTGGCTATTAGATGCCACCGCAATCGGCACCTGGCAGCGAACGTTGGAAATTAATAGAGCGTTATTCAAAACTAACCTACAAATTTAGCTTCACACAATCTCAGTTAGTGGAAGCTTCTTTTACATGGCATACATTTGTGGCATGACCTCACCGGCTTAACTTCCCCTCAAAAGAAGGCATAGTGAGGGATTTTTATCGCTCTTAAAAATCCGACGACTTCGGCTGGGTTTGAACCCACGATCTTGGGCATAGAAGCTCAGCATGCTACCAACTACGCCACCGAAGCCACCACTCTTAAAGTTCATCAAAAGAATATTCAATTATACTCCATGGTAAAGACAACGCGTTATAACTATACTAGCAGAAGTACCCGCTCTTCTAACGGTCTTCGGTATTAATAACCAGACGCTATCGATTGAGCTACTGTTGCAATGGTTAAGGGCTTGTCATTCCTTCATAAGTTTATCAGAACGAAGTTAGTTTTCTGGGTATATCACAGACACTGTTAATTTAAGGGCCTTAAAATGCGGTTTTCGGAGACCCTTTATAGACTCCCTAGTTTTGTGTCTCACATTGAAAAGCGCAACATATGCTTGAGTCGTCTTTCTAGGATAATTTTTATTATTCGCCTATTTTAGCATGTATTTTGAAAAGTTTTTCCCTATACCAACCTTTCTATGAGAAGTACGGTGAAGAGTTTTATAAAAGACTAGCTGTTACCCGCGGCTCCGCCCGCAATAACATTTAGAATCCCGTTATAACATTAGTTATGCACATTTTTCGTGTAGTGGAAGATAATGACGGCAACATGGAGCGTTGAAATTGGAAATCAGGTGCAATATACGACGCGGAAAGACGACCATTTACCAATATCTGACAAACGGCTGACAGCTTTACTCATTGCGACCTTCAGGTGCACATATTCCTAACTTCTCAAATTTTTCTGATTGATGCGAATACAAAGTAGTCTCTCTGTCACACTCTTTGCATACATATCAACCTGAAACTGATTGAGAAGGTTGCGAAATAAGTTAAGATAAAATGTATCACCCTCAAGCTCAAATATTCCGAAGTTGTAAAAGTTAGCGGCAGACACGGTCTTCTTCAAACGTGCTTGAGTGCTGTTGTGACGTTGACGGATATTCTCCTCACGTAATAAAACAAATCTCTACTTAAAAATACCTGATAAATGGAATAGACCTAGCTTAACATAACAAAATTAACGTTGGTAGAGGTAATTATCTTTTACCAAAGCCTACTTTTCATTATAACTATGTCTTATTCTTCTGCTTCATTCCACCTTTTCCAGCTGACACTGGGTGGGGGCAAATATGGTTCCTCTCCACTTTGTTCTGTCGTTCCACCATTCCTCTTCCGGCACGGTGTTCCAATCCAGGTTCCGTTTTAGGTAGATTTCATTAGAAAGCTAACTATTGCAATGGGTACCATGTTTCGACTTCCGGAAAATTTCGACATATCTTCGCGTTTCACATCCCCCAGACCCCAAAACCACCGTCAGTTCAAAAGTTTATATATAATTTATGTATATATGTATATATATATATATATATATATATATATCAGTTTCTTGTGGACACGATAACTGCCGTAATTTTGAACCAATCACTTTGAATTTTTTACATAACATGTATCCCTATAAAATCTCGGTCGAGTTCGTTAATGGGCAAAATCGGTCGAAGGGGGTGAAAATTGGGGGCTTTTTTCGAAAAAGTGAAATTTCGCTATAACTCTCTTAATACGTGAAATATCGAATCCACTCAAAGTTCATAATATGTGTCGGATAAGTGCCAAAAATTTATGTCAAATAAGTTTTTTGATAGCACCAACCATTGACCAAAGGGGTGGAAAAAAGTGGGTTTTTCGGGAAACATTAATCATATCTCTCTTAATAGGCACAATATCAAAACCGTACAAAGTGGACAATATTCCTCCAATAATTACCTAAAACTTTTGTCTGAAAGAATTTTCGATATGACCCACCATTACGCCACGGAGTGAGCAAAATGATTTAAATTATAAGAAAATTCCAAGTGCCAAGAGTGGTTGCCATGACAACTTTACTTTTAATTGATACGGGTTGAGCCATCAGCATTTGCTATGACAACGCCACTGCACGAGATCACATTCTGTTTTCATATGTCTGTGGGAAGCGACTTCGGTATCGGAACTGGTAGCATGCTGAACTTCTATGCCCAAGGTCGCGGGTTCAAACCCGGCTGAAGTCGTCGGATTTACTAAGAGCGCCAAAAACCCTGAGTATGCTTTCCTTCGGAGGGGAAGTTCCAACGTTCGTTGCGAGTTGATGGTTCCGGTGGCATCTAGTGGCCAAGTTCACATCTAGGTGTCGTTGATGGTAGTATTTTAAATTATGTAGCCTATTTTAGGTAGATTTCATCAGAAAGCTAACTATTGCAATGGGTGCCATGTTTCGACTTCCGGAAAATTTCGACATATCTTCGCGTTTCACATCCCCCAGACCCCAAACCACCGTCAGTTCAAAAGTTTATATATATGTGTGTGTATATATATGCATATATATCAGTTTCTTGTGGACACGATAACTGCCGTAATTTTGCACCAATCACTTTAATGTTTTACATAATATGTAACCCCTTAAAAATCGGTCGAGTTCGTTAATGGGCAAAATCGGTTAAAGGGGGGGGGGGGGGGGTAAATGGGGGGGGGGGGGATGCTTTTTTTTTCGAAAAAGTGAAATGTCGCTATAACTCTCTTAATACGTGAAATATCGAATCAATTCAAAGTTCATAATATTTGTCGGATAAGTGCCAAAAATTTATGTCAAATAGGTTTTTTGATAGCACCAACCATTGACCAAAGGGGTGGAAAAAAGTGTTTTTTTCGGGAAACATTAATCATATCTCTCTTAATAGGCACAATATCAAACCCGTACATAATGGAAAATATTCCCCTAATAATTACCTAAAACTTTGTCTGAAAGAATTTTTGATCTGACCTACCATTACGCCAAGGGAAGAGAAAAATGATTTCGGAATTAAAGAACATGCCAAGTGCCATCAGAGGTTACCGTGACAACGCTTCTAAATTGATGAGGGATGAGCTATCAGAGGTTGCCAAGACAACGCCATTGCACGAGATCACATTCATTTTTCCATCTGACTGTGGGAAGCGGCTAACTGGTAGCATGCTGAACTTATATGCCCAAGGTCGCTGGTTCAAAGCCGGCCAAAGTCGTCGGATTTTCCAAGAGCGCTAAAAAACCCTCAGCATGCTTTCCTTTGGAGGAGAAGTTCCAACGTTCGTTGCAAGTTGCTGGTTGCGGTGGCATCTAGTAGCCAAGTTCACAGCTAGGTGTCGTTCACGTTAGGATATGGTACAAAATTAGGAATTACTACTTAAAATTGACCGTCTGCAGACCTTACCTGAATTACAGACTAAAACAGTCATCACAATTAACACCGTTTATCAGATTCTACACACCCGGGGTTACATGACCACGTTGTCGCAGCCCCTAAACTGAGGAACCAACAAAAATCTCTGCGGGAGATAAAATTTTGCGAGAAGAAGTAACAGACTGTCTAATAGTTACGCATCAGTTCCAAACCTTGCATAAGGACAGTGTGATCAGAAGTATAAAAATGAACCCCGAATGACAAGAAGGTTACCATCCCCATATGACAATAAAATGATAAAAATATGCATACAAAAACGAAAAAAAGTTGATTTTTAACCTCCAAATGTAAAATACTTTCTTGCAATCAATGAGGTCTGATCCTCCTACGAAAACCTGCATATTTTGCCTATTATAGCCAATCCCCTAGTTTGCCCGGTGAAATCTACCTCCGCCTTACGGCGTGCCGAGAGGATTTTTTTCTAATGCTATTCTCCACCGAGTCCATCCAACACATTCTTGGTCTTCCTCGTCCTCTGTTCTGTGTCATCCGTCGTTTCAGTGCTCGTCTTGGTAGCCTTACTTAATTCATCCGTTTGACATGTCCAAACCATCTCAATCTGTTTTGCTCCAGTTTGTCAGTTAGTTTCTGTACTCCCAGTTCTTTCCGTATATCTTCATTTCTCACTCTGTCTCTCCTCGTTTACTGGACCATACTTCTCAGGAATCTCATCTCACCTGCCTGTACTCTGCTCTCGAACTATGTACTACCAAGAAATGATGAAAAACGCCGTGCCTAATCCAACAAACAAAGGAACTCTACAGTTAGGTCAACTAAAGGCTAATATATAATGCAATATGATGATTATAAAGTGATGGTGAAAGTATAATGTACAAACAGAAATTACATAGAAGTACTGTTTGAACAGAGAGAGTGGGTAAAGGTCGGGAGCGCAGACAACAATGACGTGCACGTTATGAAAGTAAGCTGACTGCCTGCAAAGACTGGTAGGGGCCATGTGTGCAGCCCGCATTGTTTCATATAATCGCGGTTTTCACGGTTTGACCATGATCCCGAGTGAATTTTTAGAAAACCTTTCTTGGCGTACACCTACGGCCCCTGAGGAAGCTGCATACCAAATTTTATTCCAATCCGTTCGGTGGTTTCTGAGATTTCGTGATGAATGAATGAGTGAGTGAGTGGTATTTGACAAATATATAGTATAGATGACATTTATGATAAAACGGTCGGAGGGCGTTTGCGGCCTCTGAGGAAGCTGCATACCAAATTTCATTCCATTTTGGATGGGCGATGATGAGTGAGTGAGTCAGGAAATTTTCTTTCAATTTTCTTTTTTCAGAATTTCACCCATCCCCATGAACCCCTTATATTTGATTTATGGAAAAAACTGTCGAACAGCTATTTACTTATTTTTAAGCAGTTTTTCCCCCTGAGTTTGATGAGTGAGTCAATCAGTTAGGACACTTTCTTTCCTGTTTTTCCCCCACAGAATTTCACCCCTCCCCATGGGCCCCTTAAATTGGATTTATGAAACAACGGTCAAACACCTATTTACTTTTATGCTGATGTTTTTCCGCTGAGTTTCAAACTCCTCGCCTATGTCGTTTAAGAGATACACGCTCCGTTCGGTGGTTTCTGAGATTTGGTGATGAATGAATGAGTCAGTCAGTCAGTGAGTGGTATTTGAGCTTTATATAGTAGATTGGTGTAATGACTCATGGTTACAATACCTAATTTTTCGATGCTCCAAGCACCCGAACACGAGTTAAAGGCGTACAAAAACATAAAGATATATCAAACACACAGTGTCAAACAAAATCATCTTTACGATGAACCCGTTTGTCGACAAAAATATGATTAGTTAAAATGTGCTCTCAAACTAAATTCACTTAACGTATACTTCCTGACGTGAAAATAATATTAGAAACCTTGTTGACGAAACGCAATCATCATCATCATCTTGAGCAGTTTCCAACCGCTGGTCGGGTCTGCTTGGAACATAAGCCTCTCCATCGTTTTCTGTCCATCCACCATCTCTCGTCATTTACTGTGTCCCAGCACACTCCTCTTTCCTCCACACTCTTCTTAACTCCTTTTGTCCATCTGTCCCTTGGTCTTCCCCTTGGCCTCCTTCCCGTCATTTCCATTCCAAACATCTTCTTCGGTATCATCTCCTCTTGCATCCTCCTCACATGTCCATACCATTGTAGCCTAGATCGCTCTATTCTATTTTGCAATGGTTCCTCTCTTACCATCTCCCTGACTCTCTCATTCCTTACTCTGTCCATTCTTGTCACTCCTACCCTACTCCTCTGGAACTTCATCTCCACTGCTCGTATTTTATTCTTGTCCCTTTCCTTCATCACCCATGTTTCTGAACCATATGTCAAAATTGGCACAAAGTACGTCTTGTAGATGATTCCTTTACATTTTTGTGGTACATCTTTATTCCATATCATCCCCCTAACACTCTTGAAAAATCCATCTGCGCACCTTCCCCTCTCATTTATTTCCATCCTATTGCCTCCCTTTTCTTCAATTATGCTTCCCAAGTACTTGAAGCATTCTACTTTCTGCAACTGCTGTCCTCCGAGTGTTATGCCCATATCCAGTCTGTTCTTCTTCCTCTTTGTGATGACCACTTCACTCTTTTGTGCTGAGAACTTCATCCCATATGATAACACTACCTTCTCCTACTCATCTAATTGCTCTTGTACTTCTTCCTCATCCTCTCCCCATACCAGAAGGTCATCAGCAAACAACATTGCCTTCATTTTCCTTTCCCCAATGCTATTTACCACTTTTCGTATGATTTCATCCATCACCACTATAAATAACAGGGGTGAGAGGGCACTTCCCTGTTTCAGACCACTCTCCAGTTGAAACCATTCCGTTCTCTCTCTTCCCACCTTTACACAGCTTTTGCTTCACTCGTACATTGCTTTCACTCTTGCCACTGTCTCCTTGTTCACTGCTTTTGCTCTCATTGCTTCCCATACCTTGTTTCTATTAATACTATCATATGCTTTCTCAATATCGAAGAAGGTCATCACCAGATCTTTCCCATATTCATAATGGTGTCTAATAAAAACTGACCCTCACCGATGTGGAAACTCCCCATCCCCAGGAAGACTATTTCAATTCTGGAATTTTTGAAAATAATGTGGCTGTTTGGAGATATAATAGACCTTCTGTACAACATATCGCACGTGTAAGATGCGTTTAAAAGTTCTAGGGTACCCCATGACCCCCTTAAGCGCATTGATGAATTTTGCAGTCTATGTTTGTTTCCATGATACCCTTATAGCCATTTGCAAACTTTTACAGAAATTTAATAAATTGAGTGGCATTGCTTCTTACAGAAATAGATGGAAAGTTGGAGGTCACCTCTTGAGATACTGTTGTCATGGTTACCGGCTTGCATTCCTTCATTAGATTCTTCCTGTTCTTCTTCTTCTTTCGAATGGGCCAGCTAAGGACCCCGACGTTCAAATTTTCAGCTTGGCGAGGGACTTGTTGTTTGCCCAATATTCGCACATTCTCTGGCTATGTTTCTCCTTTCTCTCTTTTGTCCAGATGATGCCGATTTTCTTGCAGGGTGGTCTGTTCTGAAAACTCTTCTGTGTAAGTTACTTTCTGAGATGTGATCGTCTTCTAATATCACTTTCCATTATCTTCAGTTCTTGAATGTCCTTGTTAACTTCTGTTAACGACGGTGTCACGCTCTTTCTATTCTCCTTCTATTCTATTCTTCTCTATTCTCGCCGGTTGGTTAGTCTTGTTGGGTTCATCCTTGAGACATGCCCGTAGAAAGCCAGACGTCTCTTCCTGGCCACATCTGTGATTTTCTCAGTATATCTATATTGTTCCTGATTTGGTCTTCTTCTGTACTCGTCATATATTTTTATTAGTTTATTAACTGAAATTAGTTTTCTGGGAATATCTCAGAAATGTGGTTTTAGAGCCTTGCCTACGAGCAACCGAGGGACTGAAAATGAGTTTTGTCTCGTCCTTGAACGCCATAATATAATAATAATTTAATAATATAAGGATAAGGATATAATGGTCCTTCAGTACCACACCCGCACGTGTAAATCGCGCGAAAAAATTCAAGAGTACCCCTTGACCCCCTTAAGCGCATTATATACGTATTGATGAATGTTACAGCTTAAGTTGGTTCCGTGATAATCTTATAGCCGTTTGCGAACGTTCACAGTATTCTAACAAGTAGTTCCGTGAAGAAATATACAGCCTATTTTCATGTATCCTACTTATGTTAATTGCCTCTATCAACATACAAAATTTCAGTTTGATTGCTGTAGTAGATACGTAGATGTTGAGAACCGACTAAATATTGCGGATGGTCGCCATGTTGGATTTTTATGTAGGTCTTAGAGTTAGGTACTGTTACATGAAGATTATTGTGTATGTGTAGTATTCAAACTTCAATTGCATGATTAGGACAAAGGAAGTAAAAACGAGATTTTCAAATTTTGCACAGCTGCCATCTTGTGGCTATTGAAACAATTGAAAAAATTAGATGCCAGTCGATTAACATTTGTATAAGGATTTACTGTACCAAGTGTCACTGCACTCGGATGGTTAAATTGCCAGAAACGTTTATGTGAATATTTATAATTCGCGTCGCCGCCATGTTGGATTTGTGATCACCAGGTTATTGAAAGTCCTATAGATGTTCATAGCCCCTATGAACATTAAAAATTTCAGTTTGATTGCTGTAATAGATTCGTAGATATTGAGATCCATCTAAATATTTCGGATGGTCGCCATGTTGGATTGTTATATGTATAGGCCATAGAGCCATGTACCATAAAAGTAAAATTATTGCTTAGGTTCATTATTCAAACTTTCACTTCGATCACATGATTTCGACACAAGAAACAAAAACTTAATTTTAAAATTCTCACAGCTGCCATCTTGAGGTTATGTAAACAATTGAACTAAATTAGATACCAGTGCATTACAATGTGTATAAACAATTCCTGTACCAAGTTGCATTGCGTTTGGATAATTAAATCGCGAGAAAGTTCTATTTAAAATTTTCGAATTCACTTTGCCGCCATATTCGTTTTGTAGTTAACCGGTTTTTGAAAGTCGTATAGATGAACTTCCAGTAGTGCTCATCATCTCCGTACAGAATTTCAGAGTGATACCTCTAATAGTTTCAGAGATATAGAATGCCGGTGGGATATTTTACACGCCATCTTGAGGTTATGTAAACAATTGAACGAAGTTAGGTGTCGGTGCATTACAATGTGTATAAACATATTCTGCACTAAGTTTTATTTCATTTGGTTGGTTAAATCGCGAGAAACGTCTATTTTAAAATCCCATATTCGCTTGGCCGCCATGTTGGTTTTGTAATTACCAGGTTTTCAAACGTCACATAGGTGAACTTCTAGTAGTTCCCTTTATCACAGTAAATATTCCAGGGTGATATGGGTAATAGTTTCGAAGATATTGAATGCTGGTGAAATATTTCGCACAACCGCCATATTGTATTGGTGAGACTTAATAACATTTGAGGGGCACGGTCGGGGTCGTCCGGAATAGTGCTATGAACTTACTGAGTATCATTGAAATCACTCCAGCCGTTTAGAAGTTATTAAGGGGGGACACACACCATCACACACGCTCACACAAGCAGACACACGGACAAAAGGTGATCTCATAAGCCTACTTTTTCATAAATGAAAATAGGCTAATAAATGGAATGGTATTGCGTTAATTGTAAATTGATAAAACAGTACCATGCACTAAATATGTTGGCGCATAATTATTTAGGGTGAAATATCGGAACATTAAAATCAATAACTCAGAGTGTAATTAAGACGAATCTAGGTAAGAGATGAGAATCATCTCACTTGCGTTGGTCAAAAGGTTATCAAACTAAATATTGTACAGGCCCGGGGGGGCTGTACCCCCTGAAAGCCACCCCCCATCATCTACTAAAAACCACCCCAACTGGCAACATCATAAGACCAGAACATCACCTTTACACGGCAAGAGGCGACCACCCAGCTCGGGAGGTTAGCCAACCACTTGCAACACATTCATAAACATTAACACTACAACTAACTGGGGCAGCTACGTCAACGGAATGCTGACTAAGCAACGGCAGGAACTATAAGAAGGGAGGCCTTTTTGGAGCAGTATCTGTCATACAGTGTGTGTCGCCGAAGGCCCTAGCCGACAACTGTTCCGGATGCATCATCAGGTGAGACTCAGCAAGTGTTCAGAATCCTTTACTTTGTAAACACCCATCCACAATCTTGTACACTCAACTTGTATCATTACTTACATTCCCCTAAATGGGACTTACAATTTCACACTCACTGACCAATAAACACATGGTCAGTAAATTACACTTGTCTTGATAATTACACGCCTCTTTACATCCTCATACCCTTCCTGACTCCTGTCACGATTGGCCGTGACCATAGTAGCCAGTAATTGCTTGGTCAGGTTTCATTGTGCTTCCCGCAGGCGACTCGACTGCATAGCAGCGAGCCGCTGACATAAGCACGTCTGTTATATCACTCACTCCGTCCAGCTGGCAGACTAGCACAGCAGCCTGCAGCCAGAGGACCATCCCCTAACAAATACTTACGTCTTTATAGGAGCACCCCCTAGCATCCAAACACACAACACACTACACTAGTTAGCTCACCCAGCTACGGGAAGCTACCCTCTCCTAGAAACCACCTTCCAAAGTAGTACAATAACATAAGTGTTTTAGCCCTAACTACCCCCCAACTAAGGGATATAAAACAATATGGTGCACAACTGCTATTATGGAATTTCAAGAATTAAATTAAAAACTTTAAGTGTTTTAAGGCTAACAGCGAACATATCCTTAAAAGACAGTGACGCCATACATTCAAAATGATGGCTAGGCGTACTTTTCAAATACAGCATACAAATTACAAGTAGCTGAGGATGGAAATGGACATTTAATACGAAGATTTGCAAGAGAGGAGTATTTTATAAGAGGCCTCAGTAGCATTACTGGCAAACTTGTTAAACTGAATGTAACGTGCAGTGATCATCCTGATGATCCTGGTCAACATAATTTGAAAATAAATCACATTCTACGTTTTAGAGCAACAATAACGGAAATTATTGATGGGGTATAAACGTACATCTAGTAACTTATGCCAAACAATTAGTCCGTGAAGAACTAAAGCATATTTTCATATATCCTATTTATGTTAAATGCCACTATCAACATACACAATTTCAGTTTGATTGCTGTAATAGATTCGTAGATATTGAGAACCGACTAAATAGTGCGGATGGTCGCCATGTTGGATTTTAATATATGTAGGTCTTAGAATTATGTACTGTTACATGAAGATTATTGTGTACGAGTAGTATTCAAACTTCAATCGCATGATTAGGACACAACAAGTAAAAACGAGATTTTAAAATTTCGCACAGCTGCCATCTTGTGGTTATCGAAACAATTGAATTAAATTAGATGGCAGTGCATTTACATTTGTATAAGGATTTACTGTACCAAGTTTCACTGCACTCGGATGGTTAAATTGCGAGAAACGTTCATTTGAATATTTATAATTCGCGTCGCCGCCATGTTGGATTTGTGATCACCAGGTTATTGAAAGTCCTATTGGTGAACTTAGCCCCTATAAACATTAAAAAATTCAGTATGATTGCTGTAATATATTCGTAGATATTGAGATCCGTCTAAATATTTCGTATGGTCGCCATGTTGGATTGTTATATGTATAGGCCATAGAGTCATGCATGTACCATTAAAGGAAAATTATTGCGTAGGTTCATTAATCAAACTTTCACTTCAATTGCATGATTACGACAAAAGAAATAAAAACTTAATTTTAAAATCCGCACAGCCACCACCTTTAGGTTATGTGAACAATTTAACTTAATTAGATACCAGTGCATTACATTGTGTATAAACATTTGCTGTACCAAGTTTCATTGCGTTTGGATTATTAAATCGCGAGAAAAGTCAATTTAAAACTTTCAAATTCGCTTGGCCGCCATGTTCGTTTTGTAGTTAACCGGTTTCTGAAAGTCTCATAGATGAACTTCCAGTAGTGGCGTTCATCTCCGTACAAAATATCAGGGTGATACTGGTAATAGTTACAGAGATATGGAATGCCAGTGAAATATTTCGTACAGCCGCCATCTTGAGGTTATGTAAACAATTGAAGGAAGTTAGATGTCGGTGTATTACAATGTGTATAAACATATACTGTACCAAGTTTCATTGCGTTTGGTGGGTTAAGTCGCGATAAACGTCTATTTAAAAGTCGCAATTTCGCTTGGCCGCCATGTTGGATTTGTAGTTACCAGTTTTTCAAAGGTCACATAGGTGAACTTCTAGTAGTTCCCTTTATCACCGTACAAAATTCAAGGGTGATATCGGTATTAGTTTCGGAGATATTGAAAGCTGGTGAAATATTTCGCACAAACGAAATGGATTGGTGAGTCGTAAAAAAAATTTGAAGGGCAAGGTCGGGGTCGTCTGGAATAGTTCTATGAACTTACTGAGTTTTATTTAAATCGCTCCAGCCGTTTATGAGCTATTAGGGTGTGGGGCACACACACACTCACACACATACACACACTCGGACTAAAGGTGATATCATAAGCCTATTTTTTTTCATAAATGAAAGTAGGCTAAAAGGGAAAATTAATAGTGACTGAAAATAATCAAAATGGTGGTTGGGCGAACTACTGAAACGTAATTATGAATAATTCAGAATGTAGCGGCTTCGGTGGCGTAGTTGGTAGCATGCTGAACTGCTGTGCCCAAGATTGCGGTTTCAAACCTGGCCGAAGTCATCGGATTTTTTTAAGAGCGATAAAATCCCTCAGTATGTCTTCTTTCGGAGGGAAATTAAAGCCGCTGGTCCCATGTCATAGATTTATGGCATGTAAAATATCCTTCCACTAACTAAACTTGTGTGAAGCTAATTTTCTAGATTAGATTTCATTGAAACGCTCTATAAAAGTTCCAACGTTCACCTCTAGGTGTCAGTGACATCAGGTAGCGAAAGTTGGAACTACTTGAAATTGAACGGAACTTGTAGCTCACCCCATGGGTGTCCGCTTGAAGCAGCTACAGCCTCTGACGAGTCGAACATGTCCTCGGACACTCTCGGCACTAAAATCTATACGATAAATAAATAAATAAATAATAATAATTCAGAATGTAATTGCGCAATGAACATGATACTAATAAAGAAGTAGACTACCATATAAACAACCTTGCTGAAACCAGCCGTATAAATAACACACTGAATTCATCGCGAAGCAGTCATCTTGAATATACGGAATAGGGTAATAAATAACACAATGTATTTTGAAGCTACGATAACGAAAATTAATAGTAGTTGTCTTTGTATGACCAAGCCCAAATAACAGCAACCCCATGCATTCACGATGGCGACTGGGCGTATTCTTAAAACTTGAATAACTTTATCTCACGTTACAATAGAAGAATGATCGTCAAATTCGGTGAGATGGAGTACCATCTAAATGACCTTACTCGTAAGAATATCACACTGAATATAGAGCGCAGCGGCCATTTTGAAATTATGGAATATTAAATAATCAATATGGTGGCTGGGCGAACTACTGAAACGTAATTATGAATAATTCAGAACGTAGCGGCTTCGGTGGCGTAGTTGGTAGCGTGCTGAGCTTCTATGTCCAAGATAGCGGGTTCAAACCCGGCCGAAGCCGTCGGATTTTTAAGAGCGTTAAAAATCCCTCATTTTGCCTTCCTTCGGAGGGGAAGTAAAGATGGCGGTCACATGTCATAGATTTATGGCATGTTAAAGAACCTTCCACTAATTACACCTGTGTGAACCTAAATTGTATAGGTTAAGAATGTAAACAACGCTCTTAGGTTCCTACATCCGTTGCCAAGAGCTGACTGCGGTGGCGTCTAGTAGCTAAGTTCTGAACTAGTTGTCGTTGACGGTGGCGTTTGGCGGCAAAAGTAGGAACTATTTGATAAATTCAAAGTTGCAAATCTTGCTTGAATTAAAAAAAACAGATACACACATTAATGCAGCCATCACAATTAACACCGGTTATCAGACAGATTCTACACACACCCAAAGTACACGAAGCTACATGACCACGTTGTCGCAGCCCCTAAACTGAGGAGCCAATCAACCATAAATAACACTGTATATTTTATATATCTTATGTGTGTATTAACGTAGAACCGTATTGGGCTTTGTATATTACAACAGAAAAGCCTCACCATACTTTCAGGCTGTGGTTGTAGCTAAAATTAGAACTTCAGAATCATTAACTCAGGGTCAAATACTGCAAATGATACGAACATTTGTAATAAGGGAGAGATTTTGCTAGGAATAGTCGTAAGACTTTCGTACTGGATTTAGCACGCATCCACCATCTTATACTGTATAACATATCGATAGCCCACTACCAGATGCAATGACGAAACGCAGGGAGTATGCTACCTGACATAACATGCTTTCTCTGCAAAAGGGGCAAGTTCAACAATTCAAGATAGGGGGACCTACCTTTCAAATGTTAAAATCAATTCCTTGGAATCTAAGAGTGGAAATACAACGATACTTAGTAAATGGGGGGCCTTAAATATGGTACCACTCTTTACATGAACACTCAATATTAAACTGCTTTGTAAGGACACGCAGTTACCCATGCGTTGAATAGAAAGTTGGTTACACGTTCTTTACTGAATATCTTGTGCTTTTGTTTTGCAGGTATCAGCGAACCCTAGGAACAATAGGATGCATGGGAGCAGCTACCTTACTGTGGAGCGACTCGATGGTGACCGATGGGTAATCGTAGCCACGGATGCCTATTGGGAGACTAAGTAATTATATAATGATTTTTTAACCTTCGAAATATATTTAATACAGCATGGTCAAGGTAATTTATAACGAATTTTAACTTTGAATATGTGTATGAATTGTTCACAATAGTTTAGCAATGAATCGTATAATCGAAAGATATCTCGTGTGGTATCAAGTCACACGTTAACCGAGAGATTTAACCCACACCCTATACTCTGAATTACCATTAATGATCGCTGACAGCTGTCAAAGCTAGCACGTGGGGAAATGCTGCGTTGCCACTGAGGCAGATCATGACTCATAACATTCCCAGAGGCTTCCAGGAAGACACAAATACTGGGGAAGTTAGCCCCCCTGCTTGGCGCTCTAATGACCGTGATGAATGAAGACACACTGAGTCAAACCATGTGCTTACTGCTGTGTCGGCATGCATTGCAACATTGCTTGCTGTTGCTATGGAGACCGTTACCCCTCTCGTCTCCACTCCTCACCTCACCCTTCAACCGGATGACAGCTTTCACCGAGCATCTTTTGTAAATCAGAGTATAATGATGCAGATGTTCCAAGCACTACCAAACCTGTGGAGTGGAGGATGGTGAAGAAGGGATGCCCCATCCTATAAAATATTTTATGTTCGACACTGACTATTATGGTTCAGAAAGCTGTATCATAATGAAGGTCATTATAACACTATTTTTAGCCTATTTTCAATTTTGAAAAAAATAGGCTTATGAGATCACCTTTTGTCCGTGTGTGTGTGCGTGTGTGTGTGTGTGTGTGATTCGTGTGTGTGTCCCCCCTAATAAAATCTAAACGGCAGGAGCGATTTCAATGAAACTCGGTGAGTTCATAGCACTATTCCGGGCGACCTCGACCGTGCCCTTCAAATTTAGTTACAACTCACCAATCCAACATGGCGGCTGTGCGAAATATTTCACCAACATTCAATATCTCCGAAACGATTACCGATATTACCCTGACATCATGTATGGTGATGAAGGGAACTACTATAAGTTCACTTATGCGATCTTTGAAAACCTGGTAACTACAAAACCAACATGGCGGCCAAGCGAATTTGCGACTTTTAAATAGACGTTTCTCGCGATTTATCGAACCAAACGCAATGAAACTTGGTACAGTATATGTTTATATACATTGTAATGCACCGACAACTAACTTCGTTCATTTGTTTACATAACCACAAGATGGCGGATGTGCGAAATATTTCACCGGCATTCTGTATCTCTGAAACTATTAGCGGTATCTCCCTGAAGATTTGTACGGAGATAAAGGGCACTACTGGAAGTCCATTTATATGACTTTAAAAACCGGTTATATACAAAACAAACATGGCGGCCAAGCGAATTAGAAAATTTGAAATAGACCTTTCTCGCGATTTAATGCTCCAAACGCACTGAAATCAGGTACAGGAAATATTTCTACACATTGTAATGCACTGGTATCTAATTTAGTTCAATTGTTTACATAACCTCAAGATGGCGGCTGTGCGAATTTTAAAATTATTTTTTTATTTCTTGTGATGTAGTCATGCGATCGAAGTGAAAGTTTGAATAATGAACCTACCCAATAATTTTCTTATAATGGTACATGACTCTGTGGCCTATACATTTAACAATCCAACATGGCGACCATCCGAAATATTTAGACGGCTCTCAATATCTACGAATCTATTGTAGCAATCAAACTGAATTTTTTATTGTTCATAGGGGCTATGAACTCAAGTTCACTTATACGACTTGAAATAACCTGGTGATCACAAATCCAACATGGCGGCGACGCGAAGAATAAATATTCACATAGACGTTTATCGCAATTTACCCATCCGAGAGCAGTGAAACTTGGTACAGTAAATCCTTATACGAATGGTAATCCACTAGCATCTAATTTATTTCAATTATTTCCATAACCTAAAGATGGCAGCTGTGCGAAATTTTCAAATCTCCTTGTAACTTCTAGTGTCCTAATTATGCGATTGAAGTTTGAATACTACACGTACACAATAATCTGCATGTAACAGTACATAACTCGAGGACCTACATATATAAAATCCAACATGGTGACCATCCGAATTATTTATTCGGTTCTCAATATCTACGAATCTATTACAGCAATCAAACTGAAATTGTGTATGTTGATAGTTGCAATAAGTGGGCTATATGAAAATAGGCTGTATAGTTCTTCACGGAACTACTTGTTCATTATGAAACAGTTTCTCCCACCAATCACTGCTCAAGAAACAATTGTTTGACCAATTAGATAAGGTTAGCATCGCACCTGCGTGGAGTTCCAAGGCCTTCTAAACTGCGTTGCCTAGTGTCATAGTGGGGTAATCGAGAAGGCCATGGTCAAATACAAGGCATTCTCTGCGTCTCATGCGCTTTGTTCAGTACATAAAACTGGCGAAATCTCGACAGATATTTATGAATATTTATCTTCGAACATAAAATAGTTATAATAATTTTATTTATTTATTTATTTATTTATTTATCGTATGGCATTTAGTGCCGGGAGTGTCAGAGGACATGTTCGGCTCGCCTGAGTATGTAGCTACTTCCAGCGGACACCCTAAAGGGTGAGCTACAAGTTCCGTTCAATTTCAAGTAGTTCCAACTTTCACCACCATATATCAATGATACCTAGTGGCGAACGTTGGAACTTTGATAGAGCGTTCTGACGAAATCTAACCTAACAAATTTTGCTTTACACAAGTTTAGTCTGTGAAAGGATCTTTTACATGCCATAAATCTATGACATGGGACCGCCGGCTTTACTTCCCCTCCGAAAGAAGGCATACTGAAGGATTTTTAACGCTCTTAAAAATACGACGACTTCGGCCGGGTTTGAACCCGCTATCTTGGGCATAGCAGTTCAGCATGCTACCGACGACGCCACCGAACGTAAACAGTCGTATGCAACTCGCCTATAATGGTAATTAAGACACTCGTATGGAAATTATAGAACTCGCATACGTTCGTTTTATAAATATACTTGTGTCTTAATTATAGCCATTATAGGCTCGTTGCATAATGTACTATAAGTTCCTTCGCTATTCATCATTACGCCGAGAAACATCGAATCATGGATATGAAATTATTAGTAGTAATATTATTATTATTATTATTATTACTATTATCTTAAATTTCTCAAAAATATGGTACAACTCAGTCTACATAATACGGATTCCACAAGTGTCATGTAATCTTCCTGCGACAACAATAGCTAAACCATATGACAAGTATCCAGCAACACTGCGTTCTGTGTTCTGCCAATCAGGCGTCTCAATTGCAGTTCCTCCAGAGTTATTACCAACGCCTTTAGATCAACTCTTGTGGAAGAGGTTACTACTGGTAAAATTATCACGCATTTTAGTTCCCATAGTTTTCTTATTTTCATTGCCAACGGTGCGTAGTTGTTTTCCTTTTTGAGCCTGGGTAGTTAGAAAATTTTGCCAAGTAGAACTGCAACGACTATCAAGTAAGACCTTTTATTTCTAGCTTACTTTTCACATTTTGCAAAAATGAGGAAAAAGTAGACTTATGAGATCGATCCGGGCAAATGTGTGTCTGTCTATCTGTCTGTCTATCCATCTGTCTATCTGTCCTTCTGTCTGGCTGGCTGGCTGGCTGGCTGTGTGTGTCCCCCCCCCTATCAACTCCTAAATGGCTGCAGCAATCGAAACCAACTTTGGTATGAGTAAAGATCTATACCTGAATATCTCAACGCCATATATGATAATGATGTCAGTGCTACCAACTGCTGAAAACCCCCAGTTGAAGCTATGCATGGGAGCTATTCCAAAATTGGCACACATATAGATAATAATATTTCAGATTTATTTCCAGGAGGCCATATATGGCAGTGATGCCAAAATTATTCTAAGTCTGCTGATAGGTCCAATTTTCAAATGCATATAACTTCTACACCATTAATTGGATTTCAACAAAATTTCGTATGTACTATGTGTACATAAACACATATGACTGAGTGTATTATTAAGAGCCACCAGGGCTGCCAACTGTTAAGAAATTATCTCTCTATTTCTTTATCCCAATAGCAATATATAAGAAAGTATGCAAGGCGAAAGCTCTAAACTACGCACACGAATAGTACCTGACATTCTAGATTAGTTAGGAGTAACTAATATACGTCAGTGCTACCAACATGATTCTAGGACTGCTGATAAGACCAACATTTAAATACATGTAACTTCCATACTATCAATTGGATTTCAACCAAATTTCGTATGTGCAATGTGTACCATAACAGATATGACAATGCGTATTCTTAAGTGTAACCAGGGCAGCCAACAGTTAATAAATGCTGTCTATTTGTTTTTCGTAATATTAATATATCAGAAAGTATGCAAGCCAACAGCTCTAAACGTTGTACACGTATAGTACCTGCCATTCTAGATTAATCTGCAGTAACTAATATACGTCAGTGCTGCCAACATGATTCTAAGCCTGCTGATAGGTCCAATATTAAAATACATGTAGCTTCTATACTAACAAATGGATTTCATCCAAACATGGCACAACAAGAGATCATAATATTTCAGATTATTTCTGAACAGCACCTGCATGACATTGTTGCAAATATGATTTTACGCGCGCTGATACATCCAATGTCTTACTGCATGTAAGGTCCATACTATATATTGGACTTCGACAAAATTTTGTATTCTGAACCTTAAGAGATGGAACTAAGAATATATTCAGTCACCAGGGCCGCCTGACTGAAAGTAAGATAGTAATGGTTTCTTAAACCATTTTATAGTAATTGACGGTTACTTTAACCGTAGTGCTCTATTAGGCTACATTATGGCAGATATATTTCAAACTAATTAGAAATTTCGATATTACCAACGTAATTTCGTCATTATTCTAGATAGGTCCATATCGTAGATTAACCTTGAATCTTAAATTTTAAGAAAAGTATGCTCTTTAGTTCGTCGCGGAACTTCTTGTTTTTATTGAGATAGACTTTATCTGATCAATTCGTCAAGATTTTCTTGTCAGTTAAAATAGGTCAAACCAAATAAATTTTACAATACAAATCTTGAGGCACGTTGGCAGGCTGGTAATCGTAGTGCATCACGCTCGTATCAAGAAGTCCACATTTTACAGCTAGCTTTTGATGTAAGATCTTTTATTAACAACATTGTGCTCTTCGTATAATCTATATCAGCTAGCGTAGAGACGCCACCGATGATGTGATCGGTGGTTTCCAGCGCTGAGATGCATCTACGATCAGGGCCGGATTTTAGAGTATGCCACCTATAGACTAAAGTCAATTTGCCGCCCCCTCTATAGTCCATACTTCCTTAATACATTTGATTATACAGTACAACAAAAAGATAGATTTCATTGGCGTTCTCATCTCTTTTCAACATGAAATTAATTTAATTTAGATAAAACTACAATTTTAATGGCTAACATAATAAATGTTATATTGAATGTAGTTATCTACTTGTCTTTTCTTACTTACTTTTTTTAAGATTCGTTAAAAAATGAAATGGGTTTCGAACTTAATTAATTAATTTGTTCTTGGAGATCAGTGATCACTATTTTACACATATTTTTATATTTTATTGCTAATGACTATCTTTTGCGTAATTGAAGTACTGTGTTCAATTATTTGAATTAAGTTGTCCTACTGGTTTACTTGTTGAAAAAATATAAGTTACAAACTTTTCTAAAACAACTCACCCCACGTAATCTTGATGTTCAGATTTACGTAGCTTTCTTGCGAGATTTCTTAATGGCAAGCTCGTTAATAATGTCCTCATTTGAAAGTGTTTTTGTTGTATTTGCCTCAATACAAAGTAATGAAAGTGAGTTTAACCGTATTTCAGAAATACTAGTTCGCAGATAGTTCTTAACTCTTCTAAGGCAGGAAGACTGTAGAAGGACTAAAACATAGTTTTAAGTAACATATATTCTTAAATTCGTACGGAAAATATTATTAACATCTGAAAACTTCATTTTAGCTTTTGTATAAATTGCCAAACTGCCGCCCCTATAAATTTGCCGCTCTAGGCTGCAGCCTACTTGGCCTATTTAGAAATACGGCCCTGTCTACGATATACATTACTTCAATCTACGACATCGATCATCTGCTACTTTCTAATTCAGGAAGTGTTTTCTATATTTTCTTGCTGCAATGACATTGTCTTGAATCGCTATTACAAAGCCCTCAGTTTCACTGAAAAACGAACCGTTCTTCAATCATAAGTTTGACAATGATGGTCGACATGATATTGGCTGAGAATGTGACGGTGCACACCATGTAATTCTCTTCATAACCATGCCACCTGGCGCTGCTCAAACGAAGTAGTGTGCTCTTTTGTGACATATTGCATGTCTGCAGGTTGTAGTGGATTGAATCTCGTATCACTTTCAACAGTGACTAAATTAAGACCACGGCAGCCTCCTTACCAATCCTCACCTGAATTACAATACACACACTACTACAGTCATCACAATGATACAGGTCATCAAACAAATTTATCACGCACCCAAGTGCACGGGACTAAATGACCACGATGTGACAAAGCCAGTAAATGATTCGTTAACAGATTAAAAAAAGCAGCTATTTATGATGATAACGGAAAGGCATTTGATACCGGTAGTACGTATTTCAAATAATTCCCCTTCTTTTATTACAAACGTGCCAATTATATTGCACCAAAGCCCACTGTTGACAGAACGAATAATGAAGTGAAATACTTTCGGAAATTAATTTCAGAATTTCTGGATCGACATTAAAGGTAGTGTTAAGTAATGCTAGCCATTAACTGAATGATGTGTCATATTTGGAAGCTCAAGTCAGCTTTGAAAGTAAACATTTCCTCAGAGGTGTAATATATTTGATTTCAAAGAGAAGTAAGGGTTCGCCCTGCATCCATAAATGATGTAAAATTTGTTTCTAAAATGGTTGTAGATACATTTGAAAATTATTCTAGAAGATTATACGGTCTTCGTTTTACGTAGATTGAGAGACGTTTCAGCATTTACGACACTCAGTGAGAAGGCAAAGTGAACTTATGTAGCATATTAATTATCTATGCAATTCCTCCTCTATTCACGTTCTCATGTGCCCTTCCCTCTGTTCACTTGTTTCTTGATTTAATGTCCCCCCCCCCCCCCAAAAAAAAAACCTACAGCTGTTGCACTACGGAGAGCAGACATGAGGTCCTGAAATCATATTTGGAACGATAAGTAACATTTCAGTGCCATATGTTTGCTTTTGTACTAGGTTCAGTAGGAGTATATGTATTTCTGTTGCCCACAGATTCCTCTGGGAAAGAACGTCCACTATCCTAGGAAACAGTGAAGTTACGGTGACGTGGGATGTGGTTCCAAATACTATGCCTGGAAAGTATCGCATACGACACTTCGGTTATTATAAATACATCTTCGGAGGTACTTATTCCTTTACAGGGGTCACAGATACATTCACGGTAAGTTAAATTACAAACTCTCCCTCCCTGATTGTATGCTCTTTTTCCAATATATACCTTAGAAGGCAGAATGCTCAACACAATTCTTTACAAGCAGTTCTAAAGTAAGACATGGTTCCGATTCTTAAAACGATTCCAACCTCCACCAGCTCTCAAATAATTATATCCCTATCATCTGTACTGTTTTATGTTGAGTGGTATGTTGGAGGGCATTATTAGCCTACTTTTCACATTTTGCAAAATTGAGGAAAAAGTAGACTTATGAGATCGATCCGGGAAAATGTGTGTCTGTCTGTCTGTCTGTCTGTCTCTCCTTCTGTCTGTCGGTCTGTCTGGCTGTGTGTGTGTCCCCCCCTATCAACTCCCAAACGGCTGCAGCAATCAAAACCAAATTTAGTATGAGTAAAGATGTGCACCGGAATATCTCACGTCCATATTTGAAAATGATGTCAGTGCTACCAACTGCTGAAAAAACACACTAGAAATTTGAGCTCCATGTTGGATATCTTGCAAGGTATGCATGGGAGCTATTCCAAAATTGGCACACATATAGATAATACTATTTCAGTTTAATTTCCAGGAGGCCAACCATGACAGTGTTGCCAAAATAATTTTAAGCCTTCTGATAGGTCCAATGTTTAAATGCATATAACTTCTAAACTATCAATTGGATTTCAACCAAATTTTGTATGTAATATCTGTACATAATCAGATATTACTGTGCGTATTCTTAAGAGCCACCAGGGCTGCCTACTGTTAATAATTGCTCTCTTTATTTTTTTATCCAAATATCAATATATCAGAAAGTATGCAAGCCAACAGCTTTAAACTATGCACACGTATATTCTGACATTTTAGATTAATTTCGAGTAACTTATATACGTCAGTTCTACCAACATGATTATAAGCCTGCTGATACGACCAATTTTTAAATACATGTAACTTCTATACTATCAGTTGGATTTCAACCAAATTTCGTATGTGCTATGTGTAACATAACATATATGACTATAAGTATTGTTAAGAGCAATGAGGGCTGCCAACTGTTAATAAATGCTGTCTATATTTATTTTACACTAATATCAATATACCAGAAATTATGCAAGCCAACAGCTCTATACTTTACACAGGTATAGCACCTGACATTATAGATTAATTTGGAGTAATTAATACAAGGCAGTGCTGCCAACATGATTCTATGCCTGCTGATATGTCCAATTTTAAAATACATGTAACTTCTATACTAACAAATGTATTTCATCCAAAATTGGCACAACAAGATATCATAATATTTCAGATTATTTTTGACAAGCACACGCATGGTATTGTTGGCAACATGCTTTTACGCATGCTGATAGATCCAGTGTCTAACTGCATGTAACGTCCATTGGACTTCAACCAAATTTTGTATTCTGTACCTTAAGAGATTGAACTAAGAATATATTCAGTAGCCAGGGCTGCCAACTGTAGTGCTCTATTAGGCTACATTATACAAGGTATATTTTGAACTAATTAGATATTTCAATATTACCAACTTAATTTCGTCATTATTCTAGATAGGTTCATATACTGTGGAATAATCATTGGCATGAAAAGTAGGCTGTATAGTTTTTCACGGAACTTCTTGTTTTTGCATAAGAACGCTGTTTTGAATGTAGTCTTTTCTAACATTCAGTACGGCAAATGTGCTACTTATTCCAGTTCTTTCATCCTGCGGCGTAGCCACATGTATTTAGTCAAACACCACGACTGGTATGGTGGAAGCTGCTGCAAGTCCGGAACACGAGAATTCAAATTCCGGGGACGGTGGCTACCATGCGTGTGTTTCTCTCCGATTCTTTCTGAACTCCCTCCAGGTAAAATGCCGGGATGATATCTTATTTCAAGTCCCGGGACACCTATCAAATCCTTCATTTTACTAATAATACAGTTACACGCACGTCTGCAATGAAAAGAGTTCAAACTTACAAAACTACTAGACAACCCGTACTGCTCGGCAGCATCAGTCGATATTGATATACAAATATATCAATTTGATTATGAGTAATACGTAATCTAACTCAGTTACTACTCTGGTTTAGAGTAATAATGGCTGTCTACACGTAATGAACTGACACTCGTAGTTAGGTATAAGTGGACCGTTCTTTCTTGACCGGTACATATTCCATGCGCAGTGGTGTATCCACGCTCAGCGAGCCTTCATACCTTTGTGATCAACAGGGCCGGTCTTAGGGGTGTGCGACATGTGCGGTCGCACGCCTACGGTTTGGGGGCGCCCCCAAAGATAGGCAAATTTCGATTTATTTCCTATTGAACAAATGGCAAGATAGGTAAATGCGAGTTCGTCAAACAAATAAGGGAATCAGTTTTTTTTTTTAAGTTCAACCGGTGTTATCTCTCACAACTGAAAACCCTTCGCGCACCTTAGACCGTGACGGATCGAAGTTAAACTCAGTGAAATAGTGATTAGCAAACACTATATCTTTCTCTCCTTTGCCTTGCCTTGTCTTTTCACTATCGCGGAAACGCTACCCGGCTCGACTCCCGGGCCCGGGACCAACCAAATCGCCCTTCGGCAGCGCTCGGGCATTTCCGTGATATTTTGGTTCGGTTTGCTGTTTTAGCAGAGCTGTAGAGGCGAAGGAGAGAGAAAGAAAGCGAGGAAGGCAGGGAGAGAAAAGAGTGAGGTTGGAGAAAGGGGTGCGGGTGTGGCACGAGCTGGAGACAAAGTCAAAGAGAAAGAAATCATAACAAACGGCACGTGTGGCTGGGCGAGGTCGGCGTCGACCCGCTCGTAGATGGCAGGACGTATTAGCACATTACACGGGAGTGTTATGACCCTTGCTAATTGTCGTTCAATCGAGTGCGTGGTGCGAATGGTGTAAAGTCGGGACGAAGAACGAGAAACCCTACAACAATGGCCTCCTCCGGTAAAGCAAGTGGGGCTGCAAACAAAAAAAAGAAGGTTGAAGCATGCAGAAGAAGACAAGAAGGCAGCAGAAGCTTTTAAAAAATTCGTCCGACCTTCAACATCAATAGACGGGAGATCTCCTCAAACAAATCCTACTGATCAGTCCAATAATGTGCCGATCTGAGCGCGAATATGACAGGTAAACATAAAGGAGTTCAATCTCGCATTGTAAAACAGTTCCCACGCGCAAAATATGCTCCATGTGGTAGCCATTCCTTAAACCTAGTTTTATCTGACTCAGCCGAATGCTGTCCTTACTGCGTTACTCTATTTGGCATTATTCAACGCATATATCGTCGTTGTTCCGGCAATAGCTCCTATGTGCGAGACAGTAAATTTTTCAGGAGAAGCAAAAAACAAGTTTGTTGGTAGAATACTGCACATTTAATGCACCGAAAATTTGAATAACACATGTTTGCACTAAGATGTCATTATAATTAACAACAATGCTCATCGAAACAAGTGGATATTTACAATAATGGAAATATATTCAACGAATGCACATAGAAGGTTTTGCCTGTTCCATTTCACCACATAGGAGAAACTGCACCCAAATAATGTACTTAATGTTCATGGCTTCATCATTAATTTACGTTCTTGCACACACAATGCGATTGCCATTTTTATAATATAAAATGTGTTTCTACTTCTACTAATACTGTTGCATAACAAAATGTAATCAACATGTAGAAAAATAAATTTGAGTAAAAAGTTAAATATTCGAGAAAATAGGTACGGTATAGATGAAAAATGTTTCATTGCCTTTCATTGCTGGCTTCGCATCTTCACTTGTATTGCAGAGAGTCATAAAATGAGTGATGGTCTTTTTCTATTACTGACTTCAGTTCTTGAAGATGCTTGAATTTAGATTCCGTGAATGGAATTTGTGATGTGTTCAATGGTTGAACCATAGTGTGATGGCATTATTTACGTCGGTGAGGTAACAGTTTCCACTCCTCAAAGTATGCTAATTTGTATGATATTTCACCACATGGACTGTATTTTAACATCCTCTGATCATGGACAGTGGGATCTCCAGCCTTCTTACCAGGTCTCAGGGAGGTCAGGTTGCAGTTCAAGCCTTCAAAATTCCTGAAAAATGAAAACTCCTTGACAATAATGTCTTTTTCGGTCTGGCCATTTTCATTGATCTAATGTAGTCCATGGGTGAATATATTGGTGGTTTGAAGTACTGCTCTAGAGTAGAATGTACACTATCTGCTTCCATCATTGTATGGCCCTTTTCAAGGAAGACTTGCTCAATAATAATGGAGTTTGTCTTGGAAACATCGCTCAGTGCACTGGCCAGGGTTTTGTTCCGGTTCTGGTAGGCGCACCCTTCGGAAATTAGGACAATATGCCTGTACTGTTTCGGTGTATGTTCCAAGTAATAGACTATGCAAGACACAAACTCATTTGATGAAACACCCCCGTTACCTTAATGTCATACATAGAGTGTAACATCTTGGTTGTTAAGTTCATAAATAGTGAAGTTATGCAGCTGCAGGTTTTGTTTGTAATAGGCTTTGGAAGCAGCTAGTCTTGGACACAAGAGCACACTTTGGAGGTCCATTGTGATTACCAGTTTCTCTTCAGAAGCACTGTCTTTCATCTGATTCTTCATTTCTCTGGCTTCATTCTTCCTCTTCAAATGAGCCTGATAGACTTCCTCACTGACCATTTTAGCTTTATAACCACAGCATATGTCGCATTGGTCATTCCTTGGAGCATGTATGGCTATATTGTTCTTCTTCATAATTTCGGAAAAACACCTTCCTACATGCTGTACACTACTATCCTTGCACCATGCCACATACACTTTATACATGTGAAGGTTCGACCGGAATGAGGACTCTACATACGTCTTCTTGGAACTGGCCCTACATTAATGACGGAGAACTTTCGGCAGATGATCTAGCCACTCTTTCACATTGTCACAAGCAGTAACACGCTTTCTTTTTGCAACTGGTTCATTTGAGTCTACTGCATGCCCACTCTCATTGAATTGAGAACAGTCATCGTCGCTTGTCCACCTTTTAAACATATCTTCGCCAATCGCTAGAGTATTTATAAATAAATTTCTGCATACTCTCACCTTTTCACCTGATGGTTTTCTTAAAAATACATCATGGCCTGTGTTCTTCCTCGCTTGATTTCCTCCTTAAAACATTTCTTGTCGTTACCCAACCACGAACGAATGTTTTCTTTTCACTCCAAGAATTTAGGTTCCAGAATGTGCTCAATATTTTATTTCTTTCTTCATCTGTTATTTCAGAGAAACGAAAACTGCGCTCAGATTTCTTAGTTGTGGTAGTGTGTTTGCATCTAGGCTAAACTTGTTTGGATTCCCTTAAACGATTTTGAACCACCTTATCCTCAGTCTTCTGAAATCCTAGGTATTCCAGTCTTTTATTTTTATTTATCTTCCTCTTCGTACCACATTCTATAATGTTTGGATTGCCGACGTCCTCACAGTACTCCCTATCCATTTCTTCTGCATCACAGATTCTTTCTCCTCTCCCCGTTGAATCTTCTTCATTTCTTTCATCTATGCCACACTCTTCATTTAGATGTTCAATTTCCAGAGAATCTTCCACACACAGTTCACCATTAACTTCAAGTTGTAAACCAAGTTCATCATTGTCAGATGTTTGAATAGCTTCTTCTTTGTCACAGCTACTATTTACATGGTTGTTTTCCTCAACTATATCCCCTACTTCACTAACATTTTGTGTCTCTTGAACTGGAACATTTAATAATTCAGTAAGCTCGGGACCTAGTTCGAACATTATAGTGTTATTGTGTAAATGCTGTATGTCGTTGTCTGCCTCTATATTGATGGTATTTTGTGTATTCTGCTCCTGGACCATCTGCACCATCAACTTTCCTCGTGAAAGCATTCTGAGAGAGAGAAAAGGCACAATTTAGAAAGTATCGTTCGCTTTCATCGCTTTGCAACAGTAGGCCTAGGCCTAATAATTGACTTTTGATGTTGAATTGCAATGCAATTCAATTCCCTCCATATTCTTACTTGAGAAGCCACTTTATCACAATACAATGAAACTAAATCGACATAATACTTACTTGGTAATATATGGTAGTTTCTCTTGCAGTGATAATGCATTCGGAACACAAGAATGCAGGCTAATGAAAGGTACTGACTGTTGGACATTCCTCGCAAACAGCAAACACTGGACTAATCGACTGCTCATAAAAATACCGCGAAACACACACCAAACAGTTCAGAACTCAAGCGATAGAGTAAAGCAAAATCTCCTATGTGACACCCAGACGTAGAATAATGATGTTGCATAATCAGCTATGTGCACGCCTTGCACATAGGAGGTATTGCAGACCTACTATATGACACGCGCACATCGGAGGTTTTGTTTTCGTTAAATTTGATTGGCCAGATATTTATTTTCACATAGGAGCTTTTTCCATGTGATGCGTCATGGCTCCCAATATTTAATAAAGCAATAATCTGAAAACGGACGAAAATGTCACATAGGAGGTTTTGCAGGAACAACGACGATATGTTTTATCTTCGTCGTCTCCCGGTCGGTGGTCTATTTTGTTGGCTCACATTTGTAATTTGACTCTAAAATATTTGAGCGACACTCGCTGGGAGTGTCGCATAGATGCAGTTAGGCCTTTTAGATACGATACGAATGGGGGAGTGGCAGCTTTAAAGACCATTAAGGAGAATTCTGCTTTTGATTCGGGGCTACGCCATGAAGCTGAATACTTGGCGAAAATATTGTGACATTTAATTTGTCGTTGCTGTTGAAGTACGGTACAACTTTTTTTTTCAAGTAAACATAGTTAGCAAAGCTATGCAAGCAGAAGCAATTGATAAACAAAAGGCGCCTTCTTTCGCGGAAGGTTATATCGTGTACCTTGAAAAATATTCCCGAGAAGGCTATAAAGGGGTTTAACGTCGGCTAAAGAAACATTGCGTCTGTGTCTCTTGAGGTCGAAGAAGGTAGACGGAAAAGGAAGATTAGACCCCCTAAACGGTTGATTGGGGAAGATAACTCGGAACGAATCAGGCACTGAGAGTGACAGTTCTGAGTCGGAGCTGGAGCTGATAGAGGCTGAAGCTTAGGCTAAGGTTAAACGCAATCAAGTGAAGCTACAACGACTCTTCAAAAAGTTTCTTTGACAAACTCCTAACAGTACCTTTAAAGTCTGTAAGGAAGAGATTCTTTTTCTTTAAAGAGCATTCCGCTACATGCGGATTTTTGTACGATCTAAGGGCACTGCCTGAGTCTATTAAATATAGTAGTCCACACATGGATCGTTGCTTGAACTTGCAAAAGCAGCTTTCCAGTAGATATAATGAGTCTGACATAAGTGGGACGGATCTATGTTCTGAGCTGCAACATTTGAGCCCATGCCTACCACCAAACGCAAAAAACCCTCGCGCTGCGCTGCAGTTCATTTACAGCACGAATATGATTGACGTTTTTCCAAACGTCGATGTAGCTTTGCGAATTCTTTTAACCTTGCCGGTAACTGTCGCTTCTGGTGAACGTAGCTTTTCAAAATTGAAGTTGATTAAAATCTACCTGCGTGCTACAATGGGCCAAGAGAGACTGCCAAAACTTGCTTTAATTTCAATAGAGAACGATGTTGCGCGTTCACTCGATTTAGCCCAGTTAGTAAAACAGTTTGCTTCAGTCAAAGCACGGAAAGCTCCCTACGCATGAGGTTTTGGGTTTTAGTGTGTTTTTTCCTGTGTGTCGTAGTTGTTTGAATTAGTAAAGCTTGATTCCTGTAGGTGTATTTTTCCAGTGATTTTGTTATGTCGATATTTTGCATCACAACTGAAACAAGATGTTCAGTAAAGAACATATAGCCTACTTTCTCCTAAATGCATGGGTATTGTTATAACTCTTTGACCTTTTCAAGGAGTATAATTGAATGTTGGTTGTAGTAGCTTGTTGAAATACAACGTGCTATAGGGATATTAAACATGAATATGAGGTGCCCTTTGCTAGTGCTACCTCTGTAAAAAAATGCATTCAATTCGGTTTCACCGTGTTTGAATTGATCTGGGGAATGGATTTGCACACATACATGGCCGCTATTTGCAAACTATTGGGCTGATGACCTTGTAGTCAGTCATAAGATGCTTTCCACAAAAAGGCATGTTGTTGCAAAATCCGGTAGAGATCAAATTATTAGGATGGTCGAAATTTGATTTAAGCTTTTAACATTTCGGTGGCCGTCATTCCGTTTCCGTCAAGATGGCGGCGATATAAAACATGACACTGAGGTGCCTTTTGCTAGTGCTACCTCTGTACCAAATTTCGTTCAATTCGGTTTCACCGTGTTTGAATTGATAGGGGGAATCGATTTGCACACATACTTGGCCACCATCTGCAAACTATTGGGCTGATGATCTAGCAGGTTGGTCAGAATATGCTTCCCACATAAAGATTTGTTGTTGCAAAATTTGGTAGAGACTAGATTATTAGGTTGGTCGTAATTACATTTTAGCCTTTAACACTTGGGCGGCCGCGATTACGTTTCCGTCAAGATGGCGGTGATATAAAACATGACACTGAGGTGGCCTTTTCTAGTGCTACCTCTGTACCAAATTTCGTTCCATTCGGTTTCACCGTGTTCGAATTAATAGGGGGAATCGATTTTCACACAAAGATGGCCGCCAACCGCAAAATATTAGGCTAATGACCTATTAGTTTGGTCAAAGGATGCTCCCTCCATAATGGTATGTTGATGCAAAATTTGGTAGAGATCGGATGATTAGGTTAGTCGTAATTTGATTTAAGCTTGGAACATTTGTGTGGCCGCCATTACGTTTCCGTCAAGATGGCGGCGATATAAAACATGACACTGAGGTGCCCTTAGCTAGAGCTACCTCTGTACCAAATTTCATTCCATTCGGTTTCACCGTGTTCGTATTAATAGGGGTAATCGATTTTGACACAAAGATGGCCGCCATCCGCAAACTATTAGGCTAATGACCTATTAGATTTGTCAAAGGATGCTTCCTCCATAAAGGTATGTTGTTGCAAAATTTGGTAGAGATCGGATGATTAGGTTAGTCGTAATTTGTTTTAAGCTTTGAACATTTGTGTGGCCGCCATTACGTTTCCGTTAAGATGGCGGCGATATAAAACATGACACTGGGGTGCCCTTTGCTTGTACTACCTCTGTACCAAATTTCGTTCCATTCGGTTTCACCGTGTTCGAATTAATAGGGGGAATCGATTTTCACACAAAGATGGCCGCCATCCGCAAACTATTAGGCTGATGACCTATTAGTTTGGTCAAAGGATGCTCCCTCCATAATGGTATGTTGATGCAACATTTGGTAGAGATCGGATGATTAGGTTAGTCGTAATTTGATTTAAGCTTGGAACATTTGGGTGGCCGCCATTACGTTACCGTCAAGATGGCGGCAATATAGAACATGACGCTGAGGTGCCCTTTGCTAGTGATACCTCTGTACCAAATTTCATTCCATTCGGTTTCACCGTGTTCGAATTAATAGGGGTAATCGATTTTGACACAAAGATGGCCGCCATCCGCAAACTATAAGGCTAATGACCCATTAGATTTGTCAAATGATGCTTCCTCCATAAAGGTATGTTGTTGCAAAATTTGGTAGAGATCGGATGATTAGGTTAGTCGTAATTTGATTTAAGCTTGGAACATTTGTGTGGCCGCCATTACGTTTCCGTCAAGATGGCGGTGATATAAAACATGACACTGAGGTGCCCTTAGCTAGAGCTACCTCTGTACCAAATTTCATTCCATTCGGTTTCACCGTGTTCGAATTAATAGGGGTAATCGATTTTGACACAAAGATGGCCGCCATCCGCAAACTATTAGGCTAATGACCTATTAGAATTGTCAAAGGATGCTTCCTCCATAAAGGTATGTTGTTGCAAAATTTGGTAGAGATCGGATGATTAGGTTAGTCGTAATTTGTTTTAAGCTTTGAACATTTGTGTGGCCGCCATTACGTTTCCGTCAAGATGGTGGCGATATAAAACATGACACTGGGGTGCCCTTTGCTAGTGATACCTCTGTACCAAATTTCATTCCATTCGGTTTCACCGTGTTCGAATTAATAGGGGTAATCGATGTTGACACAAAGATGGCCGCCATCCGCAAACTATTAGGCTAATGACCCATTAGATTTGTCAAATGATGCTTCCTCCACAAAGGTATGTTGTTGCATAATTTGGTAGAGATCGGATGATTAGGTTAGTCGTAATTTGATTTAAGCTTGGAACATTTGTGTGGCCGGCATTACGTTTCCGTCAAGATGGCGGTGATATAAAACATGACACTGAGGTGCCCTCAGCTAGAGCTACCTCAGTACCAAATTTCATTCCATTCGGTTTCACCGTGTTCGAATTAATAGGGGTAATCGATTTTGACACAAAGATGGCCGCCATCCACAAACTATTATGCTAATGACCTATTAGATTTGTCAAAGGATGCTTCCTCCATAAAGGTATGTTGTTGCAAAATTTGGTAGAGATCGGATGATTAGGTTAGTCGTAATTTGTTTTAAGCTTTGAACATTTGTGTGGCCGCCATTACGTTTCCGTCAAGATGGCGGCGATATAAAACATGACACTGGGGTGCCCTTTGCTAGTACTACCTCTGTACCAAATTTCGTTCCATTCGGTTTCACCGTGTTCGAATTAATAGGGGCAATCGATTTTCACACAAAGATGGCCGCCATCCGCAAACTATTAGGCTGATGACCTATTAGTTTGGTCAAAGGATGCTGCCCCCATAAAGGTATTTTGTTGCAAAATTTGGTAGAGATCGGATGATTAGGTTAGTCGTAATTTGATTTAAGCTTTGAACATTTGTGTGGCCGCCATTACGTTTCCGTCAAGATGGCGGCAATATAAAACATGACACTGAGGTGTCCTTTGCTAGTGCTACCTTTGTACCAAATTTCGATCAATTTGCGCTCACCGTGTTCGAATTGATAGGGGGGGACAGACATTCAGAGTACACACTCTCACACACACACACACACACACACACAGACTCACACACACACATACACACACACAGACAGACACACTTTTTTTCGCCCTGTAGTGATCTCATAAGTCTACTTTCATTTTTTGCAAAAATCGAAAGTAGGCTAATAGTTACGCATCACCTCTTAGATAATAAAGTCCAGTATTTTTTGCAACATGCGAGCGTACAGCCAATATTTTGTATGTTACCTTGACTATCCCCTTACTACAACGCATGTAAAGCATGTTCAAGTAATATAGTAAA
Source organism: Meconema thalassinum (assembly GCA_946902985.2). Classification (NCBI taxonomy): domain Eukaryota; kingdom Metazoa; phylum Arthropoda; class Insecta; order Orthoptera; family Tettigoniidae; genus Meconema; species Meconema thalassinum. The sequence continues at coordinate 2,012,662,290 of OX336388.2, read as the reverse complement.
TGGGTAAATGTAATTTAGGTTCATTTTATTTAATTTCATCCGATAACTCAGTGCCTTCCTTGCCTTTGCTTGCATTTTCTACTTTATATTTTCATGATTCCTCTTTATGATTCCTCATAATTTTTTGCCAGAGTTAGGCAACCCGCCTCGCACAGAGGGGCGCAAAATCGAATTTCGCACAGGGCGCTGAAGCCCCTAAGACCGGCCCTGGTGATCAATGTAAATAAAGTGTGTAATGTGTCCTCGGTAGAGCATGTGCATATTCAGTGGTCTCAGTGTTCTACTCGGGCTTTAAGCAGAATTCTCACCCGCTTACGACCGGCCACGAATGACCAGCCCGTCTACAATACAAAGTTCATAACACTTCCTTCCCGACAATATTAATTTATTATTCATGTGTAACATCTTTCCGCTCAGTTGCTGGATAGTTTTGTGTGGGGGTGATTTTTTAAAAGGGGCGGAAGTGGGACGGAAATGCAACGGAAACAATGAGCGCGGTCGGTGGCGGAGATTGGTACAACGACATACTGTCGGCCATGTGGCTATGTGGAATGTAAATCGCATACAGTTTACTTCAAGGTTTGCAGGACCCATTACAGTTATTCCTACAATAAATCATCTTCGAACTGTCGTTATTTCGTGTGAAAATATTCATTAAATCATATTTGCTGAAAACAATTATGATTTATTGAATCTTACTACCATTGATGTGTTCTTATTTAATGTAAGCACTCGAGGTACTGTCGGCCAAAATACGGTTTAATTCTAGGTTTGGGGGCCCCATTAAAGCAATTCCTACAGCAAATCATCTTCAAGTGTATTTCTTTGGTATGTAAATATTCATTATATCATATTTGCTGAAAGGATTTGGCACAGGAGTTTTACAAGTAGTTATTGCAGAAATAATAGTAATGAGAACTTACCGATGGTAATAACACGAAGGAATCCTTCATGTTTGCTGGCACAAGTTTCATTCTTTAAAAAATGCGAGGAAGTAAAATGGAATTATTCGAATACCGTAACATGTCAGATGATACACATCCTATACGACTACTGTAAGGCTCGTACTTTTTTTTGTTGTTTACTTACTTTCGTGCGTTTCGATTTGTCATTTATCTCATAAACGCTGAGCACGATTGCTTTTCCTTCCAAGACCCATAATAATCAAATACCAATATCTTTTCCCACACTCGTCTTAAGTTTACCCAAATAGAAGAAAAAGGGACTATAACCTAGCGCCATTCACGCTTTCCTTTTTACTTTTTCCTACGAAGTCGAAGCTCTTTGTTCGTTCGTACATATTCCAGCAATGTTGACATTATTCGCTCTGTCCGTTCCTCAGTCGCCTGCTAAGGTTCGAGATGGAGCGCTAGCATTACGTGGTATCAGTTGGTAGTAACATGGAAACATTGTTTGAATTGAGATTAATGTTTTTTGCGATGAGACGTGCGTTATTTCAGAACGTTCCTCAGACCCAACCGATCTGAGTGGTCAAATGTGCTCAAGAGAGATCGTAATTTATTAGGTACTAGGTACGAAATCTTTGCAAGTGTATACACAACAACTCACCAAAGTTTCATCGCAATCGGATGAATGGTATATTGTGCCCATTTGGATATTGGTACAAACGAACTCTGGACCATTGATTGGAGAATATGATGGAGTTTTATAAAGACTGTAAGATGTTAGAGGGATATTTCGCTGGGGAATGAGCTACAGAAACACTCCAGGACACGCATGTGGCGTATTTCAACTCATAAAGAGACATTAAGTCTGACAACTTAAGTAAAAAGGGTCGTTATAGAAGACATTAAAAGAGCCAGAAAATGTAGAGTTGAAGGCCAATAACTAACACTCGACATTCCATCAAGTAAGCAGTTCAGCGAGAAATTATCACTTTTCAAGTATGACGTTGATGAGAAAACTTTTTTCTCAAGAGCCTACTTGAAGCGAGGCCCCAGAAAACGATGAGCCACCGAGAATTCAAACATGTTAAACTTAACAAAAAAAACTCCCCACGTTAATTAAATCTAAAGTCGAAACAGAATTAGGGACAGCATAAATCGGAAGGTTGGTAAACTTGAAAGAAGGCACTTCAGAAAATGCAAGCTAAGCAATACGTCATCGGAATGTAGAGCGGAATGATACCCACGGAGGCTGGAGAAACAAGGCCGGCCCCGCAGAGGGAATAAGAACTAATTTAATTAATTAAAAATCAATCTGTGAACAAATTTCGTTCCGCCAGTAGGAAATTGTAAAGTCATTACTAATTACACTTGGAAATTAAATATAGACTAGATTAGAGCCAGGAGTCAGAAGTTGAACTCCCGGGTTGGTCAGGGACTAATTTCTGCTCCAAATCGAATAAATAGGGCCTTAAGCTCAAACCAAAGCATGAAGTCCATCAGTTGATCGAGAAACCTCGGCTGATGAGGTAGGCTACACGAAGTTGATCAGTCAGAGTCAAGCCTCGGTGGAGGTGGGACATTATACAGAAGTTCATCAGTACGATCAGTTTAGATCCGAACTTTAGAAGAGGTTACGCTAGTAAGCAATATCATCACAACCTCATTGGAGGAAGTAACGTTCAAAGACATTATAATTCGGACCTCGCAAAAGGCATAGTATAAAACAAGTCGCGATAGACAAATTATTAAGTTCGAGTGAAGTTGTGTAAAGTCACATTGGTTCGATACCAAGCCGCGTTAAAATACGTTCGGTTACAATACGAAAACACGTTAAAGACTTTAAAGGAAGCAAAAGTGCGGAAGTAAAGAGACATTGAAATATTGGAAGGACTCGTATCCAAGAACGTGTAGGTTCGAGACCACACACAAATAGTTGTGAGTGATAGGAAGCTACTCCGTGCAGAACAGAGACAATATAACTAGAGGTCCCAGAGGGGAGCTTCAAAACAAGTTATAATAGTAGGAGGTTAACGAGTTGAACGTCAGACAACATAGGTTCGAACAAAACGCAACATTTAAAGAACACAAATCATAGGGTGTTAAAGACAGAAGAGTACGGTCTTCAGGGAAGTCCAAGATAGATTGCGATAGAGGCAACCATAGAATCGAGAGCATAGAGCGACTGTAAATAAACAAATAACATTCAGTTATTAAGTGAGAAGCTCTATAAGAAAGACATTGAAACAGTAGATATAGACATTATCTTAGGAAGAATAGAAGAAAGAGAGACTTACCTAGACGTAGGAGATCGATAGGAGCAATCACACGTCCAATGCAGGATAGGGAGTCCACCAGCGCCGTGATGATTTTCTCACCACAGTACGCTGAGATTTGGGTTCGTGTGCAAGTGTAAATAATATTTTAAGTGAATTTTTGTATTTTAATAACTGTTAAGAAAAAGCATAGAAATGATGTGTCAAGATATATGCGTGTGTAAATGTAAAGACCACAAATTGGAAGAGGTCTATTTTAGTGTAGAAATGTGTCACTAAGAAATGAAAATGGGCGAAGACATCCAGAGGGCAGGTCATGAGCCGAACCGCAGAAAAGGGTGACGGAAAATGTTTATTATATAAATTGCTAATCAGTGAATTTTAAAAAATATATAAAATGTATGCACTAATGAATGAACAAATGATGTTAAAATACAAAGGAAAAAATCGCAAAGATTGTTTGCAAAAATGTGAAGGATAATTATTGAAGTGCAAAAATGATAATAATATATATATATATTTAGAATTTGGCCAATTATAGACCGCTTTGAACCTAAGACTACGGTACATTGTTTCGTTTTTTCTTTTCTTCCCAACACTTCTTCATACGTTGGCTGATGGCCTGCCTCTGTTCCGCTGATAACACTCTCCGTGGTTGATGTGGAACTTGCAGAATCGAAAAATCTGCAGTAGTGATCAGTCGCCGGAATTCCACCCTATTAGAAATGATGTTGTTTGTGATCTTCAGTTTTTGCAGATCACACCGTATCTCTTCCAGCCATCTAGTGGTGTTTTTTTAATTCGGAGATGTAGTCAAAAATTTTCTTAGTTAGCCTGCTGCTATCCATTCTATGAAGGTGACCATAAAATTGTAGTCTCCGTCTTTTAATTGAGACTGTAATTTTTTCCACATTTCGGTAAAGGTCTTCATTTTTTCTCTGCATCCCAATATCTTTATTCTTTTGGGGACCCAAAATTTTCCTAAGTATTTTCCTTTCTTTCTTTTCCAGTTCCTCTTGTTCACCTCTTTTGTTCAACGTTATACATTCTGATCCGTATAATACCTCTGGTTTAATTACAGTTGTGTAGTGCCTGATTTTTGCCTGGAATGAAATTGATCGTTTGTTGTATCTATGTTGGGTGAGTTTATAGGCATTTTCCATCTTTCTGAATCTCTCCTTGCAGGATGTGTTATCAAGTCCATTTGACTGGATCCATTCTCCCAAATATTTAAATTTATCAACTCTTTGAATCTGTCCATGTTGAGTTGTTAGATATTTTTCTCCATTGTGTCTGTGTTCAATATATTTGTTTTTTTCATACGAAATCTGAAGACCAGTTTTTATTGCTATTTCATGTAGGGTTTCAACCATTATTTGTGCTTGAAATCTGTTTTCTGAAATAATTGCTATGTCATCAGCAAAGGCAAGACATTTCACCGCAAATCTTCCTTTTCCTTGCCCCAAATGGACCCCTTCAATGTTTCTTTCGCATAATTTAAGTTCCCATTCCTTCATGATTTTGTTTAATATCAAATGAAATAGAAGTGGTGAAAGCCCATCACCTTGTCTAACTCCGGCTTTGATTTGGAAGGGTTCTGAAATGTCGTTTAGAAATTTAACTCTTGAGGTTGTATTTGTTAGTGTTTGTTCAACCAGTTGTCTGGTATTTTTATCTATCCCTAATTCTGCTAGCGTTAGGAATACAGACTGTCTGTCTATTGAATCATAAGCCTTTCTGAAATCAATGAAAGATACAACTGTGTTGAGGTTACGTATTGTTCTGATTCTAAGGATTGTTTTGAGATTGAGAATTTGCCCTAGAAAAGATCTCCCTTTTCTAAATCCGGCATGGTATTCTACGATAGTATGTTCTGCTTGTTCTTCCAGATTGTGTAGCAATGCTTTAGAAAGAACTTTGTATGCGATTGGCTGTAAGGAAATACCTCTAAAATTGTTGGGGTTTTTCTTATCTCCTTTCTTGTGCAAGGGATGGATTATTGCCTGTTTCCAATCATTTGGAATTGTTCCTTTTTCCCAACATTCCTTGATAACTTTGTGTAAAGCTTCAGCTGCAAATTTACCACCGAGTTTCAACATGTCAGTTAGTACCCCATCCTCACCAGGTGCCTTATTATTTTTAAGATTGTCAATATATTGTTCTATTTGTTGGACAGTTGGTGGTTCTGACGGAGGGTTCTCTTTTTGTGGTGATGTAAACTGTAGTCTTTCAAAAGGTTCTTCGCAATTCAGAAGTTCCTCAAAGTATTTAGCTAGTAACTCGCAGTTGTCTTTATTATTAGTGACCAGTCTACCAGTTGAATCCTTGAAATGGAGGTTCATTGGTTTGTATCCTTGGATCTCCTCTCGAAATACTTTGTAGAATTGTCAGGTGTTGTTCTTTTTAAAATCTATATCTATCTCTTCCAATCGCTTCTTATCATAATTACGTTTCTCTATCCTGATGATTTTGGATGTTAGCTTTCTGATCTCCACAAAATTAATCCAGTCATCTTCTCGTTTCCTGGAATTCCATAACTGCCAAGCCGCTAATCTACGTTCGATCGCTGCATCACATGTTGTATTCCACCATCGGTGTTTCCTTTTCCTTGGAGGCTGTCCCAATTCTTTGGCTGATTCTATCATTACATCTCTGATCTCTTCCCAGTTACTCTTATCTTTAGTATGCAGTTTATTGATAAATTCAGTTTTATTTTCTGATAAAACTGTTGTGTCTATTTTAGGAATTTTTTGAATTTTTGGCTTGGATTTATTTGGTTGGAATTTAGTTTTGATCTCAGACAAAAAATGGTCAGAGTCAATATTTAATCCTCTCCTTACTCTAACATTCATGATTTCTCTAAAGTTCTGTTTTGTAATTGCTACATGATCCAATTGATATGAACCTAAATGTGGATTTGGAGAGCACCATGTTTTCTTTCTCCACGGTAATTTCCTAAAAAAGGTTGACATTACTTTAAGATCAAATAGTCTGCAGAAACTTATGAGTCTCTCTCCATTTCTGTTAGTGCGGTTGTGAGCTGGGAAGTCGCCCACTATGTTTCTAAATTTTCTCTCTCTTCCAATCTGTGCATTAAAGTCTCCAACTAAGATTTTAACGTGATGATAAGGTATCTTTGATGATTCATGTTCCAACATTTCCCAAAACTCTTCAACATTTTCTGGATTTTTCTTATTGTCCTCATTGGTGGGAGCATGAGCATTGATTATAGTATAGCCTTTGTTTCCTGATCGAAATGACAGAAGTGAAATTCGCTCTGATAATAATAATAATAATAAAAACCCGTAAAATGAATAATTAATAATGAAAAGTCGAATTTGAGAGGAGGAATCTAATATAATAATGTTAATGGCAAGTAAATTACACCAGATAAATGAAAAGTAAAGTAAAATGAAAAGAGCACCATAATAATAATAATAATAATAATACTGTTTTGAGTTTTTATACTCCGAAAATAAGTATTGAATTGAATAATTGCATTCCGTAAGTGAACAAGGAAACGATAAGTATTAATGAGAATAATAATAATAAACTCGAGTTGAAATAGTTAAACCAATTGAAATAATTGAAATAATTGTATGATTGAAGAATCTTTGAGATACCTTAAAATAATAAAGTAATAATGCTATTCAGCCAATAAACGTAATGAATTAAAAGTAATCGGTGATAATCGAACACCTGGGAAATGTATTGTGAAGTTGTAGGACATAGGCTATGTTGAAAGTAAAATGTCGAAGTATAGACCAGTAAAAGTAAATGCCGCGATGCAAGTGAAGTTGAATTGTTGAAGATAATTTGTAGGATGCAATGAATGTCAAAGTTATTTTAAAGTTGTGTTGCCAAAAATGGGCCTATAAGTAATGATGAAAAATTAATATCAGGCTAGCAAATATATATATCCTGTAACATGCATAATTTGAGAGATCAAAAATAAAGGTATCAATTGTCGGAAATCGTCGGTATTATTGTTTTTTTAGGAGGGTATGACCCACTTAGGGGACAATAGATTCCGCCCAAGGTAATATGTTGCGGTGTAAGACCTGTTGAGGCTTCGCTAAATGTGTGTATATTAATCTGGAAGGTATAAGGGTTTCCACGAGATGTGATATGACTGGGGAAACGCAAGGGGTTCCGAGCCTAATATCATATAACCATCCTTTGCCAGCATCGTTGTTGTATATCCGACCAAATAAAGTATGTGAAATGAATGAATTAATAGGACTGAAGCGAGGAGTGATAAGGATCCCTCGTGTTCTACCTATGAAGGCACGGAACAAGGCATGATTGAGATCTCTTGTATCCACCCTATAAATATGTAATGCATCGCGATCTCTAATTATGGCATTGATTATAGTGGATTGGAAGGAATGATAAATAAGGTAGGGAATACAGAGTTGAAATAATGTGTTAACTTGGACGATCATAAGCTTTTAAGAAAGAAGTAAACAGTTGAAAAGCCGCGAGGAAAATGAATGGGACGGAGAGTCGTAAATCACAGCTAAGTAAGAGTGAGAGGGGAGTCTCGCTACCGAGCAGACCTTTTAGACCGTGAGGGGTGAATAAATACAATAGGCGCTTTGTGTACCGAAGTAGTAGGAGCTGAATGGATATTAGTAAATGATAACGGAATACGCAAATTTGCTAATTAAAGGTGCCACTTGGTTATAAAGTAAGTAAATTTGTCGGTGGGTCTTCGACAATCGCCCCACATTAAATTTGAAGAAATTCTATAATATTTGACCATTGTAGTCAAGGAATAAGTTTGTTGATAAATATTCGAATCCTGCCTAAAGAAAAATGTGTTAAACAATACGGGTAAACTAAAAATTGAGTTTGTAAGCAAACTAAGTAATAAAAAATGATAGCAAATGCTACATCATTAACAGACCACCCTAGAGCACCCTGAGGGACGTGAGTTCGAGACCATGGCATGTATGTTTAAAAAATGTTGATTTGTTTAACCTAAGGCTTAACTGGAAGAGTTATTATAGCTTGGAAAGTGATTCAAAGTAAAATAAAGGTAAATAAAAACCCAGAAGGGATTATAGTAATATGGTAAATGTCCGCGAAGCCTTAGCGTATATAATTTTTATGAAATGATAGGCATGCTCTATGTCTTGATGAAATGTTGTAAGAAAGGGAATTTTGCATTGATATTCAAATATAGATATCAGCTAAGCAAGATAAGGCTATGATAGAGAGTTATATGATATTTATTTGAATTTGTGGATTTTTGAGTTTAATGATTTTTGGATTTTCCAAAAAAAGATTGATGTTCATGTAGATTTGTATTTGTTCCTGCGAGTTTGATAAATAAACTCATTTTAAATTGTAACATGTTTAGTTTTCAATGTAGTCTTGTAGATCCTAAAAGTGCTTCCATATCTGAATGTGAGATCATGTTGTGGGCTGGACGTAACATACCTCGAATGCCGCAGTAGCAAGCCAGGTCGTGATCGAGCATTATCCATGCAATATGAGTACAATATGAAGACATAAGGAATTCTGTTGAAACGATTTGCGGTCCCTCCCTCATTTGTTGAATCTACTCCTGCGCTACCAACTGTGAAATTGATTTACTAAGCCAGAAACCTTCACGGGAGTGTGTACAACAACTCATCAAAGTTTCATCGCAATCGGCTGAAAGGTATATGAACGCATACGGGATTTTGTTGCAACGATTAGCGCGCCATCACTCATTTGTTGAATCTGCTCGAGCGCTACCTATTTTAAAATGGATTTACTAAGTTAGAAACCTTTGCGGGAGTGGAAACAACAATTCACCAAAATTTCATCGCAATGGGATGAATGGTATATGAATGCATTTGGGACTTTGTTGAAACGAATGGCACACTAACACTCATTTGTTGAAACTACTCACAAGCTATCTATTATAAATAGGATTTACTATGGCTATAACCATCCAGGGAGTGTGCACAACATCTCACCAAAATTTGATCGCAATCGGATGAATGGTATATGAACGCATCAAGGACGAACAAACGGACAAACATTTATGTTAGCCACTTTTCATTTATGAAACAAGTAGCACCGTAAAGAACTCAAGCCCATTTTCATATATCCTACTTATGTTAATTGCCTCTATCTACATACTGTACAACATTTCAGTTTGATTGCTTTAATAGATTCGTAGATATTGAGAACCGTCTAATATTTCGGTTGGCCGTCATGTAGGAGTTATATGTATGTAGGTCTTTACATGAAGACTATTGTGTACGTGTAGTATTCAAACTTCAATCACATGATTAGGACACAAGAATTAAAAACGAGATATTTAAATTTCGCACAGCAGCCATCTTGTGGTGATGAAAAGAATTGAAATAAATTAGATGCCAGTGGATTAACATGTTTATAAGCATTTACCGTACCAAGTTTCACTGCACTCGGATGGTTAAATTGCGAGAAACGTCCATTTAAATATTTATACTTCGCGTCGCCGCCATGTTTATTTGTGCTCACCTTGTTAGTGAAAGGCCTATAAGTGAACTTATGTTCATAGCCTCTATGAACTTTAAAACATACAGTTTGATTACTGTAAAAGATTCGTAGATATTGGGAACCGTAGACTATAAATATTTCAGATGGTCGCCATGTTGGATTGCTATATATATAGACCATAGAGTTATGTACCATTAAGAAAAAATGATTACGTAGATTCATTATTCAAAATTTCACTTCGATCGCATGAATACGACACAAGAAATGAAAACTTAATTTTCGAATTTCGCACAGCGAAAACGTTACGTAAACAATTGAACTAAATTAGACGCTAGTGCATTGCAATATGGATAAACAGTTTCTGTTCCATATTTCACTGCGCTCAGATGGTTAAAGTGCAAGAAAATTCTATTAAAATCTTTCAAATTCGCTTGGCCGCCATGTTCGTTTTGTACTTTACAGGTTTTTTGAAAGTTACATCGATAAACTTGCAGTAGTGCTCTTTATCAGCGTACAAGGTTTCAGGGTGGTATCAGTAATAGTTTCGGAGATATAGAATGCCGGTGAAAAATTTCGCCAGCTGCCATCTTTTGGTTATGTAAACAATTGAACTAAATTAGATGCCAGTGCATTACAATGTGTATAAGCATTTGCTAAAACATAGGCTAAAAATGGAGATACAAGAGATTCATAACAAGTAATTCCGCCCTGACGAAGAGATACACGGTGTGTGATCAAGAGAAATGAAAAATACATTGAAGTTGATGGTGGAATTTTTGAAAATCAACTTTGAACCTACTCATTTGCATTGCCTTTGCTTATGTTTGTTTTAAATACTACTAGGTGTATCTCTGTACGCAATATAAATAGGACAAATGTTATATGGATTTTTAGCCTACTTTCGATTTTTGCAAAAAATGAAAGTAGACTTATGAGATCAACACAGGGCGAAAAAAGTGTGTCTGTCTGTGTGTGTGTATGTGTGTGTGTGAGTCTGTGTGTGTGTGTATGTGTGTGTGTGAGTCTGTGTGTGTGTGTGTGTGTCTGTGTGTGTGTGAGTGTGTGTACTCTGAATGTGTGTCCCCCCTATCAATTCGAACACGGTGAAACCGAATTGAACGAAATTTGGTACAGAGGTAGCACTAGTAAAGGACACCTCAGTGTCATACTTTATATCGCCGCCATCTTTACCAAAACAGAATGGCGGCCACTCAAATGTTCAAAACGTAAAATCAAATTACGGCTAAACTAATCATCCCATCTCTATCAAATTTGGTGACAACATACCTTTATATAGGACGCGTCTTTCACCCAAAATTCAAGGTCATCGGCCATGCCATTTCAGGATGGCGGCCGTGTGAATTATGCAACCATTTTAATAAATAGCTTAAGACCCACCAATTCCGATTATCGAGCCTAGGGGGGTTTAAGCTATCCTGAAGGTCGTGATCCGTTATTTATTATAATTTAATATTATAATATTATACAGTATGAGTGGCTTAAAAGAGCTTAGCCGTTTGTGTCACACGACAAGATGGCAGCTGTCCTCATGTGCCTGTCTTATATTTCAGTAGTTTTAGTATGTTGTATGTGATATACCGTACTGATACAATAATATAAACTTTGTATGAAATGATCTTTAATGAAGATGTACTGCAGTGAAGAAATCGTTTATTTAAAGTCATTATTTGCCAACAGTTTGTATCTAATATGTCAGTTAAGAACACCTGACGTCATTGATACGGTTAGCTCTGGGCTAGCATGTTAGTCTGACACGCAGTTGACTGGGGATCGAATACTGCTACAGTTAGGTTTTTTTTTCTTGAATTCTTTTACAAATGATGTGCACGAGCTTTTCCCACAGATACTGAATAAAATGTCATTTAGCTCAAAGGAGAGGATAAAGTATACACTCGTATATTAATAAAATCACAGTCCCAGCATCGCACATAAACAGAAGACATTAGAAAAAGGAGAATAGAAGAACTAGATACACGTTGTCATTAACCACAGCCTTCTTAATGCCTCTGTACGGTGCTGTCCTCTTGTGGGTTATGTGGGTAATATTGTTCCAAACATAACGCTGTGTAAATGCCTGAGCTGGCCTCCTGAAGTATGGCAATTTTGTAATACTGGTAGTTCAACTATTAGCCACGATCGCGCTCCGAATACCTTTAAACACTGCCAGCTGGATCGCCTCCCTCTTGGCTACTTTAAACTGCCTACTCATTCAACACCCATAGAACACTGCCATCGTAGTACATTACGATGGCAGTGCATAGGCGTACAAGATACAGATTAATTCACTGATAGGTCGCAGCACCACCTACTGTGATTGGGGCGGAAGATGATTGGGGCGGAAGATTCTTAATTTTGCAGGCTGGCTTAATATAGAGATTAACGGACGTGAATGCATTACAATAAGTTAGTAGTTTTGTTATTCAATCATCATAAAGTATATAATATTGATCTTGACACTTACTGGCTTATTATCAATATAAAAGAAAACAAACAATACATTGTGGTTGGGGTGATTGTTTTAGGGATGAGGACAAAGAGTCATAAAGATACCCATACATTTAGGAGAAAGTAGGCTATATGTTATTTGCTGAACATCTTGTTTTATTGCAATTCATCCATATTACCACCTCCTAAAATATTTTACTCCTGAAACACCCTGTTTACAACATTGTCGATTGCAAATACACACTATATATGCTTAACTTTATAACGTGAGAGTAGTTATAATTCAATGAATGCAATAATCAAGTGAAGAAATTTGAAACTGCTTGGACTTGATCCACGAACTTCTACACTATGAGTGAAGGGCGCTACCACTACGCTACACACGCCCAATATTAACAGTAGATTAAGAACTGGTTTAGTATAACTGCATAACTTATTTTGTCATGGAATGAACTATTTCATTAGCGTTTTCTGCCGTTTTTATATACCATTTGATACTACCCTTATTGGGAAGTACAAGGAATCGAATCGTGGTTTTTAGGAAGAAAATGTAAGAATATTCGTAGAATCTTTCTACATGACTGGATCATTACATTTAAGAGGGCTGCAGATGACGGCATGGTGAAGCATCGCTTATCAAATTAACGACATGCTGCTGGGGACCGAGAGTCAAGAATCTGACGATATCACCGCGTGATCCGCTTAATCATTCGCGTGATTCACCTACTTGGAGAGAGGGACTTCCTCGATCATTGATTACCAAGCAGAATTCTCATGACATTAGCTGTGGGCGGAGTCAGAAGTGTTGTGAAATAAGTGCTATTTCCGTATTTAGGCAAAATTATAAACTTCAAGGCCCGTCAATATTAATAAAACTGGAAATTAGTATTTTCAGAGACATAAAAACCTCTAAAAATTATACAGAAAAAGTATGCTTACTCAGCAATGACGTAGCTTGAGAGGTGTGGATGAATCTCGCGGAGAGACGTAAGTGAAGAGTTCTGTCCCACGCATAGCAAGAACATTGGGAAATTTTTATAAATTAATGCTACGATAGATTTATGAAGTTTGAAAGAGTTTTGATACATTGAAATCATAAGCAGTCAGGAGATATTTTTTCTAAGCTTCTACGGTGCTTAGCTTGGAAAGTAGCTTTGAAGAAGAAGGACTGGAACTATTTTCAACCAGATTTCAATAAACAGCAGGGCCGCTGAGCAGAAATCATACAGTCTTAGTGAACCTCTGGAGTAGGTCACACTGTGTCAACGAGTATACAGTCATGAACGAACCGTTGTAGCGGTTACGCTGTATCGCATACAGTCTACGAAGGACCCTTGTTCTGGTCACGCCGCGTCATAGTTAACCAGTTTATGAAACCACGTCGGGTTGCCATACTTTGACGGCGAAGTTATTCAGTTAAAAGGAACTTAGGCGAAAGTTATACTGCGTGTAAGAGACTAAATTCAGTGAACATGGGTAAAGGTGTTGTAATATCTCACTAGTATCGTAGGAATTCGTGAACACCGAGAGTGTTAGAAAGTTGTTCTGAACTTGCCTATGCTTTAGAAGTCAGAACCGCAGTGACGCGAGCTCGAAAGTATAAGGAGAGTCGAAAGAAATGGAGCTCAACGGAAGCAAAGTATAAGACTTCAAATCGTCAGGCAACGGAATATTAATAGGTTATTCCGATAAGAACAGTGGCGAACGTGAAATTAAGAAATTAAGCGGAGAACTACTTTTAAAACGTTAGTTCGATGCGAGACTGTGATTATCGTAATTAATGTCTAAAGGATACATTCGGCATAGTGTAAACTTATAGCCGCATTTAGACAGCATCATGCCAGTAAATAGAATATTAGGGCCGATAAGGAACGAATAAAGACATTGATATCACCCAGGGAACCAGTGAAACAACGGGTAGGAATATCAGAGACTTTCAATCCAATTTCAAGCAGATGTTAGGACCTGGGCAGAAGTCGCTAGTACCTACATTCTTGGAGAAGGTCGTAAAAGAGTGAAGCGTGTGAAATAAAAGATTCACGAGTGTTAAACAAGCAGTTAATTAGGCTTGAAGGTAAATTTTTTGTGTATAGAATTTAATATTGTTTTAAGTGTCATTTAGTGTTACAGTGTATTTCAATATGTTAGAAAACCCTCAAACAGGGGTAATAAGTGAAATTAATATGTGCAAGATGTATGAAAAAGGGTTATGGGTAATAAGTGCTACGGTGGTTGAAATGAACGACTAGACCCCAAATGGTGGGCCAACGAGTTCTCAACTATTGGGATCCGGGAATCGTCCGGGTACAAAACTGTAAGTACAGCTTATAAATATGAATAATTTTGGGGGAGTTCGTGCATCCTTGATTGATTGAAATGTCACACTATTAGACACAGGGAACTGATATGTAAAATATGAGGTAATATAAGAATGGATCTGAACACAGCCATTAAATACGTGAGTATGAGAAATGAGTTCGTAATGTTCAAAGAAATTGTGTACCTATTAAGGAAATGAATTATTATCATGCAAAATGCAAAAATCTCGCTAAATATCAAAGTAACAAGTTTTAGAACCAGTAGTGTTCTTATTAAAATGTATTATTGACAATGAATGGGTCATTAAATAATAAATCAAAAGTGAGCTATAGAATGAATTCTTGGGAAATTAATAAGTAACGAAAATCTTTACAAGAATATTTGTTGTACACGCTAATGAAGCGCAATTATAAGAATAACGTCCATAGATCGTTATATTAAATGTCCAGAAGTATCAATTGTGAGAGGAGTTGCAGGGAGTTTGAAGAATACGAATCCAAATGTATTGCATAGAAGGGAGCTATTACTGAAACTAGAGGACTAGGGTTCGCATTCCCGCTCTAGAAATAATTACTCGTGCAAGGACCTGCTTAAATACCGCCTTGTTAACGCATGAAATCGTCGACTCTTCCGAAAATGGGAAAAAGCCCCTAGGAATAGAGTATAGTGGAGACACAAGGGTGTCAAATTGAATGTTGTGAGACCCTTAAAAAGGATCGAAAGCACTTCAATGTGGATGATTACCTATTAATAATGTATCCTGTGAAGTAATTACCGGCTGATGTGACAGCCGCTTAAATATTAAAATAAGAGAGATTGACATTGTAGAGTTTTTTTCGATCTTTCCACCACACTAGCTAAATGAAGATTTTGGCTATTGGTGTGGAGAGCGCCAGTGCCACATCTCAGATGGTCGGTCTGACAGCCGTAAATCTTTTGAAGGACTCAAGGGTAGGTTAGTAACCCACTAATTTCTTTGGAGCGTGCGAAGCGATATATAAATAAACCTGGTGTTAATGCACTTGTAAGAGTTTTCTTTAAGGGAAGACGGGGAATGTTCACGTGACCTAATTAGTATTGAGTGTAGGCTGTAAGTACGTTCAGATTCCATAAATGAATAAATTGGTGTATTACCATTATTATGGATTATCATAGGGTGACATTTTAATGATGGATGATCTTGAGCAAACACAAGTCCTAAACAATTCGGGGAGGTTTGTTTAATTTGAAATTTTTCAGTAACTTGTGGGCTCAGATGTGGCAAGAACTTCCCAGCAAAAATTAAAGCAGTACAGAAAGAGAGAGATAAGATGACGATTCATGTGAACCCGAAAATATAAATTATTATTATTAGTAGTATTATGGTGAATAAATATAGGTCATACATTCCATAAGAATCCATGTTAAGGATAATGAATCATGTTGTTAAAATCGAATAAGGTCATAAAAGGGACTATGGAGTCATATTGAGCTCAGAAAAACAAACATTTTGGATGTACTATATGGAAGTGAGACTTAAATGGGAGGTTCAGATGAACCCAAGTAGTTGATTTGATGAATGATTTTAGTTATTCCTTGCTCATTGGAACAAGTGTGAAGACTTATTTTGAGTTGTTATATGTATTTTGAGTGTTTATATGTATTTTTGAGTTTTTGTAGCGCCTAAAGTTTGAGTAATATTAAATACGTTTTAATCGTGATTTTTGAGTTTATTTGAAGAGTTGACCTGTTGATTATGATCCTAAATATATGTGTCATACTGAGGGAATGGACGCACCACCCTCGAGAACCACAGAGCTAACCGAAGTGTGACCATGTATTAATTCTACAGATGGGTACAATACACTAAATAAGTATTGTTTTGTTAAGTACATTCCTAAAAGGATATAAACGTATGAAATTACTGAAATATGAACTAATAAAAAATAAAAATATATAGCTTCCTTTTTGACCTAACGGGATGGCACGGCCCAGCACGATATGGCACGAACAGCCTGAACTGTTAGTCATACCTACGGATACATCTTCTATTCAAAATTCTAATGTCCTGCCGATCACTTCCTTGAGGACAGTTTGTAAGATAATGGATTTGGCGTGGCCGAGCCTTGTTGAATCGTAAGTAACGGTTAGGCTGTAATACTTGCATAATTTATACATCCGCCATCTTGAAATTATTTGGCTGATGACCTTGTACTGTAGTTTAGGCAAAATACGCTTCACACATTAAGGTATATTGCTGCAAAATGTGGTAGATCTCGAATGATTAGGTTAGTCGTAATTTTATTTAAGCTCAGAACATTTGGGTGGGTGCCATTTATTTTTGTTATGATGGCGGCGATATACAATATGACACTGACTTGACCCTTGCTAGTGTTACCTCTTTACCAAAGGTGGTTCGATTTGATTTCGTTGTGTTTGAATTGGTAGGGGGATCGATTTGCAGACATACACGGCCGCCATCTTCAAAGTGTTTGGCTGATGACCTTGTAGTTTTATCAAAAGATGCTTCCCACGTTAAGGTATATTGTTGTGAAATTCTGTAGAGAACAGATGATTAGGTTAAAATTTGATTTAAGCTTTGGAAATGTTGTGGTGGCCGTTACGTTTTCTTCAAGATGGCGGCGAAAAAAATATGACACTGAGGTGTCCATTGCTAGTGCAACCTCTGTAACAAATTTCGTTCAATTTGATTTCGTCGCGTTTGAATTGATAGAGAGAGTGGGGGACAGATATACATACTCACACATAGAGTGACAACTATTGGGCAGTGTAGATCTCATAATTATATTTACTTTAATTTTTTGAAAAAAAAATGCAAAGTAGGCTAAACATAGGCTTATGAGATCACCATTTGTCTGTGTGTGTGTGTATGTGTGTATGTTTGTGTGTGTGTGTATGTGTGTGTGTGTCCATAATACATTTTAAACGGCTTGAGCAATTTCAATGAAACTCGGTGAGGCCATAGTACTATTTTATCCGACCCGGATGGTGCCCGTCCAAGTTTATTACGTCTCACCAATCCGTCAAGGCAGCCGTGAAAAATATTTCATCGGCATTCTGTATCTCCGAAACTATTACTGATATCACCCTGGAGTTTGGTACGATGATAAAGGACTGTACTATGAGTTCACCTATGTAACTTTCAAAAACCTCTTAAGTACAAAACGAACATGGCGGCCAAGCGAATTTGAAACATTTAAAATTTTTTTTTTTTCGCGATTTAACTATCCGAGTGCAGTGAAACATGTTACAGCAAATGTTTATACACATTGTAATGCACTGACATCTAATTTCGTTCAATTGTTTACATAACCTTAAGATGGTGACTGTGTGATTTCTTTTTTCTTGTGTCCTAATTATCCCCTGTGTGGTGACCGGGGTTTAGAATTGTCCCACCGTAGCCCATGCGTGTCGTAAGAGGTGACGAAAATGGGTACCCAGTGCCTGGGGGTATAACTGGGCCACCCGTCTCCTGGGGACATAAATAAAGAGGCTGGGAAGGCTACCCAACAAACCACTGCACATTGGGCTAATCACCCATGTGGGGGTAGAAATGATTCAAAGCAACAACAGTAGCCTCGGATTGGACGGATCTACACGACGACAACGACCGCAATGGAAACGGAATATGAGATTAGGTACATGGAATATCAAGACAGACAGATGCGAGGGAAAACAATGCTGGAAATGAAGAGATTGTGTGAAAATAGATCGGAGTGGCAGAGATAGACAGAACGAGGCTACCCCGACGCTTGAAGGCACAAGGGATAATAATAATAAGAAGAAGAAGTGTCGTAATTATGCGACCGATGTCAACGTTTTAATTATAAACCTTCGCAATAATCGTCATCTACGAGTATATAACTCTCTGGTCTACATATATAAAACTGCAACATGTCGACCATCCGAAATATTTAGACGATTCTAAATATCTACGATTATATGACAGCAATCAACCTGAATGTTGGTCTGTTTATGAAGGCTAAGAACATAAATTCATCCATGGGACTTTCAATAACCTCGAGAGCACAAATCCAACATGTCGGTGACACGAAATGGAAATAAATAATTAAATGGACGTTTCTCACTATTTAACCCTCCGAGCACAGTGATACTTGGTACTGTGAACGCTTATAGTATACAAATTTTAATCCACTGATATCTAATTTATTTCAATTGTTTTATAACCACAAGATGCTGGCTGTGCAATATTCTATAATCCTATTTTTGTTTCTTGTGTCCTAATTTTACCCCCCAAAGGAAGTTTAGAAAGTAGTGGGAGTATGCTGAGATACGTGGGTTCCCATACCCCCGTGTTGGCAGAAAAACAGAGAGAGAGAGAAGTGTTTTTAAATAATAAAACCGTTCCAAACACTAAATAGATTTACACTATAGACTAAGTACTGTGCCCTCTGGCCCAAGGTTTCGGGGAGCCACCGGTTTCAAATGACCCCTCCGAGACCCTCTTCCAGTGAACACACAAGTATAGGGGACGACACATTCATAGGCTGGTGTAGCACAAATTCTGCACTCAGGGGTATCGGGAATTAGTGAGGTTCGATCTTTAACCAGCTCAGAGGAATTCATCGATAAAAAAACTAAACAAGAAAAGAGAGGTCAGTCTTATGTTAAAATCACGAATAAATTTTATTCAGAATATATCCCTAGCCTAGCATGAGAGTTGCAAACGGCTAGTCCGATACTATTCTGCCTTGAAAGAAAAATATAAAAAGTCCTAAACAAGATCTAAATTACTCTCATGGTCCTAATATAAAATTCGACTAAGAACGAACAAGCTAAGAGAATGGCACGTAAGATCAGCCGTAAGCAATTACATCGAAAATGACTACGGGAGGATCAAACATCGAAAGAATCTACAGCAATGCAAGACATGTACTTGTTTACAAATACCGTACTAGAAACATTTACATTTAGTACCAAGGGGAAAATTTGTCCTATGCTATGATGGTGCCATCTCTAACATTTATCTTTAGATTTAAGTGTTCAGCTAGTCCTAAATATCATTAATTAATAAACGAGACGCGTTTATTACAAAGAAAATCAAGCTATGCGCACAATGTTGCTGAATAAAAAGGGAGCTATGCTAATACAACACAAATGCATTCAATAATTCAGCACTCCTATGGTTGTGCAATTGGCACTGCCTGCGTACTCGATTTGTTACTGTTTGTAACAAACGGTCATATTTTAAAAGTGTTAGGAAAGTAGAAGAATAGGAAAGCCTGCAAATGCGATGGTAATTAATCAATTACATCGACTCATATTGCTACCAATCTGATGTGTGTGCTACAGTTATCGCATCACCAATTGTTTGTCGACTAATCGTGTGAAAATGTATTAAAATGTATCTAAAATAACTTAACAATAACTAAGTGTGAACATTTGGTCCAGAAAATATTTTATTTTTAATATTTATTATTTTTATTTAGGCTCAGAGGGAATTATGAGATTTGTTTAGTTTTACAAAATCCTATCTTTGATTATTAAAGCTTCACACAAATTATTTACTCCTCACAGTATAGTTGTTCAGTTTATGGACCTTTAAAAAGCGTTCAGTGTACTCAGGTAACGTTTGTATTCAACTAATGTATAATAACTTAATAATTTAATAGACACCCTGTGTCTCCACCAATACTTCATCATTATTATTTGACACCCTGTGTCTCCCTCTTACAATTACGGATTCATCAATCCTGGCGCCCTTCGGTTAGGTACGACTGCAGTAGTTCGTTACCACCGGTATAACCTCAATAACATGTCGGTGGTATTGATCCACCATCACGACTCATATCAATAATACTCTAATAATGTTAATTACAATAAGTGTGGATTCCTAAGTTATACACGTTTTAAATACTGTTCATAAAGATTATGTGTGTGTAAAACACATTCAAACAACGCTATCAATTAATATGAAGGCTTTTGATACAAACTAAAGTGTGAGACTGTGCATTTATTAAATTGCCTCTTCCCTGAATGAGGTCGAACCTATGTTCTCTAGTTACAACATACTGTTGCATCCATTGCTTGTCTGGCTTCTCGTAAAGAAATAAACCTGTTTTCAAGTATTGATCTGGCCAACAAATGTGAATAACGGAACTCTGCATTCCGCTTATAATAATGCTAAGAATTTCACAGCCTTCTAAATAAATAATGATGCACTCTCTAAAATCGAGTGTGCTGTTTAGTGGTTTGGCTTATACATGTGACCTTGGCCTTGTTCTAACACCTTCCAAAACTAGTTTTTTTTTCATCAGCTTGACAAAATAAAAGTTGTTAAGAACTGTTTTGAAACGATGCGAAATGGACATTGAAAATACTGCCTTTTTGGCGTTTAATCATTTTTAACCAAATTGTAACTTTCCACACGTGTTCTTATAATAGCTATCTGCATTGTGCACTGAAAATGAAACCAAACTAATATTAAATCTACTCTTTACAATTAACGCTACTGATACAAGATCTGACTTACAGATGCAGCGACCGTCGGTTCGAGACCCGCCATGAGATGTTGTAAGCGGTCTCCTCATTGTTTCCGGTCACCTTCCGCTGCCAATTCCCCACGCATGATTTAGCTATCCATCTGCATTGCGTGGTAGGGGTTATATTCCAAGATTTGATATTTCAGTAGGATTATAATGTTGCCGTAGGTGATAATATTACACATGTTTTAAGGAAACTTGCACTCACTGATGCTAAGGTGCGGTAATAAATTGCCCATTTTCACTCCGCCACTGGCGTTAAGTTATCGCTTGTGCGACGCTCACTCGTTACTTTCACGAATTATTTACATAAAATACAAATCATAACCACTGCCCATCCGGCAAAACATAAAAATATTCCTGTAGAATTACACAGTTTATCAATTCGCAGTTTATAATACACTTGGATGCGACCATGTGGTCTTAGTGTTTGCATTGAACGCTTCCATAATTTTCACTTCGTGAATCAAAATATTTCTCAGATTAAATGTTATTAATTGTACACAATTATTTGATTATCAGTTTATGCCCTGATGGCTGTCCATTTGACAAATATACTCGGATTTATCCATAGCACATGGATTCCCTTCACTGAACGTGCCCTTATTTGTGCTTCACATTCACATAGATGTTGCTTCAGCAAACGATGAGTGAGGACTGGCTTCACAAAAAATGGCGTTCACTCTGGACATGAGTTAGCCGCGTAAATTTACGGTTTTGCTCATAAGCGTTGTATGCCGTATTTTAAAAAGGCTGAATTACGTTGATTAAATAATTGTGGATTTATGGAATGTCTAAAGTGCGTAAAAATGTAATTATAAGCGATATTGCTTCACCTTCTTCCCGCCGCTCGCAGGGTATGTTCAGTTACTCTTCAGCATGGATCTTGTTCTTTGTTAGCTGTGCAAACATGCGCCAACGGGCGCAGTACTAAAATATCAACAATACAGGTTTCAAAAATAAAAGGGCCTTTTAATTAACATTGAGAATTTAACATAACTTACTATAACAATTCCAAACCATAAAATAGGACTCCATCACTGATCCCTCTTCGGATCCACATCACATCAGTACCTTTACCCTTAGCGCTGACAGTAGCGTTTGGGAACGAATAAAATCACAACTATACCAGTATCAACCTAAGGGAATCGTAATGGATAGATATAGAAAGGGAAATATAATTTATTAAATCTTAAAATAAGATTGGTTAAGTCAAATCGACAGATATTATTCCTCCGCCAACTTGGTTCGATTGTCGTAGGTGACAATCCCCACAAATGAAGGCTGAAAATCAAATACGCAAAGTTGTTCTAACCAATAAAATAAGTAATACAGGATCCATATGGTACCAAACTGCATTCTCTGTGCTGGGGTGGAGAAAAGTACTTAAGTGTTAGAAACAAACGGAGGAAACACATCCCTGAAACGGGGGTATAAACATTAAAGATGAAAGGGACAAATTACATAATAATTACGGAGAAACAATGACATGAAAGTGAAATCCCACTTAGTCTTAGCAGTCTCCAAAGACAAGAACGTATGGATTCTAAACCAAGAATCTATGCGGTTGAAAACACATATTTTCATGAACCAGGAACACTTTACTCACATAATTAAGCTAAGCCTCCCGGAGTTAACTACGAAAAGGGTGATCAAAGCCCCTTCATACTGTTCATTCTCAGTAGTGAATCAGCTTACCAGACCACATGATCACATAGCCTCCCGTCATTACCGTACATATTAATTTTTATCAAAGGTCGTCGATATGCGATGACATAGGTAACTCGGGCGAGACCGTCTAACAGACGTCCAAATAGTCTCACCCACCTTATTCTCGTAATCTTCTTACCAGACAAAATCAACATGACATTCCATGTCAATATATCACTGCTCTCTTCTTCTGTTTCTTTCTTAACAACGGGTCTTTTTTTAAAGTTCCCAAAGCACATATAAGTTCTGAACAAAGCTGATGAATTAGCAGCTTACTATAAACATCAACGATCGATTAACTGTATCACTAGAGTGCTTTTTTTTATTTGACATAGCCTACATTTTCACAATATAACATGTACTCTAAGCCCACCACACGCATTGGAGATGGTAGAGTTTGTTTTCCACAGAGTGTATACACACGACTACACACTGCCTTGCAATCCATGTTGATCAGGCTATGCCAGCGTTCTCGGCAACCAGCTTGGAGTATCCGAACCTTGTGGCAAGCGCTCTCCAACACCCCTTCTCGCTGTCATAGGTTCGTATCATTTTAGGCCCAGTTGTTCCACAATGTTCTGGAATGGTTGTCTAGCCAAAGGCTTCGTGAATACATCAGCCAGCACCTTGTTGGATGGACAATAAGCACTTCTATGATGTCCTTTTCTCGAAGATCCCGAAGCTGGTGATGACATACATCAATGTGTTTGGCGCGAGCCCCAAACCGATTTGACTCACTCAATTTAATACAACCTTGGTTATCTTCATACATGGTTGTTGGACCAACAATCGGTAAACTCATGTCCATAAGTAATTGTCTGAGCCACAGCAGCTCCCGACTGGCAAATGATGCTGCAATGTATTCCGCATCCGTAGACGACATGGCAACTGACGTTTGCTTCCGGCTTGACCATGCTACAACTCCTTCGCCAAGGAAGAAAACGTAACCACTTGTAGATTTCCTGTTGGTCTTGTCACCAACCCAGTCAGCATCCACATAACATTTGAGCTCTGTGTCTTTAGTTGAAGATAAACGAAGTGTCTTGTGTATTGTAAATGCGAGATACCGCATCACTCGTTTTACAGCATTCCAGTCCTGTTGAGTAGGCTTCTCCACTCGACGACTAAGTAGACTCACTGCGACTGCGATGCCTGGTCTGGATACTGTGGCTATGTATAATAGAGACCCTATGGCTTTCCTGTACAGAGTGTTATTTGGTAACTCTGCACTTGCAGTCATTTCACCAGACAAGAAATTGGTTTCCATTGGAGTCGCAGCTGGTTTTGGCTCCGATAAGCCATGATCCTCTAAAAATGCTGCGATCTTTGCCTTTTGGTTTAGCAAAAATATTCCATTTTCCTGTCGTTCCACTTGAATTCCCAGATAGTAACTAACATCACCCAAGTCTTTGATGTCAAAATAATTCTGCAATTCTGTACCAACTTTATCAGTTAATTTTGCAGACTGACTGGCTACCAGCAGATCATCGACATACAACAGATTGTAAGTAATGCTTCCATCTACTTCCTTTCTTGAATAAAGACACTGATCTGCATTTCCTTGTTGAAAGCCTAATTTGGATAATGTCTCTGTAGCTGTCTTGTTCCAAACGTGTGACGATTGCTTTAAACCATAGAGACGTTTCCGCAATTTCAGAACTTTGCTCTCTTGACCGGGTTTCTCAAACCCTGTGGCTGTTCCATATATTGTTCCTCTTGTAATTCACCGTTCAAATAAGCACTTCTTACATCAAGATGCCGAACGTGAAGTCCCCTCTGTGCAGCTACATTGAATAAAACTCGAATAGTGTCATGTTTCACCACTGGCGCAAAAGTTTCATCGTAATCCTCACCATATCGTTGAGAAAATCCTCTGGCTACCAATCGGGCCTTGTAAGTGTGGATCTGACCGTTACCGTCCAATTCTGCCTTAAATACCCACTTACAAGAAAGAGTCTTCTTCCCTGGTGGAAGCTCCGTTAATTCCCACACACAATGTTGATTGAGACAGCTTATTCCTTCTTCCGCAGCAGCAGTCCACAACTTTTGCTCACGAGGTGACATTTTGAGCATTTCTTTCCATGAGGCTGGCTCTCTGGTGTGATCGTCTGCACCTTGTACGTTAGCTTCTTTGCTGGTATACCCTTATTTGGCCGTTCAGAAACTCTTTGTGGAAATTGTGGAGTTTCTGGTTCAGTCTCACATTCATCTCCTATGCTGCTTACAGTCTCTCCTCTGTTGAAAGTCACCGTGTTGTTACCTCTGGGTTTCAGTGTTGAGTTGTCAGCTGATTCCGTCTGTGTCGAAACATGTTCCAATGTCCCTACATGCTGCGGTGTGATTTCATTAACCCCTTCTTTCGGTGCACTGCCTACCGAAGCTGGATGTCTGACAACACTC
Source organism: Meconema thalassinum (assembly GCA_946902985.2). Lineage (NCBI taxonomy): Eukaryota > Metazoa > Arthropoda > Insecta > Orthoptera > Tettigoniidae > Meconema > Meconema thalassinum. The sequence continues at coordinate 2,012,637,231 of OX336388.2, read as the reverse complement.
GCAATTACCCGCACCGATCTGCTGATCCTTTGGTATTTCCATCATAGCCAATCAGGTCGCCCTCTATTGCTTTGTTGTCCCATTTCTTTCGCTTTTGTTTGGGTACAAGCGAATAGACCTTAGATCCAAACACACGTAAATGACCCAGATCTGGCTTCACTCCTGTAAACAATTCAACTGGAGTTTTGTTGATACTCCGACTCGTTGATCGATTCTGCAAATAAGCTGCGGTCAAAACTGCTTCTCCCCAGAAGCGGTTGTTCAGATCAGCATCCAACAACATGCACTTTGCAGATTCTGTCAATGACCGATTCTTCCTCTCTGCTACACCGTTTTGTTGTGGAGTGTAGGGGACTGTGAGCTGATGTTGGATCCCCTCCTTCCGCAGAAAGTTCTCCAGTTTTTGTGAAACGTATTCCTTGCCATTGTCTGTACGAATGGCAATCAGCTTCCTTCCAAATCTAGTATGCATTGCAGCAATGTAGTCTTCTACGATGCCTGCCACCTCATCTTTGGATTTTACCAGCCTCACCACAGTAAAACGGGAGTAATCGTCAATGAGTGATAGAAAATACCTATTTCCACTTGGCGTTGCAGTCTGCATGGGCCCACAAAGATCAGAATGAATGAGTCGCATGGGCTCCTTCTCTCTGGATGTACTCTCAGAAAATTTTGCTTCGGTTAGTTTTCCCTTGATGCAGTATTCGCATACCACCTTCTCCGAACATTTCGACACTTGGATTCCTGTAGTCAATTCCTCCTTGATCAGACGCTGGATTGCAACCAGATCACGATGTCCCAATCGACGATGCCACTGGTGAAGGCATACAGCTTCTCTCGCCACATGAACTGCCGAAAATGGTACCACAGTCTGAAGTCTGAATAAATTCCCATCGTTCCTTGCTTCTGTGATGACCTGATGTTCTTTGTAGATGCTGCACGTGTCATTCTAGAACGTCACTCGGTGACCTTGCTCTGTTATGCGCCTCACCGAAAGTAGACTATCACCCAATTGTGGAATAAACAGCACATTTTTCAACAGTACTTCTTGGAGGTGCCCGCCTGGTACCTCACAGTAAAATTGTCCATCTCCGATTCCAGCAGCTACCACGGATGAACCATCAGCAAGAAAGACTGTAGCACTTGTGTCACGAATATACAAGAAAAATTGCCTATCATTCGTCATATGACTGGTTGCCCCGCAATCTATGCACCATCCTCCAGTAAGCCTACTTGCAACATGTTGTTGATCCAGTGCCCTAAATGTGGCATAGTTCTGTGTGTTGCATACCTTAATTTCAACCGATGATCTTGCCGATTCTGGACCTGCTGATCTCTGCTGTTGACTTTTCTTGAATAGATAGCAATCTGCTTTTAAATGGCCAAGTTTATTACAGAAGTAACATGCCCGTGTCTCTTTGCCACCCTTATTTGGTTTCCCGCTTGAATTTTTAGTTGTTCCACTTTGATGAGCACGACTAACCTTACTTGAGTCTGCGACCGCCGACTGTAGTGCAACCTCTGAATCACAATTTCCAGGCACACCAGCTTCGGCACGCCTTTGGTATTCGTCAAGCATTTTCCCAGTTACATATTCCACCGTTAAATCTGCCTCGTCACGGCCCTCGAGCGCTGTGACAAGCCCTGAATAAGATTCTGGAAGACTCACCAGCAAAACCGCAACAATCTCGTCGTTTTCAAGTGGCCTACCAGATCCACGCAGCAAACCCACTACTTCCATAATTGCGTCGATGTGACTGCTCATTGGTCCACCACAATAATGTATGCCATACAGTTTATGTCGTAAATATAACCTGCTTCCGAACGTGGATCTCTCGTACTTTCTCGACAGAGCCTGCCATGCATCACACGCATCATTCAAGTGTGCAAAATGAATGAGTTGACTGTCCTCAACACTCAACGTAATGTACGCTAAGGCTTTGTTATTTTTCATCTGCCACACCGCGTTAATTACTTCAGGCTTTGGTTCACTGACAACTTCCCACAAATCGTCACGCACTAATACGGCTCGCAACTTTGTTTTCCAAAATATAAAATTTCCACCATTTAACATTGGAATATTCAACTTGACACTTTCTTGAGCCATCTTGTAACCGCACACACTCAAAGCACACGATCGTTAAACAGACTTTTAATCCACTTACGTGCAGTTTGCCGTAGACTGGGCCTCATAACCTGATGAATTAGCAGCTTCTTATAAATATCAACGATCGATTAATTGTAACACTTGACTGCTTTTTTATTTGACATAGCCTACATTTTAACAATATAACATGTACTCTAAGCCCACCACAGGCATTGCAGATGGTAGAGTTTGTTTTCCACAGAGTGTACCCACACGACTACACACTGCCTTGCAATCCTTGGTGATCAGGCTATGCCAGCGCTCTCGGCAACCAGCTTGGAGTATCCGAACCTTGTGGCAAGCGCTCTCCAAAGCAATAATAATGGAATAATCATCGACAGTTTACCATTTTCATCGGTAAGCAGAAATACGTCGCACTCCGAGAGAATTCAAAGAATAGCTGGGCAAGCGACCGGCACACTAATCATGCGATTGAAGTTTGAATAAGACACCTACGCAATAATCTGTATGTAATAGTACATAACGCTATGGCCTACATATATAAAGATCCAACATGACGACTATCCGTAATATTTAGATGGTTCTCAATATCTACGAATCTATTACAGCAATGAAACTGACATTTTGTATTTTGATAGAGGCAATTTACATAAGTAGGATATATGAATATAGACTGTTTAGTTATACACGGAACTACTTGTTTACTACTAAAGACTGAATTCAATTTCTAGCAATAATGTTATTATAGTGTACTTGCTGCAAGTATATATAGATATAAATTCTACTGAATATGTTGCAGGTGGATGCCATGCCGCAGAAATACCGGCAGGGCTCTGGAAGACGGATCCGTGCAGTTGACTGACAGAACTCTCTCCAATGTACCTGAATGACAACTGGTTTTGCATTCCACAGTGCGTGATGCTCGTAATTCAGCAGACTTGTATGGATGCAAGTGACGTAACTGCACTTTTGCAATATTTTGGTCTATTTAAAAGAGACCATGTGTGATTAATGCACGTTTGTTCCCACTCAGGTTATGATATACTGTATATTAAGTCCGAATGCATCATTGTGGTTTCTTATCGGATATTTCCTTACATTTTAATCTCGCATTTGACATGAAGTTAATTGTCAATGGTTAGTGAAATACACGAATCACCTTCTAAAGTTCATAGGCAATTACAAGCGAACATTGCGCAATCTTCATGTTATCAAACGAGAATTTCAATTCATGGAACGTATAGGCCTAATTTCGCAGTAAATTTGTTTCGACAAGTAAAGACAAAATTTCTTAGTACTGAAATTCATTCCTCGTCGGATTGCTCCATCAAACAGCGACGTTATGATAGCCGATATGTTACCATCCCTTGTAAGATCGTTGAACTACTTGAAATTACTGTTCCTGATTTCGTACCTAGAACGCTATATGTTGTTGCGAAATTAGGGATAGTGCGTAAAATAAAAATTCTCCCTGATAATAAAATTTTGGCAATGCATACGTCCTCAGTGTGCGACTTATTAAGCATGGATTCCACAGGAAAACTCTCTAAAGGCCGAGTTTTCTTTCGATCGTTTGATAGAAATAATCAAAGCCCAAGTTTCATATAGTATGGGAAAGATATTAGAGGATATACTTTATTATGTTTATTTTCATATTTCAAGTCATTGTACAAGTCATTATGTATATCAGAGACATAATAACGTGTGAATAACATTCTTCGACTTAAATAGATATACAATTAGAAAGAGTGTATTTAAACAGAATGTGAAATATTTAACCAAAACTGAACATTTCTTTTTGATAGTGAATGTGAACAGGATTGACTTACTAAACTCCTTAGAAATTAGACCGGACCTAAACAAGCATTTCTTTCGTAGCGAATATAGAGCATACATTCTACTGTATGGTAAAATTGATTTAGGCTGAAATATATTTGCAGCAATTTTTCATCGTTGCAAATTAGCCAGGTTTAAATTTGCGGGGGACCACGTTCAAATTTTGATGACCTGCAAAACTTTTCTTTCGAAATTATTTATTTTCGTTTATTATTATTATTATTATCTTTAATTTCTCACAATAATGGTACAACTCAGTCAACAAGATACGGAGTTGACAATCAAGTATCCTGTAAACCTTACTGAGATAAAAGAAATAGCCTAACAATATGACACGTACCCAACAGCTTTGCCTTCTGTACTCTGGCTATCAGGTGTTTCATTTGCAGTTCCTCCAAAGCCATCACCAACGTCTTATTGTTATAATTAGTTGTCACAGGGTTTCAAATGTGGAACTGGATTCCAGAAAAGGAACGAAGATGAAGAGGATGGCAATTGTTTTCATAATGTGACCTATTATTTAATTTATTGGCCACCAATATTGAGGATGACTGTGGGAATGGTTACTATCATTACTAATAATACTTATAGAATTAGATGAATTAATTGTAAATAATAAAGAAAGGAAGTCCGTGGTTTTCAGGACAAACCCCTGGCCAGAGTTAAGAAAATAAATACCGTGGGAAAATATGCATCAGTGTTTGGAAAAAACTAAAGCCCAGCCGTTGAACAGGCGCGGTGTGCAGTAGACTCAACCGAAATATGAAGTACTAGAAGATTAAGAAGAAGGAGGTCCTCAATCCTCAAAGAATAAATGTGCATGGAAGAGAGTACAGCAATGAACGATATAATGGAAAAGAGAAGAGGAGAGACTCTGACCTGAAGTCACTGGAAAACAAATCCAGCTCAGGAATCTCTCGGTATTACTGTGTAAAGAGAACGACATCTGATTCCTCGAAAACTGAACGTATGATGCAAGAAGAGAGAAGAGATAGATTATTAAGCCTGGAAAGTGAAAGCTACTCCAGGCCTCGGATACCTTAATACCGTCGGGGTCGGAAGAGAACAGGAAATGATCAACAGAGGGCGACAGGAACAATGGTAGAGAGGAGTGCGGCAATGTTGAAGCAATGCTTGGCTCAGCTAAGGCCCTATGATTGGCTATCAACAATAATTGTGTTATCCTAAGGTGGGGAATTTAAGTATGAAAAATGATATCATGGGTCCCATTAGCTCTAGAAAGCCGGACTGGATGTAGTGCCTGGGTTTTGTTTGTTTAAAAGATTTAATTTCCACTTTATTGTTACCTATAAAATGTTTGAGATTCTCCTTGATGTAGCCAACAGTGACGCATCCTCCTCATATTTAACATTGTCAATGCTGCTAGTTAAAACAATACTAGATTAATTCTGACCAAAACTCTCTCACCAGTTTCATTGTATGCTATATACACTACGAAATTGTTCTAATGTTAATTTACTTTCAACACATTACTCTCTTTTCTTTGTACAGGCCTACTATTAAAATGAAGCATAATAAAGTACCACTTTTCATAAAACTTAATATAGTATTTAAATATTCATGGTATTGGTTTTTTCCTAATCCTAATAATCACTCTTATTACGGGCAGAAGTTTAGTTTCGCACTCCAACACATATCTCAAATGGGACAGATTGAGATATCTTTCTTAAACGACAGATTCATACTTAATTGAAGTGATAGAAGCCATCTTCCAGTGTTGCCAAATTATATTAAAAAAAAGCTTTCCAGTCGGTCATTTGTGTTGACTGACTAGAAAGCTTTAATATTTAAGTTTAAAAACAACTTAACAAAAGTCGATATATCTGCTTTGGTGGATACCGCAACATTGTTCACCAGAGGTGCCTCTGTCTACACTGGTCTCTGTTTGCACTTCGACAAGAACCGTAGGATTGAAAATGATCATTATTTAATATCGAGATGCCATTAGGATTTCTAACTCATGTGCGGTGAAGTAATGGAATCAAATGCCATATTTCTTCGAGCTGTGAATATTTTGTTGTATCGGAAGAAATGGATCCATTTGTTTGTTATGTTCTATTATTTAACTGACTGCATTACCTTGGGAATATACCTAGGTATTTGTTTAAACTTAATTTGTTATCGCAAGATTTGTCTGTTTTATATTCAAGTATGATTCTGTAAGCATTATTGTGATTGTTTTTATCTAAATGTATTAAATATTTTGTTTAAATTTGTTGCAGTTGTATTGAATTGATGTTGTTGATGATGATTGCTGTTTTAAGGAGCCTAACATGTAGGTTATTGGCCCCTAATAGTTGATTCAATTGACCTACAATTTCCTAACAGAACTTCCTTAAAATATGCCAAACATTTATTCTTTATTTCCAACAATCTGGCTTATTGTGGGATTGTCATTAAGATGAAATATTAACAGTCTGCCATTTAGATACAAATGATAAAAATTAATTTTGTTTCCTTACTTGCTTTATCCAATTGAATGCAATACAAGTGTACGTACCCGTTAATATTCAAATTTCCACGGGGTCGTGCATTGAATGCAATACATTTCTATGCAGCGGATGGGTTTTACGGCCAGATATAATGAGTGTATTGAACGCCATACAAGTGACTTTATAAACTAGCCACTGAATGATATATATACGGTAGTACCTCTTTTTAAATGAGGAGTTCTTTTAGTACCGATATATAAGTGTCTCCTTTATGAAGTATCTTTCCTCTCGACCGAAATACAGTATATTACACGCAACTGACTAAGAAATAGAGTTGAACTTAACAAACATTCGCTGATTACAACAGTAATGAGTTAATCTAGACATGTTTAGCTTCACTTCGCGAAGTGAAGATCTACTCAACTGATGGGAAAGGAAAATTCTGAGGAAAATATATGAACCTAGCTAAGAAAATGGGGAATGGCAAGTGCGCCCAAATAAAGATATATATTGTGTGCCCATCTGACAAGGTCACCAGGGGATCATCTTCCACAGATGACCTTAGAGACTTCCTTTTCCTCCAAACCCACATACTGAGAGGTTCGAGTGAGTCCTCAGTAGTTCCGGCACGAGACTGATAGCTCAGGGAGTATCAGGTAAGTGAGGAGAACGATTCATAGACGAGTCCGAGGAAATACATCCCACGAAAACATAAAGCTAGGAATGAAAAGTCCATATTTAGGTAAAACTCGTTAAGAATGTATTTTAACATCACAAACCCCTATCCTACTTCGGAGGGTTAAAGAACTCTACTAGTCTTCAAGTTTTAAAAAAATAAAAAAATAATGATTCCCCTAAACTGAATTTAATTAAAACCCTCACGAATGTCCTTCTTACACAAAACCAATAAACAGCAATCAAAAAAAGAATGTGACACGTGAGATGTTTCCTAAGCAAGTACAAGAAACTCCATCGAAAAATAATAATAATCACACCCTCATTCTACTGCAAAGCAAATCAAGTTAAACGTCGACCATAGTAAATATGTTATTTACATGCAGCAATCAGTATAAGCTATGTTGCGTTGGTGTCACTTCTAACATTTAATTTTACCTTAAATGGTTAACTAATCCCTAGTTTACATGACCTCCAGATGAGATGCTTCTGTGACAAGAAAAATCAAAGCTTAATAGCAACCAAGCGCTATAAAAAAAGAAATTAATCTAATACACACAGGATACAAGGTAGAAATAATGCACTCTAAAAATTAACACACATCAATTATATACACTCCTATCTACACTAATCAGATCGCTGTTTGCACCCGATCCTCACCTATTGTGCACGAGTTTAGGGTTGTGACATCGCAGATAGAACTGCGACTATATCACTTAGTCACCAAATGTCCACGCCTTACAGGTTTTCTGTGGCATTGGCAACGTCGTAGTCTCAAATAGTGTCAGATCGGTCTAAATTATTGTTCATAAATATCACCTGTTGCATAGTGTCGGTCATTTAATAAAAATATCATCTCAAGATAATATGATTCATTCAGCATCTTACTTAGTGGTTCATTTTAGAAAAAAATATTTTTAGAGTAATTACACTCATGATTTAATTTCCATTTAACTTCAGATTTATTTCCTTTAGTGTAGTTTAATATCCCTAATGATCATGGTGACACTCGACGACAACAACAGCAAAAACACTGCCATGTGGATATCCACTCAACATGAAAAATTATCTCCAACGGGTAACATAATAATACTCGCTAAAAATAGCGGAAAAGTGCGGCTCTCCAGGCTCGCTAACCCTTCGGCAGATGAGTTGAAAAAGCAAACTCCATCACCGGAACTACCAGAAATAATGAGGGTGATCAACATCCATCCTATCATTCATCGTCTTAAAAGACACAACAATCCCATAGTTACTAATTTTATACATGGTCTGGTCTGTTAAACTCATAATAAAAATGAAGGGATCTCTCGGATTTAAATCGTACATTCAAAGGGCTCACACAAAATGTGTGTTCAAACGGCTAAACATAGCCCCAAATATTATTTGAATGTCTCATACGATAACCACAAAAATGCTTAATAGCGACCTCAGCTTTGTATCATAGCAACACATAGGAAGCTTGTATTCATAAATATTTAGTTTACTGTCATCTGAAGTCGTCTCATTTACGTTGCATGCCGGGAGAAACAAGCGAATGTCGCACTCACAGCTGACGACCGTTGCATTCCCTGTCTAGCATGTCCAGGCACCATCATATTTGCCAGGTAACATTCACCTCGGAGCATTACAGAGAATTCCTTGAGCTATACTAAAATTACTACAGTCCTATCTGTACGCTCATGTCTCATATATTACACAATTAATGTCGTGATAATTCACCTGCAGAGGGAATCCCTGCCACACTCGTAAAATAAAACGTTTTTTTTTTCTTTTCAAAGAAGACGAAACGAAAACTATCCACTCTGCTCGAGTGCTTTGCCTAGCATCAGCAGCGGCATTGCTGCCCGTGCGCTCTCAAATACATGTCACTGAACCGTGTACCGTTAACTGAGGTACACTTGAAGTATTCTCCAAGAAACAGCGTGCTCCCTATGCTCCTAAAGAGAAAACAATCAACAACACTCACACCTTATGTGCCGTCAAATGATACCACTAGTATGTTATTCAAATGTACGGCTCCTCGAGCCTGTGTTGTCCTAACACATGTTCTTAACCACTCGAAAACCATAGGTAGTGGCTTCAGAGCTCACTAAACATCCCATTTCTAAAACGACAGTGTAGCCTTTACATCTGACAAATGATACGACTAGTATGTTCAGTACAATAATTAAAGGCCTTCAAAGTGCATACCTGCTGCATCGTAGTGAGAAACTGTTATAAGAAAGAAATCGTCAAAATTTGTCCAGAATCAATTGTAGATGTGAAAATGGTAAAACTAGAAAACATCTTAAATACAGTAATAACACAATCCTACCTAGGCTGGTTGCTATTGCAGTGTGGCATTATCCTAAGTCGACATTAAATTGAACCCTTGACTTATTGGAATTTGTAATAAACACTCACATTATCAGCGTGCTGGTGTAATAGATTAAATATATAGAGTTCCCCACAGTTGTGGGGACAAAATGTTATAGATTATATAATGGTAGGGCGCCAGTTCATACGCCGATAGCTTGTGAATGAACCAAGAATTAATACACGGTAGAGCACATGCAGAACTCTCTAACTATTGGTGTGGTGTAATTCTATTACCAACCAGGATCATTAGCTAGGAGGCAAGATACTATATACTGTAATATATATAATTTTATTAAAATACTTACTCAATAAGTGGATGGATTCATAATAATCGAACTGACTGTAGCTCTGACATAAGCAAGACATCAGTTTCAAGATAACAGCAAACACACATTCTCTGCTTTAGAAATGCTTCCTGCAGTGAGCACATGAATCCATTGTACATCAATGATGTGAATATCGCATAACACTAATAAAGGAAATAGTGTTTTCAGTAGAATTTCGTTGCATTCATTCAATCTTGTTCTTTCCTCTACCCTGAAGAGATATGATATACCAATACAAACCCAATGCGATGTTGTAAAGACGACATAATATCCCAAATCTATATTCCTTCACCAATAATCTTCATATCACCATTGAGTAAAAGAAACCATTAGAAATGCTTCTCTTTTCCAGACGATCTATTCCCTGTAGTTCGCCAATCACCACTACAAAAGTTCCAAAACAGCAGCAGCCATCTTGCATGTCGTAGTAAAGTCTGTTTAGTTCTGCATTTCACCACTACTTGAAATCCCTCTGTAACAGCAGCCGTCTTGCATGTCACCTATATAAAGTTTGTCGCGCATCCAATCTGATACCTTCTCTAGAGTTTCTTTACTAAGTGCATAGAAATCAGAATGCAGATACTATTATACCAATACAAGTACATCTATGGATCTTCTTATGAATGCTACAATCACCTCTCCTTCTCTTAACACATAGCAATTGCACAGGTTCATATTTTAACAATTCGACTCTCGAATTTTAAGTATGAAATTAGAGCCAATGTGAATACGATAAGACCGTCTAAGTTGTCTAAAATGCGGACAAGGAGGACATATGGCGAAGCAGTGTGGATAACATTACTTTTGCACATCGTGCCAAGTACGAGTAGAAGGCCACCGCGCACATCAAATGAAATGCCCTAAATACAGTAAGATAGTTTTGGAGGCAAGGGAGAAGAATATTTAAACGATTATTAATGGACATAATTCAAGCGAATCTCATGAGGAAACACGTGAGTCATGACATTTTGTACGCAACAGCCTTGGAGAGGAAAGTAGATTTATTACTTATTAGTGAGCCAAATAAAAATCAAGTAGCTAACAATAGCTGGTTCACGGACAAGAGATGTGACGTAGTTGCATTCTTTTTGAATGACAAGATAGAGATACTAAGCATATGGGCAAATTTATTGTTGTTACATCTCTTGTAGCATCTCCTTTGATAGCTTCAAGGCTGAGGTAGTCATGATAGTTCAGGACTGTGTGGCAACAGGTAGGGAATGCATTATTTTGGGAGATCTCAACGTTAATTCTCCTCAGTGGGGAGCACCAACTGCTGACCGTAGTTAAGAATATTGGGCGGATTGGATAGCTAGTTTAGACTTGGTGGTGCAAAATACTGGAATTACTCCATTGTTTTCCAGAGGGAGTTGTGAGTCTTTTATAGACATCACTTGCTTAACACAGGGTATATCATCCTACATTGCGGACTGCGAAGTTCTGGAAGCTGAATCTCTCAGTGATCATCGTTTTATTTACTTTAAAGTTAAGGGTTTCAAGAAGCTCACAGATACCACAAAAATGGTGTGGACGTATAATTGGGATATTTTTAAGAACACTATTGAATGGATGTTGCAAATGGTGGATATGGCGCAAAAGACGTAACTGCTGTTCTTAAATATGCTTGTAGGACTAGTCGATGAGGGGACAAACAAAACATGAAACTCGTGTACCTTATTGGTGGACAAATGAAATAGCTATGAACCGAAAAGTTTGCAATCGCAAGAGACGAATTCTTACAAGAGCTAGGAAACGAATACATCAGGACAACTTAAGACAACTAGAAGATGACTACAAGGCAGCTAAGAGGGAACTAACAAAACGAATACAGCAATCAAAAACGAATCTCTGGCAAAAGCTCTGTGAGGATCTGGACAATGATACGTGGGGGGGTGGGGGGCGGGATACAAGATAGTGACAGGGCGTTTAAATAACAGAGTTTCAGTTCAGCTCAAAAATTAAAGAAGGAAAGCCATAGCGATGGCGTTGTTTCCGTGCGCTAAGTCTTGTCTTGAATTGGACCCAGATTTTAGTGCCGTAGACCTGTTTACTGTGGAAGAGATACGCGAAGTAGCGTGTAATATGAGGACTTGTAAGGCACCAGGAGTAGATGGCATTCCACCAGAAGCCACCAAATATGCATTTGAGGTAGCACCTGGATGGTTCTTATCTATCTTCAATGATTTGCTGAGACAGCGTGAGTTCCCCGCTGAGTGGAAGGTAGCCAAGCTAGTGTTACTATTGAAAGCAGGGAAACTGTCCTTAGTTCCATCAGCGTACAGACCACTTTGTTTACAAAATACCTTGAGTAAGCTTTTTGAAGGGTTGGTCAAAACAAGATTTGAAAAAGAATTAGAACAGCAAGGGGAGCTCTCCGTGAACCAGTTTCGGTTTATAAAGGGCAGGAAAACTACCCAAGCTATCGAGAGAGTGTTGCAAATACCGGCAGAGACCAGGGAGAAATGTGCAGCTTTAATAACTCTAGATGAGAAAAATGCTTTTAATACGATTTCACAGAGCATTATTGTGCGAGAACTTCGAACATATCTCAATACCTGCAACAAATTATCATCAGTTACTTCAAAGGATGTAGAATAAAACTAAGCCAATCAGAGGACCTTGTAATTAGTGCTGGCGTTCCGCAGGGATCGGCCCTAGGACCAACCTTGTGGAACATTCTATATGATGGTTGGGTAGAGTATTAGCTTGGGAATAACCTAACCCCCAAGGGAAGATGATGAAAAAAAAAAGAAGTGGGTTTCGGACCAGAGAAAAAGGATGGAGAAATAGGAAGAGAGTTTGACATAAGTTATGACTAAGAGTTCTTGCTAAAATGCAACAAGTGGTGAACACCCTATCAATAGATTTATTTGCATTAAGTGAGAAGAGTCAAGGAAGACAGGATCTTGCCTAACCGTTATGTTAGAGAAATGATAAATCCAAAAACAAATATTTAATTTATTTAACAATGTTGGGTAATAGTTTGGTAACAAATATATAATTTTAATTTTGTAACAAATGGGGTCACAGACCTCCGAAAACATCTAAAGCTTGCGCCAGGCAATTAACAATTCTTTTGGTTCCAAACCTTTTATATGCTTTAAAATCTTCGTAAGATTTTGAAATGGCGAAGATAAAATGAAAATTTTAAAGACAATTGAAGTGATTAAAGTTGGACAATAAATCAAGTACAAGGTGTGTACTTTAAGAATTTTTAGATAAGTATCTTCGAAAGAATAACAACTTCGAAAGTAACAACAACAAAAAGCAGGAAGAATAAAATAGAAGTTTCTATAACTTCTTGTATTAATGCTGAATTACTTTTAATTATTATACAAATAGGGCAGGCCACTTATTGTGAAACCTGAAGAGAACAATCGAAAGGAAGTTTCTAGAACTCCTATGTTTAAGTAGGGATCAAGTGACAAATGGGGCAAGTTTCCCTTTTGTGAAAACTAGAGATAACTCACTTATGAGTTGAAAGACTTGTATTCCCAAATTAGAAGGGAGAAACAATATAATTTAAGGCGTGTACTAGACACGAAATTTTACAGACATTACATCGTGGTACATAGAGCAAACAAAAGGGAGGGCACTAATTGAGAGTGACACCTCATTGACAAAAGAACTAAAGTAACAATTTTATTATTTTGGTTTGTTAGTAAGGGGTTTGGGAAAGATCAAATAGGATGGTGGAAAAATGTTCAGGACCGTATTTATAGTATTCGGACGAAAGCGACGCGGATGAAATGTTGAACAAACACTGTTTTCACTATAGTTTGTTAAATAGATGAAAAGTTAACTGTAGTAGCACAAAAAGTTTATGGCAAGGAAAGTTATTGCAATGATGGAAAATAACTAGTTACACTAGATATGCGAGAGTCTATTGCTTGAGAAAGTTGTAGATTATAGTTGAATGCGCCAGAGAAAATCCCAACGGAGGAAGAAAATTAGCTATTGATTAGCAGTTCATAAGGAAGATTCCTTAGTTTGAAAAAGTATTCCTAAATGTGAGTGGAAAATACATGACAGTACAACTGGTAGATAGAGTGCAGATTCTGGAAGGTTCCAGAGCAGAATAGGGCAAAAGTTAGTCCAGCGGTGGAACGAGCTAAGTATTTTATAGACAGTGGGTAATTTAATGGTATCCCACGTTGTGAGAAAATCTCTCATTTAATAAGCATAAGAAATGCTGCTTCCTGTTAAGATTGGCTTAGATAGACAAAAGCCCAACATAGAAAATCCCGCGAAGGATGATTATTGCCTCAAATATAGTAATCTCACACTGCCTATAAAATGATCATTAAAGAGCATGTAGCTATTTAAAATCCATTAAAATAAGTTGAAGAACGTAGAAGTAGTACTTAGCTTTGCTTCATGGCGAAGGCGATGATCCCCTTGACGGTTGATGCTAAAATTGTAACATGGCGTAGAATTTAAGGGGTTGCCTCTCGAGTTGAGGAGGCGAGCTTTAGTGGAGCTCGAACTGACAGGGTCGACTTCCGACGTACAAGTGAGGGCTGCTAGACGCAGCGAAAGCACACCTGTCTATACGGCATGTTCAACAAGAAGTTGAGTCCACTGTGAAGGAGAGCAGTTGCTCACGACGCGGAGACAAGTCGAGACGAAGCTTAGCAGAGAAGTGACCGAGCGGGCTGGCTGCGCGCGCGGAGGAGAGAGCAGTAGGAGGAGGGGGAGAAGAGGCGGAAACGGGCGAGTGAGGGGAGGAACAAAGAGGTTACACATAAACATGAAAAAAATTGGCAAAAATACAATTCTTGGAGCGGTGTCTTCATGGAGTAGTTGGTTGGTGAAGAACACGACGCCCAGCGGATTAATTTGGAAGTCTTCATGGTTTGAAGCAATGGAAGTTCGGAAGGCAGCGATGGGACGCTGTCAGGCTGGTTCAGCGGAATATGCGTTTCTGTAAAAAAACTGACAGAAAAAATGAACAAATGCACGGGGCAAACGGGAGGTAACAGTTCGATGTTGGTGTGTGCGGGAAAGAAATTTAAATGATTGGACTGATATAAAGTAATGAACAGCAAAAGCTAATTCTTTCTTTCCGTATATTTGCAAAAATACACCATGTTGGGGGACAACAGCAAACACCAGGAAAGAACAAGAACACAATATGAAAGAGGTCTTATAATAAACATTTGGGTAGTAAAGATAATTCTTTCTCTGACTCTTCCCTTCCCTCCTGGGTAACAATTGGTCTTTACGCCAAAGATCTATGCTAGAGGAAGAAAGGAAAAAGGGGGTGGCATTTATGAGGAACTGACCAGGTGTAAGTGGAAGCAAGTTATCAGGGTTATTAGAATGCGGGGGTGACGGGCGCGACTTAACAACGCTGTCAATCACAAAGTAGCTAGAAGCTGCGAGAAATAAAGCTCTAGTAAGAAATAAAGATCGCGACAAGATGCGAAAGGAGAGTTAACAAATTTAAACAAAGCGTATAGAAACAAGTGCATCGATTAAGGATAAGAATATACCAAATAAACAAAGGAACTATGCGAAGTGAAGGCAAGAACGCCATAGGTAACAACAATCTAGTAGCCATAAACAATGACCTGAAGTTATAATAAGTATCAAAGGGGTTAATCAGAAGAATACTTAAGTCATCAAGAAACGTGACGTAACAAGCATAGATGAAAAAACACATCGAGTGTAACGACGATAGAAAACAAGTTTGATCAACAATGAACAATAAAAGTGCAAAATATGTAAGCAGGGGGCAATACATGAGCGCATAAAAAATATGCATCGATGTTATGAAACAGAGATCGAAACAGCTATAGGATACGAGTCTGAGCAAGTGGGAGAGATAGGTAAGATCGACCTTGACCCACATAGTATGGCGAGATAACGAATATAAATATCTTAAAGAGTCCTTGACCAGAACAAGTTTATTTTGGGAAGGAGGTGAGCAGCTTCTGAAATTACGGGGGCAATTCGCAAGACAATGGTTGGCAGTCAGCCAAAGTTGAGATAAGGAAAACTTGCTCTGACCTTTGTCAAGCATAGAGGAAATAAACGGCAGCTTGGCCTTACCCGAGCTTGTATACAAACAAGATTGACAAACAAGCAGTTCAAAATAAACAAACAAGGCTAGTGCAATCAGCTGAGACTTAAAGTGGATATTCAAGTAACACGGCATGCAGTCATTCGTAGCTTGGACGTGAAAAAACAACTTAAAGACATATGAAACAAAGTAAGTAATCAATTTCGCATAATTTTGAGGATCACGGAATCCGACAATTTTCAACAGAAAAAAGCTTAATTCTTCTGAACAAAGAAGAGAAGCTGGGACATTGAGAAGGAGTTTATGCATAAGAATATTTATTCTAGATGCTAGAGAACTCTGATTTTCAAGCGGTTTCAAAAGCGGCTTCCGAGTGAGAGGAAGGGGGAAGGAGGCGGCCGTGGCCTTCCTAATAAATAGCGAGAGAAGAGAAACATAGCTTACAGCGAAATGATGGTGACTGATAGCCATGGTTTTACACAAGGGGAAGATAGTTTTCGATTGAAAGTTTAAACAATTAACTTCTAAAAAAAATGACATGAGAAAGTAAACCAAGTGACACAAGGCGAGGCGAACTTGAATTGCCATTTTGTGCGGAGATAAGGCAAAACCATTTAAACTACTTACAAAGGTGACGTAGTTGTTTACTATGAGACATCGTTTCGGCAAGTATTTTTCAAATGTATTGAGATCAGAAACATAAGCGTTCTCTTTTTCAGAAAAGGGATTTATATCAGCAGTAACAAAGTGACATTGCGATTTGGTTTGAAGACTGGGATGTTGTATTTGACCAGTGACAACCCAACCAAAATCGGTGTCTCTGGCGACCACGTTTGAAGATAGCCTACGGGTTTGTTTACGAAGGCAATTCCAGAAAATATTGGCACTGAAAAGTATATCAATGGGGCCTTGAGCATTAAACTGAGGATCAGCTAACCTTAAATGCGAAGGAATCTTTAAACCGGAAGTATTAATAGAGCTGCTAGGAGTGTCCTTGCCAATACTGGTAAGAATGAGACAGTTTAAGTTAAGATTGGTGTTTCTCTGACAAATGTCTCTGATTTTCAATTTTGAAGACTGCGAGGCTTCAGTTTTCAAATTGTCAATGCCGGATACATTGATGGAAGTAGGTGATGAAGAAAGACCTAGTTTTTTAATTAACGATTGCGAAACAAAGTTGTGAGTTGAGGCAGAGTCGAGAAGACCGCGGGTTCGAAACCAATTTCCAAATTTATCATGGATTTCGAATTGTACGGTGGACAAAAGACTTGCGCACTGTGAGAAGTTTCGGCGTTAGAAATGCAGGAAGAAGCATTAGTTTGTTCGGAGCTGCTCTGCATGGAGTTTGAAGAAGCAGGAACTAGTGACCTCGATTGATCATCAAAGTGCAATAAAGAATGATGCGGTCTTTTGCAATGAAAACAGAGGTTGGAAGACGTACAATTAGAAGAAGAATGCTTAGGTGACAAGCAGTTATGGCAATATTTATTTTTGAAGACAAACTTCCTTCTGTCTTCAACAGACAATACTTTAAAGGATTTGCACGAGTACAAAGTGTGAAACTTTTTACAGAGCGTGCATTTTAAAGATTTGTTGAGCGGCCTAATATGTTCTCTGGGATGGTTGAAAGAAGCAGAAAGAGTTTGCTTGTTCTCTACAGAAGGGTGCTGATGACCATTTGAAGAGACAAGTGTTTTCTCAAGAATGTGACACTGATGACTCGTTTCGACATTTTCGCACTGAAATGAGAGTGTTGTAAGGACTTGGCACCGGCTGTTCAGAAACGAGATGAGGTGTTCGAAGGAATATTCCTCCTTGCGAGTGAGTTCGATTTCCCAAGCCTTTAATGTCGAAAAATCGAATCTGGATGTAGCTAGATGAATAAGGATGGTGTCCCAAATTTGGACTGGCTGCTTGAGTTGATATGACGCTCTAACATTTATTTGCATGGAGTCTAACAGGTCTCTTAAAGAGGTGACGTCATTATGTTTGACGACTGGCAAATTGAACAAGCAGCGAATGTGGCGAGCAACACACAAACGTACATTCCCATATCTCTCTATAAGGAGATTAAAGGCGATGTGGTAGTTATCTGCGCTTAAAGGCAGTGACTCAACCAAGGCCAAGGCCTGGCCTTCCAAGAACGAACGCAAGAAATAGAACTTGTGGATGTCGAGAATGACTGTGTTATCATGAATAAGGGAGCAGTAAAGTTCGTAAAAGGAATACCATTCACCTTCCTGGCCTGAGAAGTGAGGTAGGCTTATCTTTGGAAGTAAAGGTTTCGGTTTGTCCTTATGAACTGAAGCGGGTGCGAACTGGGCCGGATTGATGACCCTAGTGTCCGGTTCTGAGATACTGCGGATCAGTTGGTGGGCCTTGGCGATCCCTTCAAAATACAAGGGTTCAACCTCGTCCCGATCCGATTGAAGTTCTGGGCAAGCGGATTCAATGTCGGTTTGAATTTGATCATAGTAATCATAGGACCGTTCGTACAACTTAAGGCGTTGTGTCAAAACCTCTAGATCACAATCGGCGGGATTTATTTTATTAATGAAATTTCTAAATCTGGTGAGTTGTCCTTTGTAGGAAGAACGTCTCGCAATGAGAGTTTCATCCTTTTCAGTTGACATGTTGAAAATAGGTAAATTGAAGCGTAACTTACGAAACTGTAGCGAGATTTAGAAAATGCTGTCAGGTTGGCAGCAAAAGACAGGTTGCAAGTAAGACAGGCTGAAGAAGACAGGAACGACCTCTATCACCTTCACCAGCTTTGCACTGTGGAGTTATAGCTGAAAAATTCACAGAAGATATTAATGATTTGCAAAATATTGTCAAATGGACTTTGAACAATAAATAACGAATAGATTCTCATAAATAGACTCTGAAAAATGGACTCTCCCGGGTTTCGGCACCACATTTTGGGTAGATTATTAGCTTGGGAATAACCTAACCCCCAAGGGAAGATGATGAAAAAAAGGAAGTGGGTTTCGGACCAGAGAAAAAGGATGGAGAAAGAGGAAGAGAGTTTGGCATAAGTTACGTCTAAGAGTTCTTGCTCAAATGCAACAAGTGGTGAACACCCTATCAATAGATTTATTTGCATTAAGTGAGAAGAGTCAAGGAAGACAGGATCTTGCCTAACCGTTATGTTAGAGAAATGATAAATCCAAAAACAAATATTTAATTTATTTAACAATGTTGGGTAATAGTTTGGTAACAAATATGTACTTTTGATTTTGTAACAAATGGGGTCACAGAACTCCGAAAATATCTAAAGCTTGCGCCAGGCAATTAACAATTATTTTGGTTTCAAACCTTTTATATGCTTTAAAATCTTCGTAAGATTTTGAAATGGCGAAGATAAAATGAAAAATTTAAAGACAATTGAAGTGATCAAAGTTAGACAATAAATCAAGTACAAGGTGTGTACTTTGAGAATTTTTAGATAAGTATCTTCGAAAGAATAACAACTTCGAAAGTAACAACAACAAAAAGCAGGAAGAATAAAAGAGAAGTTTCTATAACTTCTTGTATTAATGCTGAATTACTTTTAATTATTATACAAATAGGGCAGGCCACTTATTGTGAAACCTGAAGAGAACAATCGAAAGAAAGTTTCTAGAACTCCTATGTTTAAGTAGGGATCACGAGACAAATGGAGCAAGTTTCCCTTTCGTGAAACCTAGAGATAACTCACTTATGAGTTGAAAGAATTGTATTCCCAAATTAGAAGGGAGAAACAATATAATTTAAGGAGTGTACTAGACACGAAGTTTTACAGACATTAATTCGTGGTACATAGAGCAAAAAAGGGAGGGCACTAATTGAGAGTTGTCGCACCTCACCTCTTCCCAACCTTGATATGATCAAAATTAGCATAATTTAAAGAAGTAATTAATTCGGTGACACTAAGGCAACCGGGAGGGAGCTTAGAAACGCCCTCAATAATTTAGATCAAGGCAGGAAATAGGCGATGCCAGGACAAGCCTGTTGATTGGAAGGGCTGGACTTACCCTGAGACCGAATGCGAACATTTCCCATCCAAAAGCCGAGGAAGGAATAAGGTAACCATTTCCGCTGAGCTTCATGCACAAATAATAATAATAATCTTTAAAATGACAGTTCATTGTATTAACATAAGTATTACAAACAACTAAACTAGGCAACTCCTTAAATATAAAAAAAGTTATACAATAAACATATGGTCCCAGTAGGTTATGATTAGAGCGACGCAAAATTAAAACCCCGTGAAATTAAAACGCGCTTCAACCAACACATCCCTCGTCCAAGTGACGATGTGTATTCCCGCATAATAATTCACAACTAAAAAAAAACTAAAGTTATTCCCCCCAAATAGTATGAAAGGAAATAACGACATGATGTAAGGCAAAGCTACTCCAGAAAACAAAGTTGTTTGACACAACCAAACAAGTCGCTTATTGCGACCAGACCGTCTGAAGGACACCTGTCAACTCAGTTGGCGAGGAGCCGTTCTGACAAAGTTAAAGCCAACACCCACCCCTTAAGAGCAAAACGGAAACTAAACAATGCAGAAATCCCCACCCTGAAATAATGCAACGCAAAATGAGGAGGACCACATCCCCTTCCAAAATGCCTTAACCTAAAACATGTCTTAAATTTATATCTGAATTGCCATACGACACGTGGCTAGCAAATGCACTACGAGAGTCAAATTAAAAGTTTTTAGAATTAAAAAAAGTCTTAGCAAATTCAAAGTTTTGTCAGATCCCTGTTAGATAAGGTTTTAGCAATACTATACTGTTTAATGCCTCTCCCCAGAGGAAAAGAAAATTTCCTCCGGGAAGGGGTCTTCGACACTCCCCAGTTCTGCGTGTGAGATTCCAGAAGGCTGGATACTGACTGGTTATTGTTCGCTGAGGGCTTGCTTTCCAGGGAGAATGTGACCACCCCCTCTCCACTGCACAGTTCGGTCGTGCCAACCTAACTTGGGGGCGCAGACCACCATAACGACATAGTCCAACAGAAATGTTGGTACCACAACTGGTACCATGACCCAAATCTTTAAGAGTTTACTCAGAAGTGTTACGACGAAATGTTCCCAGGGAGAAACTCATCCCACTAATAGGGCTTAAAGGGTTTTCTAAGAACCTGTGCGCAGTAGTTTACTTCACAACAGCAGCGTAGAAATGTCAATCTTCCAGGGTATTAACGTCAGCTCCTTTCTCAGGCAACAAATGTAGGTTCAAGTGTTTAGTGCTTTTCAGTCGGTCAACACGAATGTACCCAAAAGAGATGGGTTATGCCCTAATCCTGAAATAAATTACATGAGATTAATAAAACACTAGGATGACCAGTTTCGATCGTCAAGCGATCATCATCAGATCCATTACACTTAGGCTATAAAATCTATGTTTGAAATACAGGTGAAAATATTTACAATATGTACAATTATTTAGTTGCAGTATTGGTACTGCAACTGTCAGTGTATGCTAAATGCAGTATATATGTTAGGTGAAATGCTAAATGGTGATAGCTATCCGTAGATTGTACTTTAGAGAGATTATATGGTTGTAAACTATGGTTAAACTATAAAGTTTTAGGCTAACTACTTATCTGATTGTCTTCCGTATTACAGCTACTCGCAGTTTTCGTGCTTACTAGAACTCACTGTGCGGTCGACTCACTGTGAGTTCTAGTAAGCACGAAAACTGCGGGTAGCTGTAATACGGAAGACAATCAGATAAGTAGTTAGCCTAAAACTTTATAGTTTAACCATAGTTTACAACCATATAATCTCTCTAAAGTACAATCTACGGATAGCTATCACCATTTAGCATTTCACCTAACATATATACTGCATTTAGCATACACTGACAGTTGCAGTACCAATACTGCAACTAAATAATTGTACATATTGTAAATATTTTCACCTGTATTTCAAACATAGATTTTATAGCCTAAGTGTAATGGATCTGATGATGATCGCTTGACGATCGAAACTGGTCATCCTAGTGTTTTATTAATCTCATGTAATTTATTTCAGGATTAGGGCATAACCCATCTCTTTTGGGTACATTCGTGTTGACCGACTGAAAAGCACTAAACACTTGTTTACTAAGGCAACACTGAAAATATGGCTTCAAACACCACAAATGTAGGTTCAAGAGTTCTGGAAACCAATTAGCAGTGCTTGCGAAATACACCAGCTCCAGGATGTTGCGAAATAGTAGCAATCTTCATGTAACGATGTTAAAAGTCGTTACATCCTCGCCCTCCCAAAGAAGACGATGGGGAGAGAACAGCAGGAATGGTGGTGAGTAGCTGGACATCTGGCAGTTGAAAGGTCACCTCCGAACTCCGCCAGCAGATCTCGAGGTATAACCCCTCAGGAAGGAGGATGCCATCGAACTTGGTATGGTATGGTACTGTCAACCTGGGCCCAGGTTGAGAGTACACGTCCCACATGAAATTTCCCAACTGAAACACACCATTACTACAGCAGAATAAATTCAATTTAGGTTCCCTTAGCGGGAACGGGTGGCTCCAGACTAGCATGCTAGCCTTAAGCAAGGTTATGTCATCTGAGGACAGATGAGGAAAGTCACACCACATTTGTACGTCACTGAAACTCAGTAAGCCGTTGTTTAAGTTGTATCCGGGGTGCTTGAGGCCTTAATCAAAGGTTCCTCACAAGTAAGTGGATCTTCAGGGCATCACTAAAATGTTTACTGAAGGGGGTGGGAGTATCACACGATAGGGCATCTGACCACACGAGAAGACTGATTTTGAGTTAAGAATTTTTTTTAAAAAAATTAACCACCATTACCAAATAGTATAACTAAACTAAAATTATGAACACTCATAGAGGTTACCAGGAAGACACAAGCAAAATTTTACAGAATTCTCAAAAATATCCTACCAAACCCCTTAAAATGAAAGAGAAAACCCCTCCTTGAGACGGGAAATCAAGGGGACCCCCACTGGTACCCTGCCAAAACAGCGAAACAATATAAAAAGGAATTTACATTTACTCGGATGGGCTAACGCAGCACCGCACGAATACAGAACATTTTGAGTACAGAGAAAACATTTAAATATACACAACATACCAAAATCAAAACCAAGGATCGTCATAGGTTTGTGATACATAAAAGACATGAAACGCCACCTAAAATGATATTGGCAGAATTCAAACTAGGTGAGTCAAAGATTTGTGGTCTTGTTCAAGAAATATCAAATGTTGTAAGATTTTGTTTCTCAGAGGTTGACTGCGGTCCTGCCAATTTTAGTAAGTTACGAGCTCGAATTGAATATCTTTACCTGCGCTGCGTTGATCTAATGGAATCCGATGAAACACGACCTATGTCCGAATTGCAGGGTTTATTAGATGCTGAGATCAAGTTAGTTGAGTGCGCAGAGTGTTTGGATAGTGTCAATTCCTGTGATAAAGATGGTGATTTGCTTAATACTACCCAAATTGGCGATCGCAATCCTGTAAATAGTTCTGCCTGTGTGTCGGAAAGTTTGTGTCCCAAGGTTGGTAATCCAGTCGAGCCAGCTGTGAAGGAGCCATGCTACCCACCCTCTTGCAGCGAAGGGTCGTGTCTATTTTCGTCTCGCGAATACAATGCCGTTAGTTCTGAGATAATGACAAGAAACACCGGGTCCAATGTCGTTGCTTTAGAAACCGGTACCTCGCACCCAGAATCAAATATTCCGAATGCTGTAATGGTTTTGTCTCAGGGTGTTCCGGGCGGGAAAATTCTACTTGCAACTGCGTAACGTGCAATTCTGTGTCGGGTACCGCAGTCTCATCTCGTGTGGCAGGGTCAATGCTTGAACCCCGATCTGTCGGGAATGTTCCCTTGCCTAACCAAAATTCTAATAGGACAATCACTAGTGAAATAATTTCTAAAGGTATTGGGACCTTTCGGTCAGTTAATGCTATGGGTAATGCAGGTCATCAGCCACCTACAGTGAAACCAAATTCCTTCTTCGAAGGTACCGGAAATTTTATTGCCGAGTCTCAGGGGTGTTTAAGAGGTAATTCAAGCTCGGGGCGTAACACCATTCCTACTGTTAGTCCCAGAAATCGTAGTTCTTTTCAACAGGATTTGTGTGTAGAGATGTCAGGCCGTGGTGCTTCAAGCGAGGGTGATTCTAATTACTCTATATTTTCTAAGGCCAGTTTTGGTACGGTCAACCACCCTATTGTGAGTTTTGTGTCTAGGCTGTCTGGGCGAAGAATGGACACGGCGGAAGAAATTGTGATTTTCTTAAGGATTTTGGTCGATATTCACGAGTGTGCAGAACAGTTTAATGTGAGTGACCAAGTAGTATTCCAGCTGATATCTCCTCATATGTCAGACACATTGAGAACGTATGTGACTAGTGCCATGAGCGAGGGGTGGAGCGTTAAATATTTTATGACCGAGGTGTTAAGAATTTTTGTACCAATCAGATCCTTGGACACTATGAAGGGGCGGTATTTGTATCGTGCTCAAGGTATGAACGAGCCAATAAATTCTTATATAGTTGATATTTCCAAGTTTGTGAAGGTGTTCGGGGTAATCATGCCCGAAACTGAAGTGGTAAAACTCATTTTGGCTGGAGCAACTCCGGAATTCAGGAATTGTTTGTGTATCGGAACCACCGCTACTACTATTAAGGGTCTCTGTGAAGACGGTATTCAAGCCGAGTCAGTACGTTCAGTTGACATTGCCAGGTATGCTAATAGCTAGCCTTTTCACCGAGGAAATTCTGTTCCTTTCATTCGACCTCCCTTGGTTCGAACCCCGCCTGGGCAGGGTCGTTCTCCCCAAAATTTTAATAACCGTCCTGTGACGTGTTATAAGTGCAAGGAAACCGGTCATATGCAGCGGAATTGTCCAGTAAAAAGGGATTAACAATCCAGGGGCAGGCCTCAAGGTATTCGTTCCGCCCAAAATCAGTTGTGTGCCTTAGGCAATGAATTAACGAAGGACCGCGCCAAAGTTATCGGAGCAAGTGGCGTGTGTTCGGAGGTTTCTGATGGGGTCTTGCCCTCTCCTAGGGTTGAAGTTTCGATAAATGATGCATGTATTATTGCCTTGTTAGACTCAGGAAGTGCCGCTTCATTGGTTAGCGGGAATTGGTATTTGTCTATGAAACTCATTTGTAAATTCAGTAACCTGTCAAATGTAGATGTTAAGTTGGTTTCTGCCAACGGTGCTCAATTGGACGTTCTTGGTTCTGTGAAGTTTAAAGTTCGGATTCATAAATTTTGTTGGAAATTTTCCTTTTGGGTCATTAAGAATTTGTCATGTCCTATTATTCTGGGCGCTAATTTTTTTGCTTATACTGGCTTACTGCTAGATATGCAACACGAATCATTCTGGTTCAGGTTTTGTTCAGAGGTAAAATTTAAATTTCTTGCTACTGCAGTCCCTAGCGCGAGTGCTCATGTTGTCAGCCGTGATGCAGAACCCGTCTTGTCCACCGGAGTTGAATCCTTGGATTTAAGTAATTTATCTGACGCTCAAGCTAAAGAGATTCGAGATTTGTGTGGGTATTTTCCCGAGGTGTTCACTGACGAATTAGGAATGACTAAGATCCTGGAGTATAAAATTGAAGTAACGGATACTATACCCGTCAGACATCCTCCCTACCGTTTGAGTCCACCCAAAATGTTGGAATTAAAGAAATTAATCGATCAGATGATACTGGATGGAGTAATTCGATCCTCCACTGTCGCACCTCACCTCTTCCCAACCTTGATATGATCAAAATTAGCATAATTAAAAGAAGTAATTAATTCGGCGACACTAAGGCAACCGGGAGGGAGCTTAGAAACGCCCTCAATAATTTAGATCAAGGCAGGAAATAGGCGATGCCAGGACAAGCCTGTTGATTGGAAGGGCTGGACTTACCCTGAGACCGAATGCGAATATTTCCCATCCAAAAGCCGAGGAAGGAATAAGGTAACCATTTCCGCTAAGCTTCATGCACAAATAATAATAATAATAATCTTTAAAATGACAGTTCATTGTATTAACATAAGTATTACAAACAACTAAACTAGGCAACTCCTTAAATATAAAAAAAGTTATACAATAAACATATGGTCCCAGTAGGTTATGATTAGGGCGACGCGAAATTAAAACCCCGTGAAATTAAAACGCGCTTCAACCAACACATCGCTCGTCCAAGTGACGATGTGTATTCCCCCATAATAATTCACAACTAAAAAAAAAACTAAAGTAATTCCCCCCAAATAGTATGAAAGGAAATAACGACATGAAGTAAGGCAAAGCTACTCCAGAAAACAAAGTTGTTTGACACAACCAAACAAGTCGCTTATTGCGACCAGACCGTCTGAAGGACACCTGTCAACTCAGTTGGCGAGGAGCCGTTCTGACAAAGTTAAAGCCAACACCCACCCCTTAAGAGCAAAACGGAAACTAAACAATGCAGAAATCCCCACCCTGAAATAATGCAACGCAAAATGAGGAGGACCACATCCCCTTCCAAAATGCCTTAACTTAAAACATGTCTTAAATTTATATCTGAATTGCCACACGACACGTGGCTAGCAAATGCACTACGAGAGTCAAATTGAAAGTTTTTAGAATTAAAAAATGTCTTAGCATATTCAAAGTTTTGTCAGATCCCTGTTAGATAAGGTTTTAGCAATACTATACTGTTTAATGCCTCTCCCCAGAGGAAAAGAAAATTTCCTCCGGGAAGGGGTCTTCGACACTCCCCAGTTCTGCGTGTGAGATTCCAGAAGGCTGGATACTGACTGGTTATTGTTCGCTGAGGGCTTGCTTTCCAGGGAGAATGTGACCACCCCCTCTCCACTGCACAGTTCGGTCGTGCCAACCTAACTTGGGGGCGCAGACCACCATAACGACATAGTCCAACAGAAATGTTGGTACCACAACTGGTACCATGACCCAAATCTTTAAGAGTTTACTCAGAAGTGTTACGACGAAATGTTCCCAGGGAGAAACTCATCCCACTAATAGGGCTTAAAGGGTTTTCTAAGAACCTGTGCGCAGTAGTTTACTTCACAACAGCAGCGTAGAAATGTCAATCTTCCAGGGTATTAACGTCAGCTCCTTTCTCAGGCAACAAATGTAGGTTCAAGAGTTCTGGAAACCAATTAGCAGTGCTTGCGAAATACACCAGCTCCAGGATGTTGCGAAATAGTAGCAATCTTCATGTAACGATGTTAAAAGTCGTTTCAAGAGGGACCCTCATTGAAAAAAGACCTAAAGTAACAATTTTATTATTTTGGTTTGTTAGTAAGGGGTTTGGGAAAGATCAAATAGGATGGTGGAAAAGTGTTCATGGCCGTATTTATAGTATTCGGACGAACGCGACGCGGATGAAATGTTGAACAAACACTGCTTTCACTATAGTCTGTTAAATAGATAAAAAGTTCACTGTAGTAGCACAAAAAGTTTATGGCAAGGAAAGTTATTGCAATGATGGAAAATAACTAGTTACACTAGATATGCGAGAGTCTATTGCTTGAGAAAGTTGTAGATTATAGTTGAATGCGCCAGAGAAAATCCCAACGGAGGAAGAAAAATTAGCTATTGATTAGTAGTTCATAAGGAAGATTCCTTAGTTTGAAAAAGTATTCCCAAATGTGAGTGGAAAATACATGACAGTACAACTGGTAGATAGAGTGCAGATTCTGGAAGGTTCCAGAGCAGAATAGGGCAAAAGTTAGCCCAGCGGTGGAACGAGCTAAGTATTTTATAGACAGTGGGTAATTTAATGGTATCCCACGTTGTGAGAAAATCTCTCATTTAATAAGCATAAGAAATGCTGCTTCCTGTTAAGATTGGTTTAGATAGACAAAAGCCCAACATAGAAAATCCCGTGAATGATGATTATTGCCCCAAATATAGTAATCTCACACTGCCTATAAAATGATCATTAAAGATCATGTAGCTATTTAAAATCCATTAAAATAAGTTGAAGAACGTAGAAGTAGTACTTAGCTTTGCTTCATGGCGAAGGCGATGATCCCCTTGACGGTTGATGCTAAAATTGTAACATGGCGTAGAATTTAAGACGTTGCCTCTCGAGTTGAGGAGGCGAGCTTTAGTGGAGCTCTAACTGACAGGGTCGACTTCCGACGTACAAGTGAGGGCTGCGAGACGCAGCGAAAGCACACCAGCCTAGACGGCATGTTCAACAAGAAGTTGAGTGCACTGTGAAGGTGAGCAGTTGCTCACGACGCGGAAACAAGTCGAGACGAAGCCTAGCAGAGAAGTGACCGAGCGGGCTGGCTGCGCGCGCGGAGGAGAGAGCAGTAGGAGGAGGGGAGAAGAGGGGGAAGCGGGCGAGTGAGGGGAGGAACAAAGAGGTTACACATAAACATGAAAAAACTTTTGCAAAAATAAAATTCTTGTAGCGGTGTCTTCATGGAGTAGTTGGTTGGTGAAGAACACGACGCCCAGCGGATTAATGTGGAAGTCTTCATTGTTTGAAGCAATGGAAGTTCGGAAGGCAGCGATGGGACGCTGTCAGGCTGGTTCAGCAGAATATGCGTTTCTGTAAAAAACTGACAGAAGAAATGAACAAATGCACGGGGCAAACGGGAGGTAACAGTTCGATGTTGGTGTGTGCGGGAAAGAAATTTAAACGAATGGACTGATATAAAGTAATGAACAGCAAAAGCTAATTCTTTCTTTCCGTGTATTTGCAAAAATACACCAATGGTGCCCTACGTCTGCAGCTGACGAAAGGCGCAGTATCTATTGGTTATGCCGATGACCTTGCGATAGTGGTAACTGCAGAGGATATGACCTTCAGAGTAAATGAATCGGTGCTAGCTTTATGTTTGAGTGTCTAGCGCCTAAAGTAATCGCTTCCATGGTGTCATTAAGTCGTTTATTTTCACCCAATTGTTGCTTGGCTTTCTGAGTCGATTTAATCGCTCTGGCAACGGCGCTGGCACTGTCGAGAAGCGAACCCAGAGCCACGAGCCCAGCAAACAGAGCTGGTAAAAACCCAGTTCGTTTCTGGACAGGAATCACTCGACCATGTTTTGAAATCCGTCGTTTACTTTTCGGATTCACATGCAATCGTGCTACTCGGAGTGCTTTTTTTAAACTGCCAACACGATATTATTTTCATCACGTGAGGCCATGTGGGCTGCATGAAGAATAGCTTTAAAGCCACACTTTTGCGATGACTTGGTCCTTATTTTTAGCTTTTTCACCACGTATCTTTGTTTCACCATGATTGTTAACCTTTCACAAGAAGGGTTAAGTCACAACTAACACATTTCTAGGGAAAAACC
Source organism: Meconema thalassinum (assembly GCA_946902985.2). Taxonomy (NCBI): domain Eukaryota; kingdom Metazoa; phylum Arthropoda; class Insecta; order Orthoptera; family Tettigoniidae; genus Meconema; species Meconema thalassinum. Next base: position 2,012,608,163 of record OX336388.2, on the reverse strand, counting down.
TATTGATATTTAATTTCCATTGCCTGTATATTCGAGTTCTATGTACAGCGGGAAATAGTTTATAGTGTTTCCAGGTTGCTTTTCCTCCGATGTTAGAATCAAATTGGAATATAATTTATCGCCCACTCTCACGTCATGGTTGCTAAGTAGTGACATGGCATTATTGTTTAATCCTATCGATAAATGTCTTAGTTAGTTAGTTAGTTAGTTATTGTTGTTTTAAGGGGCGGAACTACGAGGTCATCTGCCCCTGATAAATGTCTTATATCTGGTGTATATTCCACAATACGAATACTTCCATTATACCATAACTCGTTGAGCGTGAAGGTAAAACATAGGTAAGGTCTTGACTGTCTTTCACAGGCCATCGGTTTGTCATGTAATCGATGATTACGTGGGGTGGTGGTGGTTTAATCATCGAGGATACATAGTCGTCCACAAATTGTTTAGTTGTAACCTCATGAGCCTCTATGAGTCTGAAACTTCGGATAGTCGTCTTCGTTTCAAGTGTAAACCATTCTCTTTAATTTCACGCACATTGTCTATTTATGAGGTTAAACTTTGTTTTGTACAGACATCTTGCGGGTCCACAGGGTTAGCCACGTGGATAATGCGGTTATCGTTAGCGGTATAGCCATTTATAGTTAGGCTTGGGACTATGCCATTTAACCCTTTCACCTTGTTATCGTCAAACTATGTTGCAGAGGTATCAGTACAAACTTGTTATCGACAATCTATGTTGTAGAGGTATCAGTACAAACTTGTTTCACGTGGGTTAACCGCTTTCCATAAGTCATAATCTCCCAGATTAGAGCGTGACCCCACCGAAATACCCACATAGTGTTTATTGGCAGGGTCTGTCTCTTATTTGGGGTTATTTAATAATGTGGTCTTGGCTTTGGCCATTAATGGACGTCCAAAGACATGCATAGTAATACTGTTCCTGTCACAGGGCTTGGTTCCGTGTATATAGACAGCCTACTACCATCTTTTACAATTAGTTACAATGCGGATTATTAAGCAGCAGGAGTCACTCCCCGTGGGGGACATGGTTTCAAGTCTCTTTCCTAAAACGTCTAAACATCATCACGGTTCACTGTTTCCGTCTTCTATTCAATGCCTCATTGTGGGGCCCACTGGATGCGGAAAGACGAATCTTTTACTCACGCTTATCACGGCTCAAAATAGTCTGCGTTTTCAAAATATCTATATTTTTGCAAAATCCCCCTATCAACCGCTCTATGCCCTCCTAAATCAGGTCAAGTCTGAATAACTGACTGAAAACAATATGAGTTATTTTACGTTTTCAATGCAAGAAAATGTTATTGCACCGGATGCAATACTATCTGATTCGCTTATGATTTTCGATGATGTCTACAGAACGACAAACCATTATCCAAGCCTGTTTTAGCATGGGTCGTCACAAACATCTCATTCGTAATAATACCAATGTCATTGTTTTATTTCGCCAGGATGAGCCGAATAATCGTCACATTTATAACGACCATGTCAATCCCGATATGACCTTCCAAACCTTTACTCAATTTTGTGCCAAGTGCTGGAACACTCAACAGCATGCCTGTCTTGTTATTGGCAAACAGAGTGTTATTAACCAAGGGAGCTATCTCTTACTGTTTGATAATTTTATTCATATTTAAGGGACTACCTCATAACCTCGTATGACATTCCTATAGACACCATAAGAGTCAATTGAAAATGCTTATTATTATTATTGCAAAAATAATATTCGCCAAAAGTTTCGTCAATTGAAACCATCACGTGCGGATGATGCATAGTTTATTCAGAAAAATGTAACGCCTCCTTTTAAAGCCATGTTTAAACATCTTCGACGTCACAAAAGCCGCCAACAGTTTCAAAGGCAATGCAGACTATGCAAGAGGTCCCTGCTGAAAGGGAACAAAAGGAACTGGATAGTTATAATGATGTTGAGGAAGAGGTCTATTCACCGGCAAGACCGGAGGATGAGGTGTTTACACCAGCAAAACCATCGCCACATCGTCAGTTTCTGAAAACATCAATGATTGCGGAAACATCTACAACATCCAAACAGCCTAATTTTGTTAGAAATCTTATCTACACCCGAGCACAAAGCTCAGTTAAAAAGCACTCTGATAAAAAATATGGTGCTTTAGTGTCACTCTACCTCAAAGATCTATTTAATAAAATAACAGATACCACGTTTGGTGTCTACCATGAAAATGATTGGTTTCGAATTGGTAATTCCGATATCAAGTTCGGTCAGCATGTGGTTATCAATAAAAATGTCAACTATAAATTTACTACTGATCTTTTAGAGGTGTCATTTTCACGTACTCCGCTTCCAAACGATTATACCCGGAATGATTTCCAAATATATAAATCCATCGTAATGACAATAAATGCACATAGACGCGATTATAAACGATCTGAACAAGTCAATGCCAATAAATGTATCAAGTATAGAACCATCATTTTAAAATTATTTCCAACCACAGACAGTATTCTACGTGGACCTTCAGCTTCGGGAGTTACATTTAAACCATTTAAACCCCACGCTGATGTCACCTACTGGCACAATCCCAGTAACCTATTCCAGCGGCTACAGCTCTTATATGCTTCACGACAATCTGGTCATACCGGTCACGATTGGGAAATCCAGGAAATTGAACAGGAACTTCGAAATGCCAAATTATTGTTTAAACCTTCACCAATCAAAGTAGAAATAGCTCACGAGTTGCACACCCCTGTCAGGCGTAACTATCAGCGGCTCAAAGGAATTTCACGTGGTGTGGATGACCTTTGGCAGGCTGATTTGGTTGAAATGATTCCCTATGCTAGCGTTCACAATGGTGTGCGCTATATGCTCATCGAAATCGATGTTCATTCCAAAATGGCCTTCGTTCAACCTGTAAGTCGCAAGTCAAGTTCTCTAGTCTCCGCTGCATTCCAGAGTATTATTCAACAATCCAATCGTCAACCCAAGCTTCTGCAAGCAGACCAGGGAAAGGAATTTTTCAACAAGGATTTCTCCAGCTTCCTCCAATCGTTAAATATTCACAATTACACCACGTACACCATTCTAAAAGCTATGGTTGTCGAGCTTTTTTTTTATCGCACGCTAATATCAAATATGTTGAAAGAGTTCACGGCTCGGGGGTCCTATCGGCTGATAAACATAATACCCCGGCTAGTGTCTTATTACAATAATACCGAACATCGAACTATTGGGACGAATCCACGGCTTGTGACAAAGAATATACCACGGCTGGATAAACTCTTTAATCCCATCAAAATTGCCGATCCTAACGGCACAGTCTTAAAATCGGTGACCACGTCCTTGTCAGCGAGTTCAAGTCTGTCCTCGGCAAAGAATACACGCCGAATTGGGGCACGGGCATTTTTCGTATGCGACTCGTCAGCCTCGACAGCCCAGGAACGTATTTACTGCAAGACCTCAACAATCACCCCATAAAAGGCCGGCTTTATCTTCATGAACTCCAAAAAACACAGTTTCCAATACATTGCCTTGTCGAAAAGGTGTTAAAAACAAATTGGAAACAAATTGTATGCCAAATGGCTGGGATTTAGCTCGGCCTCCAATCTTGGATCAATAAATCGAATTTATTGTGAACCGTTTATACTTTATTAGTTAAAGCTCCTCAACTCATAATCCCTGAAATAGGAAAGGGGTCGCCCGTGGCCTCTCTGTGCTGCACTCAAACCGCAAAACGAGTTCAAATAGCTAATAACTTGTTAGTAAAAAATTATTGTAGTGTCCACATGCATTATCATCAGTTTCCCACGACTGTACAAATCCACAGTCCAACGGGAAACACTTGCATGGTTTCCTATTTCACATAAACTGGCATTTCTCACAAACTTTACAGGTTTATTCTGGTTCAAGCGGTTACATAGCCTTTAGCCATTCCCGCGTGTGGCTACTACCATAGCTGTTCGTATTAAATAAATATTCAATACTTAGCCCTTGGTTATCCAACCATTAGAAATTTTCTTCCCGCGTAGGGAAACTATCACTGCCTCGCTACCAATGAACCAATAATAACCTAATAATAATCAATAAATCAATAATTATTGGTTATATCCTTTTGGGAAATGAAAATGAAAATCCACAGCCTGCTTCCAGTCTCCGACCGGGTCAGGAATGGAATGAATGAAGCCCCCAGCAAGCGACGAGGATATGAACTGTGCCGGCTGCCGAGGCCTGACGCACTCCTCTGGGGCAATGATCAAATGAATGACAGATGAAATGAAATGATAGTGGAGAGTGTTGCTGGAATGAAATATTGACAGGGAAAACCGGACTACCCGGAGAAAATCCTGTCTGCCTCCGTGTTGTCCAGCACAGATCTCACATGGAGTGACCGGGATTTGAACCACGGACCCAGCGGTGAGAGGCCGGCGTGCTGCCGCCTAAGCCACGGAGGCTTATCCTTTTGGGAAAATCTAATAAAATAAATAATCATTTAAAAAGCCCCCCAGAGGCTCACCCCTAGTCACGTGGACAGAGCAAGTTACCGTCGCGTACAAATAAAAATGGCTCCCTCCCATGTCCTTAAGCCCTTTGGGCATTTTTTTAAATAAGCAGCCCGTACAAAGGGCCATCATAACGAGTAAAATGAGTCATTAAACGCCTTTCGAAAATTACGGGATCCAAAGATATTAAGGGTGGGAAAAATCAATGACCTTTTAGTTTCGGGTATTTTGGGTAAATTAATGGGCCATAGGAAAGGGAGGGGGTCACCCTGAGTCATATGATACCTCACACGTCCAAATCCAAATATTGGTTCGCGAGATACCGATTGGACACGGCCACCGTGGCCGGCGACATGTTCGTTTAAGCAGGACTCTCCTTAAGGCACTACTGTCTTTTTGTTCCAGGGCTATAGGACTTGTTTTTTGGGGGTGGTAAAGGGGGTAAATACCTTTGGTTTAAGCCATTCATTTTTTGGTGATTATTAGTTTTAAAAATATAGCCAACTGTCCAAATTGAATATATTTGAAGAAAAAAAGCATGTCTTGTTTTAACGATAAAGGGCATAGAGACCTTTCGCTTAGGCAAATATATATGACTTTCTGAGATTTTTAGTTTTGAAAATATAGCCTACTTTCCAAATAAATTATTTCATTTTTTAAATATAACGCGTAGTCCATACGAAAGGGGGCCTTATCCCGAGTAATTTAACAACCCACACAATTCTCTAGCGTTATTGGTTCGCGAGATTACATACCTGAGGATGTACAGTTAGTGACACAATAAATTTGGTGCGTCAGAACGCACCTCATCTCTCTACTTGCGATAGCGCCAAAATGTAATCGTACAAGGAATGCACATAAAGAAAATTCTTCAGAAAATATTTTCCCATTGACCGTCATGTTTTGACGGGTTTCAACTAATTAAATTAAAACCGAAAGTATAACAAAATGAAATAATGTCAAACTAATGTATGCACAATTGAATCGGTCAGAGCTGAAAAGCATTAAGTCAAAAATGGTCATTTTTAAAACAATTAGTATTCTGAAGTATTGGCCCAAAGGCCTTGGAATGACAGAGGAAAGAATTGAGTCAGCCTTCTGTTTAAGCCAGAAACCAGTGCTACATGTAGTGCGATCAGGGGAGAAAAGCATTAACCCTAGAGTGCTTAACGTGAGTTCATTGGACTCAATACAATTTTATTTTGTGAATTACACTGAGTAAACATAGCTTTTCCTTTATAAGACTCTAGGTATTCCACAATAATTGAAATATATTGTCAATAATTTTTCCTTGTGGAATTGCTAATAATGGTTGTTTATTTATTTACTAAAAACTAACATCATACAGTAACTTAAACACCTGATGGGAGTCCATTGGACACTAAGATCTCTGATGTCAGTTACCAATTTATTTTACGACTGTTGGTGGACTTGTCTCTTATGTTATCATAGTGGCAATAGTAGATAACATTCATATAATAACTGTTGCATTTATTTGAATTACCAGTTCATTGCCCATGGTTTCGTTCGTGGTTTTCAACATTGTCTAGACTTACAGACAAGGAAATAATATATTGTTTGCTGTCAGAAGTTGTAGAAGGAAATGAAGAGTGTGTATGCCTACTACCAGACGGTGATGATGATTATAATCCCAATGAGTCAGTTGAGATCATATTAGAATTGCCAGTGAATACAGCGATGTCGTAAGTGAAAATGAAAGTGAAACTGAAGATGTGACTACAGAGGTAAGAACCAATTTGAGTTGCAAAAATGTCCACCCACTAATTCAAAAACTAGAGCTCCCAATATAATAAGACAGCAACAAATAAGGTGGTTCTTCCACCACATAAAACTATAGGCAGTCGGATAGACAGTTTTGAACTCTTCATTACAACAAGCATTCTACAGGACAATCAGGAAGTCATCATGGAGAGTGTGTGATGGAGTAGAAATCAGTTTCTCCATTTGACTCCATATAACAGCGGGTCACCTGAAATCTAATCATAAGACTGTGTCATCATTATGGAGCCCCAAATATGGCCCTTCTATTTTCCGTGCTACAATGAGCAGAGAACAATTCAAGGAGTTGCTAGCGTTTCTCCGATTTGATGATAAATCAACCAGAAGTGCTCGTCGTGAGAAAGACAAACTCGCGCCGATTCGAGATGTCTGGGAAGCAGTCTGCAAAAATGTCACTAATCTCACCTTCCAGGTAAGGATATCACAGTAGACGAACAATTGATACCAGTCAGAAGACGTAGTCCTTTCCGTCAATATATGGCATCTAAACCAGATAAGTATGGACTGAAAATCTTTTGGTTAACGGGTTCAACAACATCTTTAACATGTGAAAGGAATTTCCTACCTGGGAAAGGAAGGTACTACTGTTCAGGGGCGGCTGCACCTTACGTGCTGAAGTGCTGCAGCACATTGTTTTATTCGAAAATTTATTACTTTAATAATATTACCTACAATCAAATACAGCGCATTAAAAAGATGTCGGTAAAAGAATTGGAAATATATCAACTCCCCTCACATCTAGTCATGCGCTCCATTCTACGCCAGGCACTGGCTGTGTAGATCGCAGCTCACCGAGAATTTCTACGTTTAATGCCAGCAAATATGAACTCTGCTTTTGCGCATGCGTGCCCTCATTTCCATTGTGCTGTTGGGACATCAGCCAAGGCCACAGGCCAAGACATCACGGCAATTCTTCGTTCAAACACACAGCGGCAACACTGGTCACACGAAATAAGAACGTAGCAGGTGGCTCCTTCTAGACTCTGCGGTAGCATTTTAGAGGGAATCGCACAAAGCAAACGGTGGAAAGAATGGAGAAATCCATTGTTTACACCAGAAGGTCTTTTAATACTCCAATTTCACCTATCCTATAGCCACATTTTGTAAATCGATGAACTATAGTGTGTTTAGTAGGCCTATGGAAAACTCAGTGAAGAGCCTCTTGAGAGTTACTGAGTGAGTGTTTTTATAAATTATGTTCCTAAATATTTTTATTCTTTGGAGGTGGCATAGGTTACAGCACAGAGATGATTTTCTTCACCAGCCGCCACTGCTACTGTTGCAAAAACCCAGGTTCGACAGTGGTTCAGCAGATAACGGAGCCATACAATCGTACTAATAGGAACGTTACGTGCAATAATTTCTTCACAAGTTTGTAACTTGGAAAGAAATGAGAAAACAGTGGTCTTACAATAGCAGGCATTGTTAGAAAAAACAAGATATTTATACCTCCTAAAATTTAACATAACAGAACACGTGAACCTCAATCCTCCATGTTTGGTTTCACAAAGGATTTCAGTCTAGTGTCTTACGTGCCTGCAAAATGTAAAGCAGTAATTCTTCTCAGCAGTATGATGAAATAAAATCTGGTGTAGATACTCTGGACCAAATGGTGCATGCCTATTCTTGCAAAAGAAAGACAAACAGATGGAATTCTTTATGAACCTAATTGATGTTTGTGGTGTGGCTGCCTTCGTAATGTGGCCAACTGTAAATCCTGAGTGGAAGAAATTCAAAGCGAAGACGAGGCGAAGTTTCTTTCTGGTTGACTTACCGGTAGCTGAAAGTCTTATTGCAGGGCACATAAAACGAAGGTCACGACTTGGTTTGCAAAGAACAACATTATTGAAGGCACTGTTCTAGAACTAGCTGAATCTTTGTCAAAGTCTGCACTGACAGAGCCCCATAAGAAATAGGCGTGTTTCTTATGTGATGTAAAGAATGATCGATTGCAAAGACAAGTCTGTGACAAGAGCGAGTAAAATGTGTGTTCGGAAATGCAAACGGTTCTAAGTTGGTATTATAACTTAATCTGTGTGATAAGTAATATCATGCAGTTATTACCTGTCATGTGCTCATTTTTAGCCTACTTTCGATTTTTGCAAAAAATTAAAGTAGACTTATGAGATCACTACAGGGCGAAAAAAAAGTGTGTCTGTCTGTGTGTGTGGATGTGTGTGTGTGAGTCTGTGTGTGTGTGTGTGTGTGTGTGTGTGTGTGTGTGAGTGTGTGTACTCTGAATGTATGTCCCCCCTATCAATTCGAACACGGTGTGCGCAAATTGAACGAAATTTCGTACAAAGGTAGCACTAGCAAAGGATACCTAAGTGTCATGTTTTATATCGCCGCCATCTTGACGGAAACGTAATGGCGGCCACACAAATGTTCAAAGCTTAAATCAAATTACGACTAACCTAATCATCCGATCTCTACCAAATTTTGCAACAAAATACCCCTATGGGGGGAGCATCCTTTGACCAAACCGATAGGTCATCAGCGTAATAGTTTGCGGATGGCGGCCATCTTTGTGTCAAAATCGATTACCCCTATTAATTCGAACACGGTAAAACCGAATGGAATGAAATTTCTTACAGAGGTAGCAATAGCAAAGGGCACCTCAGTGTCATGTTTTATATCACCGCCATCTTGACGGAAACGTAATGGCGGCCACACAAATGTTCAAAGCTTAAATCAAATTTCGACTAACCTAATCATCCAATCTCTACCAAATTTTGCAACAACATATCTTTATGAAGGGAGCATCCTTTGACAAATCTAATAGGTCATTAGCCTAATAGTTTGCGGATGGCGGCCATCTTTGTGTCAAAATCGATTACCCCTATTAATTCGAACACGGTGAAACCGAATGGAATGAAATTTCTTACAGAGGTAGCAATAGCAAAGGGCACCTCAGTGTCATGTTTTATATCACCGCCATCTTGACGGAAACGTAATGGCGGCCACACAAATGTTCAAAGCTTAAATCAAATTTCGACTAACCTAATCATCCGATCTCTACCAAATTTTGCAACAACATATCTTTATGAAGGGAGCATCCTTTGACAAATCTAATAGGTCATTAGCCTAATAGTTTGCGGATGGCGGCCATCTTTGTGTCAAAATCGATTACCCCTATTAATTCGAACACGGTGAAACCGAATGGAATGAAATTTCTTACAGAGGTAGCAATAGCAAAGGGCACCTCAGTGTCATGTTTTATATCACCGCCATCTTGACGGAAACGTAATGGCGGCCACACAAATGTTCAAAGCTTAAATCAAATTACGACTAACCTAATCATCCGATCTCTACCAAATTTTTCAACAACATACCTTTATGAAGGGAGCATCCTTTGACAAATCTAATAGGTCATTAGCCTAATAGTTTACGGATGGCGGCCATCTTTGTGTCAAAATCGATTACCCCTATTAATTCGAACACGGTGAAACCGAATGGAATGAAATTTGGTACAGAGATAGCACTAGCAAAGGGCACCTCAGTGTCATGTTTTATATCGCCGCCATCTTGACGGAAACGTAATGGCGGCCACACAAATATTCAAAGCTTAAATCAAATTACGATTAACCTAATCATCCGATCTCTACCAAATTTTGCATCAACATACCATTATGGAGGGAGCATCCTTTGACCAAACTAATAGGTCATTAGCCTAATATTTTGTGGATGGCGGCCATCTTTGTGTGAAAATCGACTCCCCCTATTAATTCGAACACGGTGAAACCGAATGGAACGAAATTTGGTACAGAGGTAGCACTAGAAAAGGCCACCTCAGTGTCATGTTTTATATCACCGCCATCTTGACGGAAACGTAATCGCGGCCACCCAAATGTTAAAGGCTAAAATGTAATTACGACCAACCTAATAATCTACTCTCTACCAAATTTTGCAACAACAAATCTTTATGTGGGAAGCATATTCTGACCAAACTGCTAGATCATCAGCTCAATAGTTTGCAGATGGTGGCCAAGTATGTGTGCAAATCGATTCCCCCTATCAATTCAAACACGGTGAAATCGAATTGAACGAAATTTGGTACAGAGGTAGCACTAGCAAAAGGCACCTCAGTGTCATGTTTTATATCGCCGCCATCTTGATGGAAACGGAATGACGGCCACCCAAATGTTAAAAAGCTTAAATCAAATTTCGACCATCCTAATAATTTGATCTCTACCGGATTTTGCAACAACATGCCTTTTTGTGGAAAGCATCTTATGACTGACTACAAGGTCATCAGCCCAATAGTTTGCAAATAGCGGCCATGTATGTGTGCAAATCCATTCCCCAGATCAATTCACACACGGTGAAACCGAATTGAATGTTTTTTTTTTACAGAGGTAGCACTAGCAAAGGGCACCTCATATTCATTTTAATATCCCTATAGCACGTTGTATTTCAACAAGCTACTACAACCAACATTCAATTATACTCCTTTAAAAGGACAAAGTGTTATAACAATACCCATGCATTTAGGAGAAAGTAGGCTATATGTTCTTTACTGAACATCTTGTTTAGTCTACTTTCGATTTTTGCAAAAATTGAAGGTAGAGTTATGAGATCTACACACACAGGGCCAAAAATGGTGTGTCTGTCCGTGTGTGTGTGTGTGTCTGTCGGTGTCAGTGTTTGTGTGAGTGTGTGTACTCGGTGAAACCGAATTGAACGAAATTTGTTTTATATCACCGCCATCTTAACCAAAACTGAATGGCAGCCACTCAAACGTTCAAAACGTACAATCATATAATGACTAAACAAATCATCCGATCTCTACCAAATTTGGTAACAACATACCTTCGTATAGGACGCGTCTTGTGACCAAACTACAAGGTCATCCACCGTTCCATTTCAGTATGATGGCCGTGTGAATTATGCAAACATTATAATCCATATCATGGGACCCACCAGTTCCGATTATCGAATTGTTTTAAAGGAAGAGGCACGTTCGAAATTAAAAGTTTATATTGTAATACTATAGTGCAGAAGTGATTTTAAAAAGCTGAGCCGTCTCTGTTACAAGGCAAGATGGCAGCTGATATCTTGTGCCTGACTTATATTTCACTAGTTTCAGTATTTCATGCGATATAGCGTACTGATACAAAATATATAAACTTTGTATGAAATGCTTTATATATAAATAATATACTCCACTGAATAAATCGTTTAGTCTAAAACATTATTTGCTAACACGTTGTATGTAACTCATTTGATATCGGGCAATGTTCGTTAGCACGTTTGGCTGCGTGGTAAAGCGTTGGCCTATCACTTGTATGGCTAAGGTTCAAACCCAATCAGAGTTAGTTTTTTTTTTTTTGCTTGAAATTTTTTATATTTATTGTTTTGTAATGACTCAGACGTTTTAAAATTATAGCGTTATACTGTGCATATTACAATGGAAAATATATATTTAAATAAAACAAAATTCACCAGCAGGTTTGCACGAGACATCTAACAGCACAAATGTGAATTATCATGGCCAACTGGCTGCGAACAGCACGCCAGCCTACAGATTATCTTACAGATTTAATTGAAAAGTTTATTTTTATGGCCGATAGAATGCACTCGCCCTGCTAGGATTATCATGTTCGATACTTCTCCACTAGATGTCACGACTGGTCAACGTGGTACTCCATTGACGAGCGTACCATTGGCATTCTATACGCATCGAATTTGAAGAATGACATATTGATAATACGACACATTTTTACTTTTTATTTTAATGGGGTTGTAACAGCCTATTGTGCGTCATTTGAAAATGTTATTTGAACTAAAGAACAAAACGATCTCACATAGTACCAGAAATATAGCAGTTGGTGCTAGTTCAGGATATTATTTAATACTTTTATTGTAGCCAAATAGCAATCGAAAATATCCACGAAGTTGGTATAGACACATCACTGTAGGGTCATGGAAAGATTTGTTAATACAATTAGGGTGGTGAAAGCCATGCACAGCCAGACGTGTAAGCACATTCCTCAACTTAAAGTTGGATGTTGCCCAAGTCCGGTCGATTATGTAATAATAATAATATATAACAATGGTATTGGTTTTACGTCCCTTTTAACTACTGTGGCTTTTGGAGACGCCGGGGTGCCGGAATTGTGCCCCGAAGGGGATCTTTAACGTGCCAGTAAATCTATTGACACGGGTCCCTCGCATTTGCACACCCTCAAATGCCAGCCGACTGCGCCAGGAAACGAACCTGCAACCTAGGGACTAGCAAGCGAGAACGTTACCGCTGAGCCACGCAGCCAGTCCGGTCGATTATGTCTCCAGATCCATAACATTCTTGAGATACTTCTTATCTTTCTTCCTTTCTTTCTTTCTTTCTTTCTTCAATGATGGTAGCAGTTTTTTCGAGGTTGTGGTGTTTAGTAGAGGTAAATAGTTTCTAAGGTCTTCAACCAAGAAATATATTCTGTTATACTATTTGATGAAAACAAGGAGTTATTAATAAATATATTTAATGCAGCCAAATAGCCATACCTTAAAATATAGGTTACATTGATGGGTTACATATTTGCATAATAATAATAATAATAATAATAATAATAATATCGTATGGCCTCGGGTGCCTGGTGCAAGCTTTGCTATTTGATACCCAGAGGGTAGCTTGCATGTCGAATTTCGTAATTCATTGACTATGAAAGTCAAGGAGGTTAGATGTTAGATATCTAATCTCCTTGAACACAATAGCGCTTTCTAGTAGAGAAATGAAGAACTTTGTGCTGGCGGAAACTCCCGAGATTAATTTTGCCATTATGAACTCGGCCTACTGAATTCAAATGGGTTCTTTGACATGCCAACATCGTACGACATGCGTATCGTATTTTTGCCGCCTTTCAAAGATCACTTACCACGGTCAGGGGCGAACCTGCAATCTTGGGGTTAGTAGACCGACACGCTATCCACTCACCCACCGTGGCAAGCTATTTGCATAATCACTTATAGACATTGCTCTTCTTGTACAAGAAAACAAAGATTTATAACTATACTGAGATATTTAGGAGAAAGTAGGCTATATGTCCTTTACTGAACATCTTGTTTTTCTTGTAAGTTGTTGTCAGAATGTTTAAATGCGTACAGATTGACTTTGAAATGATTTTAATACGATGTAGTGATAAACAAATGTGTATTAACAAGATATGAATTGCAGAGGAAGCTATATTTAATAACAGTGTCCATTGGACTCACCTCGGGCGAATTAAGTAGTGGAATAGGTCAGGCGTTCTGGGGTTAGGTCAATGACTTGCTGCCTTTCAGCGCCGTATTCCGTACTTAATATTGGTCGCACTGCAAGATTCCCGCGTGTTACAGTGCTATTGAAAATTACATTTGTAGAGAGGTAGGTGGTTTTTATGTTACAAACCCATTTTAAAATAAAATTTCATGTGAAATATTCATTCTGGTTGGCTTTATGCCACACTAAACTGACCACGGAGCTGAAAGGCAATAAGTCACGTCTCCAAAATTGATACGGAAAGTATGTTTAATAAATTTAAATTGATATTCCGTTAACACAAATATAACCTGATTAATTGCTTCACAACATAGATGAGTAATATGGTGTGAGTGTTAAGTTCAGTGCTGTCAATGACGTTTTATCTGTCTCCTGAAAAATAGTGAAAACAGACAATATTTTTCAGCTCCGGCCGATTCAATTATTGTAGACAATCATCCTACCACAGGGATCGATCCACTAATAAATGAAATACTTTGTCTTACAATCAATCACAATAAAATGTAACATATTAACAGGAACAGTTGCTTCTATTTTTCCGATAGATCATTATCATTTGTAATATCTTTTATAATAACTGTCATTCTTAAGGTTGTGTTCAGGGATGAACCACAATTCACTTAACAAAATGAAGAAAGACACTCAACAGACGAATTTGTAGAAATTATTGACAAGCAGATGTCACTTAAAATATTGGTAATCATTCTGAAATAAGTGAAGTGAAATTGTTAGTCTACTTTTGCCAGCAATGCCACAACAGGTTCGATATACAACAGAAAGTACATTTTGAGATACAGAAAAATATTTAGTTGTAACCATGGCCTGGAATGCCTCTGATATTGTGGCATCTCTAAAACCACTTTTTCATTTGTCTATGTTATTTGGATTAGCACCAGTTCCATGGAATCGTCCCGTGAATAACAGAGGTGTACTTTGGGGTTATATATTCTCCTTGGTTGCACTGGTGATTCTATTGGCGTCGTTTTCTATTAATGTGACAGAAAAATTGACGCAGTATTCTGTCGAGGTCGATATAGTTCAAAATGATGTGGCTCAGTGCAGTATGTTAGGATTTGCTGCTATTTCTTCCGTAATTATTTTCAGCTCGAGACGACGAAAGGATATCAGATATATAGTGCACTCTATCTCAAAGACTGACAAGTTCCTTGTAACACACAATTCGTCAATTCACACAACGACAATGAGGAAGTCTTCAACTAAAATATTGGTTTCTCTGAGTGCATTGACGGCTATCTGTGCGGTGGATTGGTATACATTTGCGTATGGCACACACGTTTATGAGCATCCTTTGTATCTTGTGACTCTCTATCCCTTTCAGTTCATAAATCTGGTGTTATACCTTCAGTTCAATGAGTTAGTACTAGTGCTCAAAAAAAGATTATCTCTGGTGAATAACATGATGAAGGCGTGTTACGATGCTAACTCCGCATTCCATGAGGGCGAGGTTCACAATTGTCCAGGTAATTGTTGTAAAGAATATCAAATGAACATCGCGAAAGCTGCAAGCGTGGTCCAACTTTTTTCTGAATCAATATCACACGTTACATTTCTACCACATCGGTGTACAAAGTCTCGAAATTGCTGGTACGAACCTGTTATCCAAACTGTGGACAAGAATGTTATCCATAAACTCCGCACCATACATGCAGAACTGTATGATACTGGAACACTCATAAACAAAACATTTGGCTCCCAAATACTGATAGAAATAGCAAGCACGTTCGTCAGTCTCATAGCCAGTCTTTACATAACTCTGTCCATAGTAACGGGCAGACAAAAGGCGGAGAGTGGCTTCTCGACTTCGATTGTTCTCAGTTTGTGTATCAACTCAACGTATCAGCTGATGTTGATCTTCGCCTCCACCAGTTCCTGCGACAGCACCACCAGTGAGGCAAACCAAACAGCGCAAATAGTACACAAGTTACTCACGGTTCAGACACTGGCGCGAGAAACCATTGAGGAACTCCAACTCTTCTCCCAACAGCTGGTTCATTCCAAGCTGAAGTTTACTGCGTGTGGGTTCTTTGATATCAATTTGAACCTGTTCTTTTCTATTATCGGGGCGTTGGTGACGTATCTTACAGTTCTCTTGCAAGTTCATCCTTCCTCTTCTTCCTAATAGATATAACTAAAGAATAATCTTATGTATTTTTCCAAACATCTATTGTTACTGTTCTCTAGAGTGTCAGTTTGATTTGCCCGTCGAATTTGTCATCTCTTTTCCTTCCTCTACTCTTTATACTTCATCTTATCTTCCTTCCACAACACAACGGTAGGATACAACCGTACCTTCAAGCCCTCTTGTGCTAATCTGTATTAACTCCCGTCCAGGAAAACAGCTTTTGTATCCGTAGTAGTGGGAACTACACGTACTACACACCCTCAACTTCTCATACCCGCTTTATATCAAATTCACTATGGTGTTGCCTTAAGCACTTGTAAGTATTCACTACCATTCTTCAACACAGCACTATCTCCATAGGGTGTTACTAATTATGTGGGAAAGCCCCAGGGATTCGATAGTGGACCTGACAACAAGCAAAACCTGTCCAGTAAACATATGGTGTATATGTTTTCGTTTCCATGTTATAAGCATTGTTTGTGGTGTACATACCACTGACCGCTTCACTATGCAGGTTGGTCAGTTGTGTTGTTAAAGTGTATGTTACTACTTACAGTTTCCTACAGAAGGAGCTCAAAATGGCTACCACGAGCTGCAATGCAGGCACATCACTGACTGACTCACACGCTCCAATATTCCCGGCGTCTATCGTATCTGCTGACTTCCTAGCTCTATTCGCTGACGCAGCGTATCCACGTTATGAATAGGTGTGACATACTGAGCCCGCCTAGGCTCATGTATCAAATATTTCTTTGAGAGCATACTTAATTCACATGCTCAGATCGACAAAACACACCCTGAAGCTTCCTCATGAACAATCCGCTATTTTGACTTCGGAGAGGACAGCTTATTTCCTTCCTAGAGATATATTACTTACTATTTTAATGCTACATATCTCAGGATCATATAATAATTCATTAGGTATAATTTACCATCTTCTATGCATTTGGAAATGGTAAACCACTTTATGGTAAAGGTATTTTTCACCGCAGACACGCGGAGGACAAAGTAAATAGTCGCTAATTGACTTGACTACTTCCTTCTAATCAGGAAGCCGTGCTATGCACGAACACATCATTTTTATAGTCCGCTGAGGCAGGACTATTGTGTCGATTGTCCGTCATTAAGACGAAGGCCACATTTGGCAAGTGCTTACCCCATAATTGGGAGGACTACAATCTACAGCCATCGAGCTGCATATTACGATTTGAGTCTACGAAAAGTTCTATTTCGGCCAGGTAAGGCCAGTGCTACGTGATTGTGAAAGTTGAAATTTAATCGTGTTAATTCGACATATTTTTCACTAACCACGAGGACCGTCTGAAGGTAGACGTGAAATATTCAGGCAGACGTGAAATATTTAAGCTACGGCTACGTCTTATAGCGCAGTGTGTGCTACTACAAAAATCAACTATGATAAAGCTACACATCGCACGCATGCGATAGTGATTGTTCAGATTTACAGTGATTTGACATAGTGTAAAATCTGTGAACAATACCACGTGTATGGTATTACTAGAGTCTGTGGCAGAAAAAGCAGAGTATTTTGATCACCTGCAATTATTAAAGCCAGTGTGCATTTATATAATCATATTTCCATAGAATCTGTGTATTTTGATAACCACGACGCCCACGTTAATTCACCACGTGTTGGCGATTCTTCAACTTTATTCTGATAGCATCGTGATGGTGTAAATCCTAATGTGAGGGGAAACACCGATGAAATAAACCACCACCATGGAATTGTTCAACCAACACCACCTGGTACAGACCAAGTACATGACGAGAACCAAGGACCACAAGGACAGGCTGAAACCCATAGCCTTAACCAGGAATATGCTTGGAGCCCTGGGAGCATATTACCCCTTCCAATGGGAGTTCTGGAAGGTGATCTACTTGTGAAGAAATCGTGAGTCCCGTATTGTCTATGTACGAGGTTTGTCCAGTTGAGGTAGTATTTGAATGTATTTTTAGCCGAAACGACTTGATAATTTGACCACTTAGGTAGGAATGTAGATATTTTCTTTCTTGGCACTGGGATAAACTTTCAGTTAGACACCACATTCCGTGTACTATACGGCAGGTGCACATTCACATGTATTTTCAGTGTATTTATAAGCCAGCAAGGAGCTGTGCTTTTATGTCCTGTAAACGACATCTTAAGAACAGAAGGGGTAGGCTTCTGAAAGTTTAAGGGACACCCTATAGTTAGGTCCCTCATTTTAAGTTGAAATCATTTCTCAGCCGAAAGTCGCTGAAACATTTTTGTACTCTTTATTTATTTGACTTTTTTGGGAGTACTATTTACTACGTGAAGCTCTGGAGGAACGAACCCATACACGGTAAGATTGGTAGGTAAACCTACATCGTATCATTTCAAACATCGCAGCAGAGGTTAGATGTTTTATTTTTGTTGTGGAGAGTGCCAAGCCACGCATATCAAAGCCCACGTGTACAAAGAATGAGTGACATATCTTCTAATGTCAGTGCACGAGTGTGACATCTTTATATTAGAATTCTTTGAAATTATAACTGCATGATATCTTATTGAAGGGTAAAATATCCCAAGAAACACTGTTAGGGAAGTGATGAGACATTTTTATACAATGTGTAGAGCACCTGAGGACATTATTCGTGCTACTGCAAGATTAAAATGATCATTTTGAAACGCAATCTTTGCTATGCTAAAGCTGTACGCGATGCAGTGAGAGAGATGTTTGAGCGCGCCAGCTGATAACCGGTTTACCCGAGATGCAACGGGAGACGACAATATTGACTTTTTTGCGTGCTAATTTATGTCACAAGTCCTAGGAATTTAGAAGGTCACTGTTATTAATATAACCTTGCTTTGGAGTACAGCTATGTAATCTGTCAACATCTGTTATTTTCTTTCACCACTTTTAATGAGTGAGGGGATGCTCGCATATGCGAATTCCTTTTATGTTTTGAGCCGATGGCATTGATTCATCTGGCGTGTTATAGAATGGTTTAAACAATAATGTTAATTGACCCAGTTTCTGTATAAATTAGGCTAGCAAGTGTAATTCTTGTGTCCGTGAACACATTATTTGGTGATTAGGCAGGGCGGATGAATGTCCGCCTTAATTTTGGTTTATTCCGGCGTTCTTTGAGTTGCGGCCAAGACGACCGATGGACTTGCGCGCAATGGGAGTAAGACGCGCCAACCCGTTTATTGTTGACTTGTTGAAGTCATGTTCTTTGAGTGAATATCAAGCGAGATCGCATGCTGCAGCCTACGACTGGCGTCGTAATTGAACTAACTAAACAGTATTTAAACCTTCTGATAAATCAAAAGCATAATTATCCTAAACCAATGGATTAATTAATTGTTATAAATAATAACAGCCATAACTTTGCAACCATTTGCCTGTTGTTTAATTGACACCGTGACTTCAATTCATTTCCATGTGGGAGATGACCTTTAAATGAGCCGACACTACTTTTTTTCGACGACATGGATCTTCGGGACCAATAATCAGTAATTTTTGGCCCGCGTGATTCAAAGCTTGTAAGACGCAGTGATGTTTGCGCATTGCCTACATAACTCACATGCTTGAGGTGACGACTGGGTACAAACAGTACGACAGTTTGCGAAGGCAGGCTAGTATTATAGTGATTATTTATTCATTCCCGAGTGTATTTACCCTATTGTTCCTGTTAGACATAAGAGTGTTATGTAACTGTTTTTTATATTCAGTGGTCAAACTATCATTAGATTTGGTAATAAGCATTTGTTTACGACGCGTCTCGTCGTAATACTTTCGTTCACATAGGCATTAGTCAGAATTTTAATGTAATATTAAATGTGGACGTGGTACCATCCTAACCTAGGGATTGGTTTTCTAGCTGTTAAATGAAAATTATACCGAGTCATTTATTTGTAAATTTGCTACGCGTTAATTCTTCTTGTTCCATGCGCCTAGTTAGATTTTCTGTTGTTTCATGTAACTAGGACTTCGCAAGGGTACTTAACATCAAACTAGGGAACGACTCATAGTTGTAATTAGAGTAGCGGATTAGCCGATTTCGACCCTCGGAAGTAGTTTAGGGGTCTTACTTGAAAAAATCATGCACGAATCTAACTTAAGACTGGATCTCTTTTTATTGCTAGCTTTGTATTTTTCGGATGTATTTCTTTGGGTGTCTATGACTGTTTCCGTGCTAAATGACCCAGATCCCCTGGATCAAGCCCCTCGTGCTGAGCAAGCCTACAGAGAAATGCACCCGATCATCAGAAGTTTGGGTTCGAAGGACGGGGTCTTTCGAAGTATCATTTCATTCGGCGGATGGTACCCGGATAACCTCCTCTAACGGGCTCAATACACAACGGTCTTTAAATGACCCCATAAGTAGAAGTGTAATGGGTTGAGATGGGGAGAACGAGCAGGCCACGATATCGGTCCCTGACGCCTTATCCATTTGTTTGGGAATCGCTGATGTAAAATTGCTCTAGCAGCAAGAGCAAAATGAGGTTGTGCTCCATCATGGATGAATCACATGCTCTGAATTAAATCCAGTGGAACATTTTGCAACAAACCAGTTAAATCATTCGTTAAAAAGGCGCAGTATGACGCTCCTATCAATGTTCCTGGTAAAGTGAACGGATGAATTTCACCGTTTATTCCAGACCGCACATTAATACTGAACTGTTGTGGATATCTGTTTTCCACAACTTCTCCGGGATTTGTATCAGTCCAGACATGCGTATTGTGTAAGATATGCACTCCATCTCGAGTAAACTTAGCTTCATCAGTAAACAGAATAGCAGCGAGGAACTGTTGCGGTCTGTGTTATGCACACAACAAGCTATGCTTGTAACACGGCAACGAACGCACAAACACCATAATATATTTACATGACTTCTTTTGCTCTATCGAATCCCCGGAGTTTTCTCACATATTTAGTTACACTCTGTATGTATAAGGTGCGTTCAAAAAGTAACGAGCCGGAGGCATAACTACAGAAACCAGTACCTGTATGTTAGAAGTATTGGCCCTGGCTGTTGAGGCACTTTTCCCACTGTGACACGAGACGGTGAATGAATGTCTCATAAAATTCCCTGGGCAGAGATGTGAACCAGTTCCGCAAGTACAGCTGGACGTCGGCGTCCGAGGTGAATCGTTGGCCCCACAGAGCCATTTTCAGGGGACCGAACATGGCGTAATCACAGGGAGAGAGGTCTGGACTGTATGGAGGGTGGCCGAGAACCTCTCATTTGAATTTCTGCAGGAATGCCGCGACTGTGTTGGCCGTATGAGGTCGTGCATATCGTGGAGCGACCACGGCGGCTATGGCGTTCACTGTCACTCGGCGGTCCTGGGTAATGAGTGCATCAACCAGCTGGATGTTGTCATCGGTAATGCAGGGGGTGCCCTAGAACAGGCATCATCGGCTAACGACACCCGTCCTTCCCTGAAGCGCTTGTGCCACGCCTTGACCCTTGCAAGGGATATGTAGTGTTCGCCGTACACTTGTGACATTCGGCGATGAATGTCCGTTCCCCCAATTCCTTCCTCTGTCATAAACCGAACAACACCTCTTTGCTCTTCGGTTGACGCCTATATGTCACTGTTTGCAATGCGACTGAGGTCGTGAACCAGCTTTGAAGATTAATGCATGCTGCTGCTCGCTTCGTATCGTCACGTGACGTGCACGCTTGCCCTCTAGCGATGGGCTGTTACCTGCCACGATTAGCCGATGTCGTCACCGGTTTGCGCATTCCAGCCTCCGGCTCGTTACTTTTTGAACGCACCTTATACATTCCAAATGAACTAAAGACTCTATAATACACATCCCCAGTATATAGCCTATATTCATCCTACAACACGTAGTCTTATCAAATCACCTTTCGTCCATGTGTGTGTATGTACTGTATGTGTCCCTCCAAATAAACTCCAAATAAACTCTAATGGACTGGTACAATGCTTGATAAGCACTTACTATTGTTCTGCCCAATACCTTTCAAATTTCAATCAATGTCATCAATCAACTAAGGTGGCTGCACGAAATAATTCACCGATTTTCAATATCTTCCAAGCTTTTTCAACAATCACCCTGCCTTTTTTTATGGTGATTCAGGTCCGTAAAGTAAGTTCAAATATGTGATATTTATAAACATGAACATAGCGAATACGCGAGTTTCAAATACTGGATTTTCTGGCGACTTGGTCATCCAAGCACAGTGAAACTTGGCATAGTGAATTATTATCATTATTTATAATTTAGGAGCCTCCTTGGCTTAGGCGGCAACACGCCGGCGTCTCTTCGCTGTGTCCGTGGTTCAAATCCCGGCCACTTCATGTGAGATTTGTGCTAGGCAAAGCGGAGGCAGATAGGGTTTTCTCCGGATACTCCGGGTTTCCCTGTCACAATTTCATTCCAGCAACACTCTCCACTATCATTTCATTTCATCTGTCATTCATTTAATCATTGCCCCAGAGGAGTGCGTCAGGCCTCGGCAGCCGGCACAGTTCATATCCTCGCCGCTAGATGGGGGCTTCATTCATTCCATTCCTGACCCGGTCGGAGACTGGAAGCAGGCAGTGGATTTTCACCGAGTCATTTATTTGTAAATTTGCTACGCGTTAATTCTTCTTGTTCCATGCGCCTAGTTAGATTTTCTGTTGTTTCATGTAACTAGGACTTCGCAAGGGTACTTAACATCAAACTAGGGAACGACTCATAGTTGTAATTAGAGTAGCGGATTAGCCGATTTCGACCCTCGGAAGTAGTTTAGGGGTCTTACTTGAAAAAATCATGCACGAATCTAACTTAAGACTGGATCTCTTTTTATTGCTAGCTTTGTATTTTTCGGATGTATTTCTTTGGGTGTCTATGACTGTTTCCGTGCTAAATGACCCAGATCCCCTGGATCAAGCCCCTCGTGCTGAGCAAGCCTACAGAGAAATGCACCCGATCATCAGAAGTTTGGGTTCGAAGGACGGGGTCTTTCGAAGTATCATTTCATTCGGCGGATGGTACCCGGATAACCTCCTCTAACGGGCTCAATACACAACGGTCTTTAAATGACCCCATAAGTAGAAGTGTAATGGGTTGAGATGGGGAGAACGAGCAGGCCACGATATCGGTCCCTGACGCCTTATCCATTTGTTTGGGAATCGCTGATGTAAAATTGCTCTAGCAGCAAGAGCAAAATGAGGTTGTGCTCCATCATGGATGAATCACATGCTCTGAATTAAATCCAGTGGAACATTTTGCAACAAACCAGTTAAATCATTCGTTAAAAAGGCGCAGTATGACGCTCCTATCAATGTTCCTGGTAAAGTGAACGGATGAATTTCACCGTTTATTCCAGACCGCACATTAATACTGAACTGTTGTGGATATCTGTTTTCCACAACTTCTCCGGGATTTGTATCAGTCCAGACATGCGTATTGTGTAAGATATGCACTCCATCTCGAGTAAACTTAGCTTCATCAGTAAACAGAATAGCAGCGAGGAACTGTTGCGGTCTGTGTTATGCACACAACAAGCTATGCTTGTAACACGGCAACGAACGCACAAACACCATAATATATTTACATGACTTCTTTTGCTCTATCGAATCCCCGGAGTTTTCTCACATATTTAGTTACACTCTGTATGTATAAGGTGCGTTCAAAAAGTAACGAGCCGGAGGCATAACTACAGAAACCAGTACCTGTATGTTAGAAGTATTGGCCCTGGCTGTTGAGGCACTTTTCCCACTGTGACACGAGACGGTGAATGAATGTCTCATAAAATTCCCTGGGCAGAGATGTGAACCAGTTCCGCAAGTACAGCTGGACGTCGGCGTCCGAGGTGAATCGTTGGCCCCACAGAGCCATTTTCAGGGGACCGAACATGGCGTAATCACAGGGAGAGAGGTCTGGACTGTATGGAGGGTGGCCGAGAACCTCTCATTTGAATTTCTGCAGGAATGCCGCGACTGTGTTGGCCGTATGAGGTCGTGCATATCGTGGAGCGACCACGGCGGCTATGGCGTTCACTGTCACTCGGCGGTCCTGGGTAATGAGTGCATCAACCAGCTGGATGTTGTCATCGGTAATGCAGGGGGTGCCCTAGAACAGGCATCATCGGCTAACGACACCCGTCCTTCCCTGAAGCGCTTGTGCCACGCCTTGACCCTTGCAAGGGATATGTAGTGTTCGCCGTACACTTGTGACATTCGGCGATGAATGTCCGTTCCCCCAATTCCTTCCTCTGTCATAAACCGAACAACACCTCTTTGCTCTTCGGTTGACGCCTATATGTCACTGTTTGCAATGCGACTGAGGTCGTGAACCAGCTTTGAAGATTAATGCATGCTGCTGCTCGCTTCGTATCGTCACGTGACGTGCACGCTTGCCCTCTAGCGATGGGCTGTTACCTGCCACGATTAGCCGATGTCGTCACCGGTTTGCGCATTCCAGCCTCCGGCTCGTTACTTTTTGAACGCACCTTATACATTCCAAATGAACTAAAGACTCTATAATACACATCCCCAGTATATAGCCTATATTCATCCTACAACACGTAGTCTTATCAAATCACCTTTCGTCCATGTGTGTGTATGTACTGTATGTGTCCCTCCAAATAAACTCCAAATAAACTCTAATGGACTGGTACAATGCTTGATAAGCACTTACTATTGTTCTGCCCAATACCTTTCAAATTTCAATCAATGTCATCAATCAACTAAGGTGGCTGCACGAAATAATTCACCGATTTTCAATATCTTCCAAGCTTTTTCAACAATCACCCTGCCTTTTTTTATGGTGATTCAGGTCCGTAAAGTAAGTTCAAATATGTGATATTTATAAACATGAACATAGCGAATACGCGAGTTTCAAATACTGGATTTTCTGGCGACTTGGTCATCCAAGCACAGTGAAACTTGGCATAGTGAATTATTATCATTATTTATAATTTAGGAGCCTCCTTGGCTTAGGCGGCAACACGCCGGCGTCTCTTCGCTGTGTCCGTGGTTCAAATCCCGGCCACTTCATGTGAGATTTGTGCTAGGCAAAGCGGAGGCAGATAGGGTTTTCTCCGGATACTCCGGGTTTCCCTGTCACAATTTCATTCCAGCAACGCTCTTCACTATCATTTCATTTCATCCGTCATTCATTTAATCATTTCCGCAGGAGAGTGCGACAGGCTTCGGTAACCGGAACAGTTCATGTCTTAGCCGCTAGATGGGGGCTTCATTCATTCCATTCCCTGACCGTGTTGGTTGACTGGAAGCAGGCTGTGGATTTTCATTTTTCATTTAGAATGTAGTATATTGGCATATAATATAATTCAAATGTTTTAAAATATCGGGAAGGTGGATGTGAATTTTTAAAATCATATGTTTATTTCTCTTATCCTATTGAAACGACCTAAGTGAGGCTTCGTGTAATGAACCACCATAATAATCTTCGTCCGCTGGTACATAACTCAATAAGTTAAATTAAAACCATTCATACATGGCGAACGAGCAAAATATTTCAACAGTACTCTATACATCCGAAAATACTACTGTGATAACTTAAAATTGTACTGTAATGCAGGACTATTAGAACTGTTAAGTAGATAGTGTAACTTTATAAAATTTGATCAACACAAACGCAACATTACAGCCACGTCAATTTCCAATATTTAAAGCGACATTTCTGGCCAACTAATCATTTGACTGGTGTGAAACTTGCACAGTGAACCTCAGTTTAGAGCTAAATAGTTTTACATCTAATGTAGACCAATTGTTATAAAAATCTCAAGATAGTGGCACAGTGTGAAGTTTTAGAAACATAAATATTTTCTCGTATCCTATTCAAGCAATTTAAGTAAAGCTTCGTAGAATGGATCATTATAATCAACTTTGTCTACCGGAACTAAATTATATAGCTTACTTTTCATAAATTATAGAAGTCGTGCATATGACTTTCCTCAATATGAAATCGTGTAATTCGTTACAGAAAATTGCCGTCTCTACGGGAGGAGTCAAAAATAACTGATATTGAAAGTTATACAGTATAGTACGTATTTTATTGTAGTGGTGGTGGTGGTTTTAATGGGTGGAAAATCGAAGTTATTTTCCCCAATTTTCTTGTGTGGACATCGAATATTTTGCCTACTTTTGAAGTTTGTAAAACAATGAAAGTAAACTTATGAGATCTATTTAGGTAGCAACTGCATGTCATATCTTTGGGGCAAAGAATTACTACATTATGATTGTCATTTCTTTCCTTGTTATCTTTTTATACTGATGACAATTAACTGTCATGTCATCCCGAAGTATTAATAAATTCTTATTTTGAATTAATACCTTTTCCTTATATAAAATAAGATAAGAATCTGCGATACGTTAGTGAGCGTAATATTGACATAAGTGGCGACCGTATACAATACATATATATTGTTCCCATGTGGAGTGCACAAGATTCGAATTCATGATCATTTAGTTTGAAATGTTGGAAAACTTTACAGGATTTTTGTACAGATTTTAAGCTAGCAGAAGGGTTAAGTTGAAATCACCTCCTTGTGACGCATATAGGATGGCGCAAGAATGGAACCATAGCCTGCAGCTGGGCGTGAGGTCACCTCCAGCTCATCAGTTTAAGGCTTGCGCTTAGGATAAAAATAGACCAACGGAATCTTCCATCCAAGAGAGAGAAAGAAGATCTAACTAGAAACTCCTTAGACAGCTGTAAATCGACAACACTGTATAGGAGGTGTGGCCAGGAGATTGGCAGAATAATTGAATTTAGCCAGAAACATGCAAAAATTTTAGGAAATCTTTCCGCCAATGTTAATCATTTGGGAAAACAGAATTTTGAGATTTGTAAAAGTTAATAATAATTGTATAGTTTATAAGGGCATTGTAAGCATTACGTAGTTGGGAAATCACCAAGCCAGTAGTCTGGGGAGGGGAAAACAAGAAACTATACGCCCACTTAATTCAGGAGCTATTTAAATTTTTAATCGTACTTGCCACGATCGATCTTCCAAATGTTTAGTATAACTGAGACGTTCAAGACGTAAGCTCAAAGTAGGTAATTTTTTGAGATCGTGCGACGCTTATTTTGGAAAATATTTTTTAGAAGGAAGGAAACTAATTTATTTGTAGCCAAATCAGATATAAACCCTCTAAGCGCATGGAAATGCATGCAGTTTTCAAGACTGCTTGAGAGGAGACGCCGCATCGTGTACACCAAATCTACGAGTACTCCTTGAGGGAGGTACTACGTCAATTGTCAGTTAGCGGAAGCGCTGCTTCACAAAGTTTTAATTAGACAGTCTACGCTAGATCAAAAGTGGTCATTTAGTAGTCATTGTACAACGAATCGTCAAAGTTTCGTTAAAATAAACTACAGTCGTGCTGCGAACAGTAAGAATGAAATTCGAACATTGGCAAAGTATATTATTATAGGCCAAGAAAATAACTTCAGCCGACAGGGGCGTGCAAGGCCTTAAGAACAGTATCAGTCACGAAGAAACATCGAATTATCTCAACAGTAAACGAGAACTTTGAAAGTAGTGAAAACTGAACTTTATCTAGTGCGTTAAAGAACCATAGTAGGGTCTAACGTAGGATAATAGCCTAAATCTACCTGTGTATACGGATTTAGCGCTGAAGTGAAGTCAGGTCAGAGACACTATAAGCAGGACTGTAACTGCAGGAAGAGGTGCAAAACAGTTCACAAATCGTGCCAGGAACGGGATACAGTAGTATTCATGAAATCAGGTCCAAACGTGGACGAGAGAGAAACATTTACAGAGCGCATTATAACTAGTAATAGCGACTCTAGGACCGTACCAATTCAGACTCTATGCAAGATCTGAACTTGCAATTTGAACAAACATAGTATCGAGCTATAAACTGTTAAGTGCCGATAACTATAGGAGAGCCGGAATAGGATAGCAGTATTCATACCGATCCAGCGCATGCTGAGAAAGAGACTTCCAATCGATCCAGTTAGGAGCAAGAACTAGGGAAACACAGCTAGTATCTGCAGTTCTTGGATCAGGGAAAAGATAAGTGTCACCCATATGTGAGAAATTAAATGTAACCACAGTGTTATAAGTGTATTTTGTATATATTATTTGATCAAGTGTAAAATTATAATTTTTCAGTGTTTGTTAGTGTATAAGTGAATAGAAAAATATGATTTTTATACCTCTGAAGGCTTGGTTTCTCATAACCGACGCATGCGTGGTGCGAGGTACGAGGCCGACGTTGCGTTTTTTCGTCGCAATGACACTGCGAGGCTTGTGGTTTCTCACGCTGCGAAGCGGATCAGTTGCTGAGAACATGTCTAGAGAATTACAGTTCTTTTTCACAGCAATGAACATTTTCAGGTGGTAACCCCTACGTAAAAAAGTCTTTGTGTCAAATGGATCTCGCAGCCTGTGTGCTAGTCTTGGAAGAGGAAGCGGATGATGAGGGAGAAATTACCCTGCTTTGTTTCGGCGGAGAAGGAAGCGATGTCTTTAAAAGTAGTAAAATCGAGGGGGCCTACAATATTCTAGTGAAACGCTATTTGATTGACTGTGAAAATAAATTCAGAAGTTATTTTCGGGTCTCAAGGGACCTTTTTCATAGGATTTTAATTTTATCAAAGAAGATATTACGACGTCACCGAGTAATAACAGGTAACAAAAAACATTTACCTGAGAAGAAACTCTGTGTCTCACTACGGTGAGTGTAATCATTTAGCAAATCTTAAGGTAATTATTCCACTCAGAAAATGAATTTGTCTTCTTCAAAAGTACGAATATATTTTAATTTGAAATTCCGAACAGATTATTGTTGCCAAATATTTTCTACGAGGTAAAAGTATGAAAAATGTGTTTTTACATTACAAGATGAAATAGCTGTTTCATAATAGCCATCCTATTCTTCGCTTTTGTGTTGTAAATTATAAAACACTGGGTGCATTCTCACTTTTTCGATTAGTATCTCGTCCATTTCGTCCGTGAAACTCATATTGTTGCTTATTAACAGTGTAAATAAGGACAGAAACAATGTCGCCTCGCACTACTCTCGCCTCGCATAATTCTGGCGGGATGAATCAGTGCGGGGTGACGCTGCGAGGTCTCATTGCGATGTTGCGCAGACTGCGCACCGCGCATCGTGAGAAACCACTGCCATAAGCTCGTGTAGTCTGGATATGTGCGAGGCGGTCCTCGCACCTCGCATGCGTCGGTTCTGAGAAACCAAGCCTTTTGAGAGGAAAATAGTGCTTAAAAAATGGGTAATGTAATAGAAGAATTAGTACACACCGTGAGTTTAGTGAAGTGTATTATAGAGGCTTGAAACCCATAGAAGTGAGATATGAGGTTGATTTGTTGGGAGCCTGGAGCTAGCTGCTCAAAGGATAATCATGTCAGTACAATGATTTAATTAAGTGTTGATTTTGGAAGGGAAGGATTCGTGCATACAAATATCTGAGAAGATGTTCTCAAAATATCAGGGATAATGGAATGTAATGTGTGTGAATTGAAGCGTACGATCTTTTCTGAACGATAAATTAATCAGGAACTAATTATTGAAATAATGGTTAATACTCATTGGATTATAGTCTTTTGAAGTCACGTCATGAAGTGACATAATGTGAAGTAACATACGTTTTAAAGGCAAGAAATAAATATAAAAATAATTGTTAAAAGATAACATTAAATGTAATGATGGTAGAAACCGTGAAGGTTTTGTGAATAATAATAATGATAAATTTTGTTGAACAAGGATGTTCCAATGAAAGTGATGTCAATGGTGAATTAATATTCTTGCCAGATAACGTTGAAAGTGCTATTAATGTAATATGACAGGGCTAAATTGAAGTAGAAGCGGTAAATATCTTACTCGATATATCACACAAATATTATTGTTGTAACATAAAGCTAGGATAAGGTTATTTGAATTTTCACGCTAATTATTGCTGTGATTTCATGCCAGGAATTAAATTGATTGTCAGGTGGAGTTGGTCAAGGTTCTATGAAGGTAAAGTATTTGCAGTAAGGCAAAATTTGAATACGGGTGCTATATATTTTGTGTGAGCGCATGAGGACAGTGCTGGTATGCCGCTCAGAAAGTCGCTGGTTTTAGGAGGATTTGGTGTTAAATGGTCACAATCCTATGTCAAGTTGGTAAGACCTCAAAATATGGAATTATATCCATGAAGCAGACCCATTAATTAGTATGAACCAAGGTTCATCCATGTCGGAAGCCCCGTCATTATGAATTTAAAAACCTTCCAATGATAATACCTATCAATCAATAAATTCACCTGTACAAATATAGCGGATAAATATTGCCGCATTAAGTGTTATGAGGAAGGGATCTAATGTGTGTTCTATCGATGTAAAGAAGTAATTCATAAAGTAGCCTGACGGCCAGAGAGAAAGACATTCAGTCTATATGGACTGGGGGCTGTGCGACCCTCGGCATCATAAATTTAAAGTGAAGCACTTTGACAGCACTAAGGGGACCACTAATCGCTTTGGGGCAGGTCCGTGACAACACGCCTTATGTAAGAAAAGTTAAATGTTTGAGACATGCCGGTCATCAGTACCGAGATCTAGACTCATTACTTCTTGCCAGAAATCGTTTAGAAAACCGTGTCAGCTTAAATAAATAGTCAAAGACCAATGTAAATTCCCTTATTATAAATAACCATGTAAATGTTGTTCCGGAGTAAAAATGGAAATATTAAAGGAGTCTGGGGAGTCTCTTTTAACTTGATTCATTCAGTAATTTCCAGTACTCTGGATATGTACGAGTTCTGTCCCCCCAACAATGCTGATTTGTAAAATTGTTTTGAGAGAGATGAAATTTTGAAACTCACGGGAACCTTTAGAAACTCATATATTTGTTATAAAGAAATCAGCACAGCTTTGGTAAAAACTCAGAATGAGATTAAAAGTGCTTTATTTTCAATGAATAACTATGTAAGAATAATCTTAGAGCCATGAGACGCTCGTATTCGAAGTGTAGATAACTTGCTTTATGGAAGTGAAAGGTTTGTTGACTTTTTGTCAGGGTCATTTGATACCATTATATTAGATTTTGTGGTTTTGTTCCGTTGATTCCTTGTCTAGTTTTAGACAAGTGTGAATATTGTATATTTAATTGTTGTAGCGCCAAATTTTTGATTTATTAAATAAATATTAGATTTTGAATTTGATATACAATTTCCATGCTTGATCCTGAATGTGTAAATCATATTAGTGGGAGAACATTCTATGCCCCGAATACCTGAGTGAGCTGGCAGGCTATGATTTGCGTATTTATTATTTTCAAGGGTACAATATCAATATATTTTAATAACGGAGAAAACCCAACGTGAACTGGAACGAGCGGTAAAGCTACGTAAGGTAACACGGGCGGCGTTTTTGAGGCAGTTGAATAACCTCAAAAGTGAAATTGAGGTAGTCCAGATGATAGCTCACGAAAAGAAAAGAAAAGTTCAGGTTTCCAATCCTATTCTTCGGAAGAAGAATGAAGAGCTCCTGCACCTGATGGTAAGGTCCTAAGTCTCAAACTTGGTTCGGCCAAGAGGATTTGGACGACGAATATACACTTGCCGATGACTATCAACGTCAATTTCTTGACATAAAAAAGGAAGATTGTTGTTAAAAGTGTCCGTGAACCTTGTGATTATGAGCCACGGGACCTCCTTTTTACGTGGAATCCGAACCACTGGACATGTCATTTCACTTCAAAAATCTCACATGCATTGACCGGGAATCGAACCCAGTCCTCCTTGGTGAGAGGCCAACAGCTTGACCGCTGCGCCACCACGCCCCTAATTTTTTGATATGGAGGTGAGTGTTAAATATGTTCTAACTCCAGGAGGCATCGCTCAAGACACCAGTAATTGTAGCAGTGTAGATCTTGTGAGCAAGAGAAAATTCAATGTACCATATTTGAAGTAAGAAAATTTGATGGTGATGTGAAATAGTGGCTTCAGTTCTGGGGCCAGTTTGAAAAGATAGACAAGTATCCGGATAATGCACCGGTAGATAAGTTTCAGTACTTAATGCAATCTACTGTGAAAGGGTCTCTTGCTCGAGAAATCATTGAAAGTTTTCCACCTATTGGGGAAAATCATGCGAAGGCTGTAGAATGTTTAAAGTGCAGGTTCGGTAGGGATGATTTGTTGGTTGAGGTTTATGTAAGAGTGTTGTTATCTTTAGTTCTTAAAAAATCTTCCATTCCTGGTGATGACAGTTCAGTGTAGGGGCAGATGATCTCGAAGTTCCTCCCCTTAAAACAACAATAACTAACTAACTAACTAACTAACTAACTAACAGTTCAATGTGTAGCCTTTATGATAATTTTGAATCACACATACGGTCACTTGTAACCTTAGGTGTTACAACGGATAAGTGTGCATCTATGTTGTATCTTTTACTAGAGTCATGTTTGCCTGAGGAGTTTCTTAGGGCATGGCAAATAAGTTCCAACTTAGCACACACATGTGATTCAATAGATAGGTTAGACGATCTCATGCTATTTAAGAAAGGGGGAGTGGAAGCCGAGGAACAGATCAGTTCAGAAATTTCAGGTTTTGGAATCTAAGATAATAACAGGAGAGCATTGCTACTGCAGCTGACTTGTTAAACACTAACCCAGGAGAAGGTACTGTATTTTTGTGGAGGTCAACATGATGCCCTGAATTGTTTTAAAGCACAAAAATTTGGTCTATCTGAGAAACAGAAGGTCCTAAAGGAGAAGGGTGGATGTTTTAAGTGCTTTAAGAAAGGACACTGTGTCAATAAATGTAAAGTCGTAGTGCGGTGCATAATTTGTAGTAAGAGCCACAAAGTTCTGATGTGCCCTGATTTACCTCAGAATAAACAAAATATATCCTGTAATAACGTCGAACTCAGGCAATCCGGGGGGAAGAATGGACAAAAGACAAATTCTCTGAGTAATATTTCTAAATCTCCTAAAGTTCTTTTGCAAACTTTGGTTGTAAAGATGAAAAGTATTGGTTCTTCCTTCTCTGTTAGAGCCTTAATTGACTCAGGATCCCAGAGATCCTATGCTAAATAAGACATTGTTAAAAGATTAGGTTACACTCTATTCAGAATTGAAACGATTATTAAACATGACCTCTTTGGTGGAGTGAAAACAAGTGTAAATGGATATTCATGTTACAAAGTAGAAATTGAAAGCCTGGATGGGAAATATCAATGTAATTTGGAAGTATTGGATCAGGTTCTAATATGTGATGCCATCCCTTTGGTCAAGAAAGAACCTTGGTTGAATGAACCTGAGGAAGGAAATATCAGCCTATCAGATACTGGGGATGAGTCTGGGCCTGTGGATTTGCTGATTGGGGCGGATGTAGCGGGCAGACTTCTGACAGGAAATATTGAAGTTCTATCTTCTGGTTTGGTTGCCGTAGAAACAAATTTGGGCTGGACTATGATGGGAAAAGTCCCACACCAATCTTCTGTTTACTTGGCAATAGAAGTTACAGCTCTGTTTTTAATGAGATCAACGATCTCTGGAGCCTAGATGCCATTGGAATCTCAGACTCAGCTGTAAAAATATCCAAGGATGAAGGACAGCTTTAAATTAGAGATGATTTTCGAAGAGGTATTACTGTAAATGGTGAGGGATGTTACGAAGTTGCATTACTATGGAGAGAAGATAGCCTGCCTCTTCCTAGCAACAGGGAGCTAACACTCAAAATGTTAGAATATACCACTAGAAAGCTTCAGTCTCAAAATCTCATTTCTTACGATGCAGTTCTAGCTGAGTGGGAAGAACTAGGAATTATTGAAGAAGTACCATTCAAAGAAGTTGAGAAATATGGCCTCTACCTATCGCATCGAGCTGTTAAGGAGAATAGCACTACTAGAGTTCGCCCTGTATTTGACGCGTCAGCGAGAGATAGAAGTGCTCCTTCTCTCAATCATTGTTTAGAGTGTGGACCCAATCTGATTGAATAGATTCCTTCACTGTTACTAAAATTTCGGGAAGGGAGATTTGGGGTGATAGCTGATGTAGGCTTTTCTAAAAATATGTGTTCGTCAAGAAGATAGAGATTTTCTTAGGTTCTTCTGGTGTGATCCAAATGACTGGAAGAACATGAAGATATTTCGGCATCGGAGGATGGCATTTGGATTTCCTTTTAGGAGCAGTTCTTTATTACAAGTTGGACAAGGCAATGGAAGATTGTCAATCAAGTAAAGAACAGATATCAAGACTTAAACAGAACCTTTATGTTGACAATGTTGTAACCAGTGTTGATATTGAATCAGAACTGAAATTATTAATTGATGAAGCCCGTTATGTAATGCAGGAAGGAAAGTTCAACCTGAGAGGTTGGCAGGCCAACAATGATGCTTTCATTCTTGTAGGACAGACAGCGGTGCTAGGTTTACGATGGGATTTGGAATCTGACACTTTATTGTTAAACTTGGAATGGTTACAGAACCATGAATTGGGAGAGATCACGAAAAGATACATTCTGCCAGTTGCACAAAAGTTATTTGATCCGATTGGCATAGTTAGTCCAGTACTTCCAATTCCTTAATTGTTACTGCAAAGGATATGATTAAGTGGTATATCTTGGGATAAAGAGATCAGTACTGATATTAAGGACCAATTTGTAACGTGGTATTCAAGCTTCTTTCTCATGAAAGAGCTGAGAATTCCACGTTGGTTTCATTATTCCAAGAACCAGAGGGATGTCAGTCTACATATACTTTGTGATGCTAGTGCACAGGCCTACGCTGCAATAGTTTTCATACGTCTACAAATTGACGGTGAGAGTAAGGTACACCTTCTTCCAGCCAGAGCAAGAGTAGCCCCATTAAGGACAGTCGCCATTCCCCGACTGGAATTAATTACTACAACGGTAGGAGATAGATTAGGTAATTTAGTGCTTGAAGGACTTATCTACCATGATGTCACGTTGTATTTCTGGTCAGATTCGACAACGGTTTTAGCATGGATTCACAAGGAGGAAACATGTACTGTGTTTGTCAACAACCGTGTTAAGGAAATCCATCGGTTGACCTTACCTGAAATGTGGAGATATGTTCCTGGCCACTTGAACCCTGCAGATCATTCTTCAAGAGGTTGTCTGGCAGAACAATTGTTAGCACTCAGTTTGTGGGAGTGACCGGAGTGGTTACGAAAGTACCGGCCAGAGTGGCCTGGTGAAGTTCCACCTGCAGAGGCAGAGCTGAGTTTGAATGAAAAGATAGAATCAACTCAAACAATGAGTTACTTTTTAGATAATGTCATGTGAGTTGTATAGCACCCCAGGACATGTAAATAATCATCAGTACAGGTAACACGATGGTAATTGGTATCATCATCATGGTTTTTAGTCAAGCGACAGGTCTGCCCCTACAATGAGTCTTTTCCACGTTGTTCGGTCTTGTGCTGTCCTTTTGACCATTTCATAACTTCGTAGGCCAGAGCTATCTAGGAAAGATCTCATGAAAGTGTTCCGTGGCCTCCCGCGAGGGCATTATCCAGGTATTTTGCCTTCTAGTATGTCGATCATCAGGCCACCATGTCGTAACCTGTGGCCAAGCCAGGTGGATCTCCTATATATCTGGCGGATCATTTGCCGTTTTTCCTTTATTCGATCCAGCACCGTTATGTTGGTCATTTTCTCTACCCAGCTGATCTTTTCCATTCGGCGCCAACACCACATCTCAAACGCTTCTAGTCGTTTAATGTCACCTCTATTCATTTACCAGGTCTCACTGCAGTACATTGCAACTGGCCATATGTAGGTCTTAACCAGTTGTTTTCTAAGGCTAAGGGACATCGAGTGTTGACAAATTAGAGAATGCTTTTCACGGAATGCCTGCTTGGCCATGGCTATACGGATCCTGATTTCAACTTCACATCGTAGGTCTTCTGTGAAGATCTGACGAAGGTATTTAAAACGACTGACCTGTTGTACTGGTTCTTTATTTATGGTGATATTTATTTCATGTTGATGCTTACTTATCACCAGAATCTTGATCTTCTGAAAATTGATTTTCATTCCATATTCTGTAGCTGTATCATTTAAACATTGCAACATGTTTGTTAATGTAAGCGGATTTACTGCAAATAATGCCAGATCATCAGCAAATTTAATATTCTGGATAAGTCTTCCACCAACTTTCACTCCCATATTAGAACCTTTAAAAGCCCACTTAGTTATAGCTTCAGCGAAGGCATTGAACAGTCCAGGGGACAGCAACCTTGTCGCACACCTTAGCGGATCTTAGCGGGTTTTGATACGTCATTTCCAAGCCGAACAACAGCAGTTTGATTTATATACATATCAAATATTAATCTGATTAATCGATGGGGACATCCTATTTGATTCAGAAGAGGAAACAGCTTGTGCCAACTGACTTTATCAAATGCTTATTCGAAGTCCACAAAGCACACGTAAAGGTTTCTGTTTTGCACTTAACATCTTTCCTCCAAGACATCGCAAGGACCCGATAGCATCACTGGTATACATATTCTTTCGAAAACCAAATTGAGAGTTGTCTAGATACTGTTCGATGTATATTTCCATCCTTTTCCTTAATATCTGCAGAAGTATTTTTGATGCATGAGGGATGAGACTAATGGTCCGATAGTCACTACATTCAACTGGTATAACTTATATTTTTCAAGTTATGGAAAAATAATTCGGTTGGTTGCCTGGATAAAAAAGGTTTATCCAAAATACGCGAAGAGCAAACCTTACAAGGACTCGTGGAGAATTATCATGTGAGGAGATTATGTCAGCAGAAAAATTGTCGCAAGAATGGTACAGGATGAGTCCTTCTCTTCAGAAAATGACAAAAGTCTCAGTAGCCTACATGTGTTTAGGGATGAAGAGGGACTTCTGAGACTGAAAACTAATCGTAGTGACAGTGAGTATTTTTATACCCCTATTGTTTTCCCTTCAAACCATCCTGTGGTGCATCGTTTGATTATGAGTGAGCACAGAAAGAACTCTCATGCTGGTGTTCAAATATTATTAAGCATTTTGAGGGAAAAGTACTGGATTTTGGAAGCTAGGAAGACTGTTCGACATGTCCTGTCAAAGTGTGTTATTTGTGTAAGATATGTAGGACGTAATTTACAGGTTCCCATTGCCCCTCTACCCAAGGATCGAATTAAAGTCTCTGCGGTATTTGAGGTAGTCGGTGTTGATTTGACAGGGCCATTGCATTTAAGAGATGGTGTTAAGGCTTGGATTTGCTTATTCATATGTGCTGTATATAGAGCTATACACCTGAAATTATTGTCATGTTTGTCTTCTGAAACTATTCTTCAGGGACTTAGACGTTTTGTTGCTCGACGAGGAAGGCCAGCAATCATTTATCCTGATAATGGATCGAACTTTGTGGACTCTTCAAATGATTTGAAATCCGTTAACTGGAATAAGTACGTGCAATACAGCAGCTTGAAGAAATTACAGTGGGAATTCATTCCACCTGCAGCCACCTGGTGGGGTGGATTCTGGGAAAGACTCGTTAGAAAATGAAGCAGATTCTTCCGAAAGTTTTAGGTAAAGTACTTCTTACCTATGAAGAGATGAACATTGTCCTGTGTGATACAGAGTCACTTATTAATTCTCGACCTCTGACTTACATTTCTGACTCGGATAGGGAGTTGCTTCCTCTGTCACCAGCATTATTTTTACATGAAATAAATGAAACAGGAGTATCTAATTGTGATGCTGTCGATGAGCATTCGCTCAATAAGAGACTAATGACCGACTTGAGAAACAGGTTCAGATCAGGATACTTAGGACTACTAGTTCAAAGACCTGATCCCAAGAAAGCTGAGGCTCAGATAAAAATAGGAGACATTGTCTTGATAGGAAGTGACCATGCCAAACGCATTGATTGGCCATTGGGCTATGTTATGGAGATCATTCCAGGGAATGGTAAAGTGACTCGTCTGTACGCTTAAAAAACAACTACTTCATCACTACTCCGTCCCATTCGGAGAGTTTACCGTTTGGAGGTGTCATCAAATTGGACTGGCAATAGAAAGGTCCAACAGGGATGTACCGTATATCAAAATCCCCTAATCCTTTGAGGGAAGGGACGTCAAGAGTAACCACTTAAGTTGGTAGAGCTGTAAAAATAACAAACAGATCAGACTTATAATAATTATTGTAGTTTGAGGTAATTACTTATGTATGGTTGAGTTGTTTTTTCACCAACTCAAGGAGGGAGGATGTCATATCTTTGGGGGAAAGAAGTACTACATTATGATTGTCATTTGTTTCTTTGTTATCTTCTTTAAACTGACGAAAATTAACTTTCAGGGCATCCAGAAGTATTAATAAGTATTACAAATTGTTCTTTTGAATTAATAACATTTCCTTATAGAAAATTAGATAAGAATCTGCGATACGCTGGTGAGCGTAATATTAACAATGTGCAACAGGAAACTATGTTACGAGAGAGAAACGGATGATATATCTCGCTGGCATTCGTCATAAGACTATCACTCTGCATAATAATACGTTGCCACCATGTTATACTGTATATGGGATATTATTATCGTCAGTCCACTATTTATTACAGTTAAAATGACGGAACGCAGCAAATCTATAGTCTCACAAAAATTGTATTCTAAGCAGAAGGCGCAAGATAAACTATTCCGTGCATTCAAGATGGTGGATGGACGCACTTTTTTTATGTTCCCATTAATTCCTTTGGATGCAAACGTGGAATTTCAGTACAACGAAACTTAGTAAACTCTGTTTATAAAGTGAGTATTATATCAGGTGGCTTATTTGCCCCGTACAATGAAGTTTTAGGTGTTCCGCATGTACTAAGATGAACGGGAGGTCTAATAACTGAATTCCTAAGGGGTACCCTTTAATGATGATATGTGAAGCGCAGCCAATGACCAAGAGATGGGCATTTTTGATTGAACGCCCGAGGACTCCCAACAAGTTCGATTTCAAATTTGACTACCAGATATTATTCTCACTAACACTAGCGGCGAACTTTAGAACTTGATAGCGCTTTTCATAACCACCAATTTCAGTGGTAGGTTATTTTACATGCCATCAATCTATGACATGGTCCCGCCAGCTTTACTTCCCCTCCGAAGGAAGGCATACAGAAGGGTCTTAACGCACTTAAAAATCCGACGACTTCGGCCGGGTTTGAACCCGCCATATTGGGCATAGCAATTCAGCATGCTACCAACTACGCCATCGAAGCCGCTGGTATCCTTTAATGCAAACAGATTGCTTCAGAATGCTATGAGATATCAAACAGACGGCCGCTCGATACATGCTCCTCAGTACTCTCATCCAATGCGCCTCATTGCATTATGAAACCTCGAGCTTTGACGGCATTACGACCACCTTCTCCATAGATTAGTATGGTGTCCGTGTACTTGTTGCTGAATACACCAGCCATTGTCAATAAACTGCCAACAACTGTCGTGTTGTTGTACCACACATGAGCCCAGTACGCTCTCAAATGCGAGGTTTCATATCGCAATGGGGCGCATTAGCGCTGAGGAACATGCAGCAAGCGGCCGTCAGGTTGTTATCCCTTTGTTTTTTGACGAAATCTGCCAGCATACAGTACGTCTCCTCCAGCAATCAGTTGTTAGACATCCCGCACAGCAATAGTGTATGCGGGACGTTTATGGGTAGATCGCACGGGGAATATGAGCCACCTGGTAAAGGGTACAACTTAACGTTCATCAAAAGAATATTCAATTATACTCCATGGTAAAGACAACGCGTTATAATTATACCCATACATTTAAGAAATTGTAGGCTACATGTTGTTTACTGAACTTCTCGTTAGTTAATATGATCATTGATTTCTCAAAAGGAATATCTTTATTTGTAAGTTGATAAAACAGTTCCATGCACTAAATATTTTGGCCTGTCCAAACCCGACCATACCTTTCAAATTCCAATGAATGTAGGCTAATCAATCAACGATGGTAGCTGCACGAAATATTTCACCGATTCTCAATATCAACCAAGCATTTGCAACAATCACGGTGACATTTCTATAATGATGCAAGACCATAGAGGTAGTTCAAATATATGATCTCTATTAATATGAACATGGCGAACCCGTGAGTATCAAGTGCCGGATTTTCTAGTGACTTGGTCATCCAAGCACAGTGAAACTTGGCTTAGTGAATTATTATCATTATTTAGAATTTAATATATTGGCATTTAATATAGTATCCGTCCCCATGTCGAATTGGTTAGTGCGCTAGGCTTTGAACCAAAAGGTCCCGGATTCGATTCCCAGCCGGGCCATCAGGGACGCTTATCTCCAAGAGTTGACTCCTCTAGCGCGGAAACTGGGTGTATGTGATGTCTTGATCATCATTATTCATCATCGTTCGGACGCGCAGGTCGCCCACTTTGCGTTTACCAGAAAGACCTGCACTCGGCCTCCCGGCAGGCTACACGACAAAAAATGAAATCTAGTACGGTATTCAAATGTTTTAAAACACCAATTTGGTGGATGTGAATTTCTATGTCATATTTTTATTTCTCTTATCCTATTGAAACGATCGAAGTGATGCTTCTTGTAATTAACCACCATAATAATCTTTGTCTGCTGGTACATAACTTAATAGGTTAAACTAAAACCATTCTTACACGGCGGACGCGCAAAATATTTCGACAGTACTCTATACATCCGAAACTATTACTATGATAAAACCTTAATAATTGTACGGTGATGTGGAACTATTAGAACTATTAAGTGGATAGTGTGACTTCATAAAATTTGATCAACACAAACGCAACATGACAGCCACGTCAATTTGAAATATTTAAAGTGGCATTTCTGGCGAACTAATCATTTGACTGGAGTGAAACTTGTACAGTGAACCTCAGTTCAGAGCTAAATGGTTTTACATATAATGTTGTTCAATTGTTTCAAAAATCTCAAGATAGCGGCAGTGTGAAGCTTTAAAAACATACATTTATTTCTCGTGTCCTATTCAAGCAATTTAAGTGAAGCTTCCTATAATGAATCATGACAATTACTTTTGTCTACTGCCAAAAAATGCTATAGCTTACGTTCTATAAATTATCGAGGTCAGGCAGACAAATTTCCATAATATGAACTGTTGTAAATCGTTACAGAAAATCGCCATCCCTACGGGAGGAGTCAAACATTAACTGATATTGAGAGTTATGAATTATAGTACAGATTTTTAGCCTACTTTTCACATTTTGCAAAAATGAGGAAAAAGTAGACTTATGAGATCGGGCAAATGTGTGTCTGTCTGTCTGTCTGTCCTTCTGTCTGTCTGTCTGTCCTTCTGTCTGTCTGGCTGGCTGTGTGTGTCCCCCCCCCCCCATCAACTCCTAAACGGCTGGAGCAATCGAAACAAAATTTGGTAGGAGTAAAGATCTATACCCGAATATCTCACGGCCATATTTGAAAATGATGTCAGTGCTACCAACTGCTAAAAAATCGCAATTGAAATTTGAGCTCCATGTCGGATATCTTGGGAGGTATGAATGGGAGCTATTTCAAAATTGGCACACGTATAGATAATAATATTGCAGTTTAATTTCCAGGAGGTCATAGATGGCAGTGTTGCTAAAATGATTATAAGCCTGCTGATAAGTCCAATTTTTAAATGCATATAACTTCTGCACTATCAATTGGAATTCAACCAAATTTCGTATGTTATATGTGTACATAACCAGATATGACTGAGCGAATTCTTAAGACCCACCAGAGCTGCCAACTGTTAATAAATGCTCCTAATTTGTTTTATCCAAATACCAATATATCAGAAATTATGCAAGCCGACAGCTTTAAACTATGCACACGTATAGTACCTGACATTCTATATTAATTTGGAGTAACTTATATACGTCAGTGCTACCAACGTGATTCTAAGCTTGCTGATAGGTCCAATTTTAAAATGCATGTAACTTCTATACTAACTAATGGATTTCATTCAAAATTGGCACAACAATAGATCATATTATTTCAGACTATTTCTGACCAATACATGTATGTCATTGTTGCCAACATGATTTTACGCGCGCTGTTAGATCCAATGTTTAACTGCATGTAACATCCATGCTATCCATTGGACTTCAACCAAATTTTGTATTCTGTACCTTAAGGGATGGAGCTAAGAATATTTTCAGTCACCAGGGCTGCCAACTGTAGTTCTCCATTAGGCTACATTATGCCAGGTATACAGTATTTCGAACTAATTAGAAATTTCGATATTACCTACTTAATTTCGTCATTATTCTAGATAGATCCATC
Source organism: Meconema thalassinum (assembly GCA_946902985.2). NCBI lineage: Eukaryota > Metazoa > Arthropoda > Insecta > Orthoptera > Tettigoniidae > Meconema > Meconema thalassinum. The sequence goes on along the minus strand of OX336388.2, from coordinate 2,012,566,214 downwards.
CATATAGATTTATAATTGCATGAATCTTAAATTTTAAGAAAAGTAGGCTATTTGGTTCGTCACGGAACTTCTTGTTATTGTAGTGGTTGTTTTAATGTGTGGATCATCGAGGTCATTTTCCCCATTTTCTTTTTGTGTTGACATCGTATATTTTGCCTAGTTTTGAACTTTTAAAGAGAATGAATGTACATTCATTAGGGTCACAGCTGTCACAGCACCGGAGTCACCGTTATCAACGATCCAGCGTTAGGCCCACACACATGTGTCTACCATGACCATCAACAGACGCCTGGGCGACAGGTATTTGCGCTCGCGCCGCCCGTTATGCCGCTTACCACTCACGCCTATTCACCATCAAGTAAAATTACAGTGGTGCTGCGCTGAAGCAACGTGGAACTGCACTGACTGGGGACGTATAGTCTTTAGTGACGAGTTCGGTTTCCAACGGTGCCCTGACGACAACCGCAGACGTGTTTGGAGACGTCCAGGCCAGCGTGGGGATCCTGCCTTGAATATCGCACGCCTCACAGCTCCACAACAGGGGATGATGGTCTGGGGTGCCATCCCCTTTGATAGCCGGACCCCTCTGGTAGTCATTCCTGGCACACTGACAGCACAGCAGTTTGTTGATGACATTCTACGGCCGGTTGTGTTACCGTTCCTTCAGTGACATCCAGGCCTTACTTTCCTACAGGATAATGCCCGGCCGCACACAGCACATGTTGCTATGGACTGTCTTCAAACTTGCCCTATCCTTCCTTGGCCAGCTCGGTCGCCTGAACTCTCTCCCATAGAGCACATTTGGGACGTCATGGGAAAGCAATTGAGAACATCCCGGAATGTCGCTGATTTAGCAGAACAGTTGGAGACCATTTGACACGAAATTCCTCACGACACCATCCGGGAACTTTATTAGTCCATGCCATGTCGAGTGACAGCTTGCATCCAGGTCAGGGGTGGACCAACACTTAATTGACGACCTCACTTTGTAACGCTCAAACTCTGCAATAAATCATTCGATTGTTGTTCTGCAGTTTTGATCGTTTGTTTTTCTATGTCTGTTCCTCACATCCACCGATTTTTATCGCCATCGGACAATTCCTTCTTGGTGTTTCGTTTTTTTTTGGTTATACAGTGTATAAAATAAATAACACACTCTATTTTAGATGTCATATACTGTATCTTATGTGAGTACTAAAGATGAGCCTAATTGTAACATTTCAAAAGTAGGTCCATTCCCCATTCTGAATTGTTGAACCTGTCCCTTCTGGAGAGAAAGCATGTTTTATGTCAGACTGCATATTTGCTGCGTTTGATCATTGTATCTGGTAGTGGGCTATCGAAATATTATACAGTATATTTAAGATGGCGGATGCATGCTAATTCCAGTGCGAAATTCATATGACTATTCCTAGCAAAATCTCTCGTTTCTTAAAAATGTTCGTATCATTTGCGGTATTTGACCCTGAGTTAATGATTTTGAAGGTTAAATTGAACCTACAATCACCTCTTGAATGTATGGTAAGACTGTTCTGTTGTGGTATACAAAGGCCCATGATTTCTCTGCAGAAGGGACACGTTCAACAATTCAAGATAGGGAATGGACCTACTTTTCAAGGGTTATAATCAATTCCTCGGGATCTAAGAGTGGAATTATAACGATACTTAGTAAACTGGGGACCTTAAATAATGGTACAACTCAATATTATACTGCTTTATAAGGACACGCAGTTACCCATGTGTTTAATAGAAAGTTGGCTACATGTTCTTTACTGATCTTGGTGCTTTTGTTTTACAGGTATCAGCGAACCCGAGGAACACTAAGATGCTCGGGAGCAGCTACCTCAGTGTGGAGCGACTTGATGGTGACCGATGGGTGATCGTAGCCACGGATGCCTATTGGGAGACTAAGTAATGATATAATGATATTCTTAACCTACGAAATATATTTAATACAGCATGGTCAAGGTAATTTATAACTAAATTTAACTTTGGACATGTGTATGAATTGTTCACAATAGTTTATCATTGAATCGCATAATCGAATGATATCTCGTGTGGTATCAAGTCACACGTTAACCAAGAGATTTAACCCACACCTTAATGACCCAGATGTTCCAAGCACTACTGAATCCTGTGGAGTGTAGGATGGTAAAGAAATGGTTCCCATCCTATAAAATACTTAAGTTCCTTCGCTATACATCACCACACCGAGAAACGTCGAATCATGATATGTAATTATTATTATTATTATTATTATTATTATTATTATTATTATTATTATTATTATTATTATTATTTTTATTATTATTACTCTTATCTTTAATTTCTTATAAATATAGTACAACTCAGACTACAAAATACGGATTTCACAATCAAGTGTCATGTCAATCTTCCTGCGATAACAATAGCTAAACAATATGACAAATATCCGGCAACACTGCGTTCTGTATTCTGGCAATCAGAGGTGTTTCATTTGCAGATACTGCAGAGTTATTACCAACGCCTTTGGATCAACTCCTGTGGAAGACGTCACTACTGGTAAACTTATCACGCAATTTTGTCCTCATAGTTTTCTTATTTTCATTGCCAACGGTGCGTACTTGTTTGTTTTCTTGAGCCTGGGTAATTCGAATTTCTTGCTGGCCTAAGTAGAACAGCAACGTCCATCAAGTAAGCCTCTTTATTTCCTTCATTGAGATAGACTTTATCTGGTCAATTAGTCAAGATTTTCTTGTCAGTTGAAATAGTGTAGTTCAATCCCAATCATTTTTATAAAATACGTTTTCAAGTTGGTGGCAGGCTGGTAATTGTAGTACACCACGCTTGTGTCCAGAAGTCTACATTTTACAGCTAGCTTTGGATGTAAGATCTTTTATCAACAGCATCCTGCTCTTCGTATAATCTATACCAGCTAGCGTAGAGACGCCACCGATGACGTGATCGGTGGTTTCCAGCGCTGAGATGCATCTACGATATACATTACTTCAATCTACGAAATCGATCATCCGCTACACTCTAATTCAGGAAGTGTTTTCTATATTTTTTTCTACAATGACACGGTCTTGTATCGCTAATACAAAGCCCTCAGATTCACTGAAAAACGAACCATTTTTAGCCTATTTTCATTTATGAAAAAATAGGCTCATGAGATCACCTTTTGTCCGTGTGTCTGTCTGTGTGTGCGTGTGTGAAGGTGTGTGTCCTCCCCTAATAACATCTGAACGGCTGGAGCGATTTCAATAAAACTCGTTAAGTTCATAGTACTATTCAAGACGACCCAGACCGTGTCCTTCAAATTTTGTTACGTCTCACCAATCCAACATGGCGGCTGTGCGAAAAATTACACCGGCATTCTATATCTCTGAAACTATTACCGTATCACCCTGAAATTGTGTACGGAGATAAAGGGTACTTCTGGAAGTTCATATATGAGTTTTTCAATAACCAGTTAACTACAAAACGAACATGGCGGCCAAGCGCAGTTGAAAGTTTTAAATAGACTTTTCTCGCGATTTAATAATCCAAACGCAATGAAACTTGGTACAGCAAATGTTTATACACATTTTAATGCACTGGTATCTAGTTTAATTCAATTGTTTGCATAACCTCAAGATGGCGGCTGTGCGAATTTTAAATTAAGTTTTTATTTCTTGTGTCATAATCATGCGATCGAAGTGAAAGTTTGAATAATGAAACTACGCAATAATTTCCCTTTAATGGTACATGACTCTATGGCCTATACATATAACAATCCGACATGGCGACCATCCAAAATATTTAGACGGAACTCAATATCTACAAATCTATTACAGCAATCAAACTGAAATTTTGTATGTTGATTGAGGCAATTGACACAAGTAGGATATATGAAAATAGGCTGTATAGTTCTTCGCGGAACTACTTGTTCAATCATAAGTTTAACATTGATGGTCGACATGTGAGGGTGCACACCATGTAATTCTCTTCATAACCATGCCACCTGGCACTGCTCAAACAAAGTAGTATGCTCTTTTGTGACATATTGCATGTCTGCAAGTTGTAGTGGTGTGAATCTCGTATCACTTCCAACAGTGACTAAATTAAGACCACGGAAGCCTCCTTACCAATCCTCACTTAAATTACAATCCACACACTGCTACAGTCGTCACAATGACACATGTCATAAAACAGATTTATCACGCACCCAAGTGCACGGGTCAAAATGACCAAGATGTCACAAAGCCTGTAAATGAACCAATAACTGATTCAAAAAGCAGCTGTTTATGAAGATAACGGAAAGGCATTTGATAGTACGTATTTCAAATAATTCCCCTTCTTTTATTACAAACGAGCCAATCGGATTGCTCCAAGGACCAAGGAACAAATAATGAAGTGAAATACTTGCAGAAATTAACTTCAGAAATTCTGGATTGATATTAAAGGTTTTGTTAAGTTTTGCTAGCCTTTTACGAGGATATGGCATATATCGAAGCTCCAGCTAGCTTTACAAGTAAACATTTCCTCAGAGGAGTAATATATTCGACTTCAAGGAGAAGGAAGACTTCCCTTTGCATCCATAAATTAAGTCCAATTTGTTTCTAAAGAGGCTGAAGATGCATTTGAAAAATATTCTAGAAGATTATACTGTCTTACGTAGATTGAGAGACGTTTCAGCATTTACGCCACTCAGTGAGAAGGCAAAGTGAACTTGTGTAGCATATTAAAAATCTTTGCAACTTCCTCCTCCATTCATTTCATCGTGTGCTCTTCCCTCTGAAGTCTTAAGATGGATAATAGCCAAACCTTTTGCAATATACATTTTAAGAGTTTCTTTTGGATGTTCTCTAATAGTACATTATGCAACGAGCCTATAATGGCAATAATTAAGACACGATTATGTTTATAAAACGAGCGTATGCGAGTTTTATAATTTCCATACGAGTTGCATACGACTGTTTATGTTCAACGATAATTATAACTTTATTATATTTTTAACATAAATATTCATAAATATCTGTGGGATTCTGTTAATTAAGTTAGTGAACAGGGCGCGCTGGCTTTGCTGACTGAACAGAGCGCATGCGTGGGTCAAGGCACTCAGAGAGCAGAGACCATTCACTTTGCTTGCCAACACAGAAATATGTTGGATTTTGAGCACATGCGCGAAGGTATCCTTACCTAATTGGTCACACAACTGTTTCTTGAGCTCTGATTGGAGGGAGAAACTGTTTCATAATGAAAAATAGTGTTATAATGAGCCTCATTATGATACAGTTTTCTGACACATACTGTTTACATTTCGTCATCGTCGAACATAAAAGTTTATTATGATTCACTGTGTATGGATTCCATATAACTAAATCATATTCTATTTTTGATCTGATGAAGGCATTAAAGAGCAATAGTAATATCCCATAGGAGAAATTAAATGAATTTTTGATTACAAATCCCATACATTTATGTGCTTAAGAGACAATTTTTTCAATATGCCTTTGAAAATTCAGATCATTGGTAAATATAATTCCCAGATCCTGAATTTCACGAGTTTTGAATAAGCACTCCCCGTCAATGTCATAATGAAATTTTATCTACATTTTTCACCTAGTAAAATTAATTTGCTAAATGTTGCTCCAATGAAAATCTTGAATTTAACTGAGATGAGGAAACCTTACAAAAAACTATTGTCTTTTTTATGGAGATTGTAATAACGTCAGATATCATATTGTGTTATGCATTAGCTTCGATTTCAATAGTGTTTTTAAATGTAGTTATAATTAATTTGTATTAATTTATTTATTATTGGCTAAGGTGTAGGCCTAAACATTTATTAAATACCAACTGGTATTCATTTAGATTAAATCTTCAATAAGGAAAGCTATTAGATATGAATAAGTTCTTATCGATGTTAAGGTTGGTAATGATTACTATGTTCTATGAAGTTCTTTGAATTAACTACTACTATTCTTGGTTTTATGTGTGTCTTTTGTAAATTAAATGCGGTCGTAAATATTTGAATCTGAATAAGTTAATAATGTGTATTTATCAGAAAATGTAGAATCTGTTCCAGTTCCTTTCGCTTTCGCTTTACACTATACTTGATCGCATTGCGGCTTTTCTTTTCTTTGATTTACGGGTTATAAGTTTGCGGTTTTGTTCATATCATGGCTTTTTATTGTGTATTTACGTAGAAGTTTGCTATTTAAGTGTGATTTCACCCTGTTGATGGTGAATGCAAGCAAATAATTAAATGCTTGTCGAAGGTCATTCGAAGAACGGCATTCCTGCTATTGAGTGTATAATATCATCTAAGGCTTGCCAACGCTTATCACAGAGTCGTACAACGTATTCTGGATTATTTTATATCTTCTTATATTTACATTAACATTTTATAATGAAACCATGAGCTCATGGAAGGCGTTGGCATCAAATCGGAATGAAGAAGGGAAAAGGAGGGAAGAAAGGAAGCTAGGAAGGGAACAAAAAGGAAGGAAGAAAGGAAATAATGAAGAAATGAAGGAAGGAAATAAAGGATGGGAAAATGAAGAAAGAAAGGAAATGAGGAAAGATGGAAATACGGAAGGAAGGAAACAAGGGAGAAAACAAGGAAGGAGTGAAGGTAATAAGGAAGGAAGGAAACAAGGAAGGAAGTACGGAAGAAATGAAGGAAGGAAATAATGAAGGAAAAAGGAAGGAAGCAAGGAAGTAAATAAGGAAGGAAGGAAGGATATAAGGAAGAAATTAAGGAAGGAGGTAAATAAGGAAGGAAACAAGGAAGGAAGGGAGGAAGTAAGCAAGGGAGAAATGAAGGAAGGAAATAATGAAGGAAGAAAGGAAGAAAGCAAGCAAGGAAAGAAGGAAGGAAATACGAGCGAATTGAAGGAAGGAAAGAAAGAAATTAGGAAGAAATAAAGGAAGGAGATAAGGAAGGAAGAAAGGAATGAATAAAGGAAGGAAGGATGGTAATAAATAAGGAAGGAAGTAAATAAGGAAGGAAGGAAAGAAACAAGGAAGGAAGAAAGCAAGGAAGGAAACAAGGAAGGAAATAAGGAAGAAATGATGGAAGGAAATAATGATGATGGGAAGAAAGCAAGGATACAAGGAAGCAAGAAATGAAAAGGAAGCAAAAAAGGAAGGAAGGAAATAAGGAAGAAATGAAGGACAAAAATAATGAAGGAAGAAAGGAAGGAAGGAAGCAAGAAAGGAAGGAATGAAAGACGGAAGGAAGGAACGAAGGAAGCAAGGGAGGAAATGAGGAAGAAATAAAGGAAATAAATAATTTAGGAAGAATGGAAGGAAGCAAGGAATGGAGGAAGGAAGGTAGAAAATAAGGAGGGAAGAAAACAAGGAAGGAAGAAAGCAAGGAAGGAAATAAGGAAGAAGTGAAGGTAGGAAATAAGGAAGAAATGAAGAAAGGAAATAATGAAGGAAGAAAGGACCGAAGCACGGAATCAAACAAGGAAGGAAGGAAGCTTGTAGATTTACTTAACCGTTAATTTCGCGACTATAAGCCACAGGACCTCTCTTTTTTTAACCTATAAGCCGATTTTGAACCACCGGATGCGACTTTTCATCTCACTAATATCACATAAACCCAGCCCACTTTGTTGTGAGGCAAGCATCAAATGCAAATAAAACTCGTCAAAACCCAACGTTTCTATGGCACTACGATTATCAGTCATGTAGCAACTGACACAAGCAAGGGTAATTAAACTAGTTATACTTCAGATTGCACAAATCAGTGCATTCAATCATTCATAAATTCCTCCATTCATTACCAATGGCAACATTCATAGCTGAAAAACGCTAATCATGGTGCAAACATTCAGTACAGAACATTCAGTGATTACACATTAGCTGTAGTGTCAAGCAATGCTTTATGTTCGTACTTGTTCAATAGGTCGAAAGGGTTTTATGGAATTCCTGTTCAAATGCCAATCTTGTCAATTAACGCACTTGGAAAGGTAAAATCTACGTACCTTTAGTAATAAATAATTCAGCACTCAGCATGCACTGTGGTGATTGCAAGCTTATAACTTCCATGCCATTAGTTTTTCATAGCCACTTGTGTGACGGTCAATCTATGCATATTAAAGCCGATATTCAGTAATACGAGGGTTCTTTACAAGCATTGACAGTGGCCGTGCAGAGATAAGCTTCGCTTGGGAATTTCCCATTCACTCGTAAAATATGTAGGATGTTTAGTTTTTAGAAAATGTCTATATCTAGCTCGTATCCACAGATTTGTGTGTGTGTACTGTATGTGGGGTGGGGGGAGGGTGAGGAGAAGCTATACTACATGAATTAAAATATAATCTGTAATTTGAATGCCAACGCTGGCAGTGGCCAACACAGGTACGGTTACTTACCGTATATTTCGTAATTATACATTCGACTTTATAGAAATCATTCAAAAAATAGACTTTACATCGAATAATGTTCGAAAAATGACTTTAAATAACATTGCCTATATCTATATTCTATATCTATATATATAAAAATCAATGTTACTTGATAGTATGTATGTGGGTGTGTATGTATCCTATGCGTTCATACACCACCCATCCGATTGCGCTGAAACTTGGGTGAGATGTTGATTTCTCTCCAAGGGAGGTTTCTGGCTTAGTAAATCGATTTTACAATAGGCAGCGCACGAGAACATTCAACAAATGAGCGACGACGCGCGAAGCTTTTCGACAAAGTCCCGTATTTGTTCGTAAACCTTTCATCCGATTGCGATGAAACTTGGGTGAGAAGTTGTTTCCACTCCAGGGAAGGTTTCTAACTTAGTAAATACATTTCACAGTAGATAGCGCACGAGTAGATTCAACAAATGAGTGACGACACGCAAAGCGTTTCAACAAAGTCCCTTATGCATTCATATACCATTCGACCGATAGCTATGAAACTTGGGTTAGATGTTGTGTACACTTCAGGGATGGTTTCTGGCTTAGTAAATCCACTTTAAAATAGGCAACGCGCGAATAGATTCAACAAATGAGCTTCGACGCACGAAGCGTTTCAACAAAGTCACGTATGCGTTCATATACCATTAGTCCGATAGGGAAGAAACTTGGGTGAGAAGTTGTGTACACTCCAGGAAAGGTGTCTGGCTTAGTAAATCTACTTTACAATAGGCAGCGCACGGTTAGATTCAACAAATGAGCTACGACGCGCGAAACGTTTCAACAAAGTCCCGTATGCGTTCATATACCTTTTGTCCGATTGTGATTAAACTTGGGTGAGATTTTGTGTACACTCGAGGAAAGGTGTCTGGCTTAGTAAATCTACTTTACAATAGGCAGCGCACAATAATTAGATTCAACAAATGAGCTACGACACGCGAAGCGTTTCAACAAAGTCCCGTATGCGTTCATATACCATTCGTCCGATAGCGATGAAACTTTGGTGAGATATTGTGTACACTCCAGGGAAGGTTTCTGGCTTAGTAAATCCATTCAACAATTGATAGCGCACGAGTAGATGCAACAAATGAGCGACGACGCGCGAAGCATTTCAACAAAGTCCCGTATGCGTTCATATACCATTCGGCCGATAGCGATGAAACTTGGGTGAGATATTGAGTACATTCTAAGGAAGGATTCTGGCTTAGCAAATATACTTTACAATAGGTAGCGCACGAGTAGATTCAACAAATGAGTGTCGACGCGCGAAGCGTTTCAACAAAGTACCGTACGCGTTGATATAGGCCTACCATTCGTCCGATAGCGATGAAACTTGGCTGAGATGTGTTGCACAGTCCAGGGAAGGTTTTTGACTTAGAAGATCCATTGCACAATAGGTAGCGCACGACCTGATTCATTTAATGAGCGAAGGCACGCGAATCACTTCAACAAAGTCCGGTATGCATTCATATAGGTCTACTATTCATCCAATTGCGATGAAACTTGGGTGAGTTGTTGTGCACACTGCAGGGAACGTTTCTGATTTAGTAAGTCCATTGGATAATGGGTTGCGCACGAGTAGTTTCAACAAATGAGTGACGGCGCACAATCCGTTTCAACAAAGTTCCATCTGCGTTCATATACCATTCATCCGATTGTGATGAAACTAGGGTGAATCGTTGTGCACCCTGCAGGGATGGTTTCTGACTTAGTAAATCCATTGTACAATTGGTAGCGCGCGAGTTGATTCAACAAATGTGTGACGGTGCGCGAATCGTTTAAACAAAATCCCGTAAGCGTTCATATGCCATTCGTCCGATTGCGATGAATCTTTGATGATTGGTTTTGTATACGCCAGGGAAGGTTTTCGACTTAGTAAATCCATTTTACAATAGGTAGCGCACGAGTTGATGCAACAAATGTGGTGTATTCTTTGGAATACGCGGTAAGATAGAGCAAGCTTTTGCTTCTCTTTGCTATAGTTCATTCCTTCCTTTTTCTCAAACACCAACAGTGATCTTCTGATTTCTCCTTGTTGGTCATGTCTCTTATGTTACCTGTGAGTCTGTTCTAGATATATATCTTCCATGATCCACCTAGCGTCATCTAGCAGCGAATCTCTGAAGTTCCTCAATTCTTCCCTGTACAAGAGGACTTCATTATCAATCTAGCCACCAGATCTCGTCGCTATCGCCAGCTATCATCTCCGTGATCAAGAGATCTTCGTCTACTTTTTCACCCACCAGGCGGCACTAGTGTCGCCTACTCTCAATTCTTTGAAGACCATTTCATCAAGAGAAAATTTATTTCTGTTATGTTGTCTATTCTTATATGTATTCCTTTGTCTCCTACCCCCACTCTTTTCCCTTCCCTGGTCCCACCGTGCTTCGTTGAGCGTGTCTCACTTGTACGTCGGAAGTCGACTCAGTTAGAGCTTATCTAGAGCTCGCCTCCTCAACTTGAGAGGCAAACTTTTAAATTCTACGGCATGTTAGAATTTTAGTATCAATCGTCAAAGGGAACATCACCTTCGCCATGAAGCAAAACTAAGTACTACTTCAACGTTCCTCAACTTATTTTAATTGATTTTAAATAGCTCCATGCTTTTTAATGATCATTTTATAGGCAGTGTGAGATTTCAATATTTGGGGCAATAATAATCCTTCGCGGGATTTTCTATGTTGGGCTTTTGTCTATCTAAGCCAATCTTAACAGGAAGCAGCATTTCTTATGCTTATTAAATGAGAGATTTTCTCACAACGTGGGATACCATTAAATTACCCACTGTCTATAAAATACTTAGCTCGTTCCACCGCTGGACTAACTTTTGCCCTATTCTTCAGTCATGATTGCTCTGGAACCTTCCAGAATCTGCACTCTATCTACCAGTTATACTGTCATGTATTTTCCACTCACATGTGGGGATACTTTTTCAAACAAAGGAATCTTCCTTATGAACTACTAATCAATAACTAAATTTTCTTCTTCCGTTGGGATTTCTTTTCTGTGCATCCAACTATAACCTACAAGTTTCTCAAGCAATAGAGTGTAGTGTAACTAGTTATTTTCCATAATTGCAATAACTTTCTTTGCCATAAACTTTTAGTGCTACTACAGTGAACTTTTCATCTATTTCAACACAGTGTTTGTACAACATTTCATCCGCGTCGCGTTCGTCCGAATACTATAAATACGGCCATGAACACTTATCCTCAATCCCATTTGATCGTTTCCAAACCCTTTACTAACCAACCAAAATAATAAAATTGTTACTTTAGGTATTTTCCAATGAGGTGTCACTCTCAATAAGTGCCCTCCCTCTCTTGCTTTATGTATCACAAATTAATGTCTGTAAAACTTCGTGTCTAGTACACGCTTTAACTTATATTGTTTCTCCCTTCTAATTAGGGAATACAATTCTTTCAACTCATAAGTGAGTTAATTCTAGGCTTCACGAAAGGGAAACTTGCCCCATTTGTCTCGTGATCCCTACTTAAACATAGGAGTTCTAGAAACTTCCTTTCGATTTTTCTTTTCAGGTTTCACAATAAGTGACCTGCCCTATTTGTATAATCACTAAAAGTAATCCAGCTTTAATATAAGAAGTTATAGAAACTTCTCTTTTATTCTTCCTGCTTTTTGTTGTTTTTACTTCCGAAGTTGTTACTCTTTCTAAGATAATTACCTAGAAATTCTTAAAAGTACACATCTTGTACTTGGTTTATTGTCTATCTTTAATTACGTCAGTTATCTTTAAATTTTTCATTTATTTATCTTCGTAATTTCAAAAATCTTGCGAAGATTTTAAAGTATATAAAAGGTTTGAAACCAAAAGAATTGTTAATATCCTGGCGCAAGCTTTAGATGTTTTTCGGAGGTCTGTGACCCCATTTGTTACAAAATCAAAATTATATATTTGTTACAAAACTACTACCCAACATTGTTAAATAAATTCAAGAGTTCTTTTTGGATTTATCATTTCTCTATCATAACGGTTAGGCAAGATCCTGTCTTCCTTGACTCTTCCTACTTAATGCAAATACATCTATTGATAGGGTTTTCACCACTTGTTGCATTTGAGCAAAAACTCTTAGTTGGTAACTTGGTAAAGTCCCTCTTAGATTTAATAGCTAATTCTAACTGGCCAGTAAGGCAAGCATAGCTCGCTACGCCAGCTTCCTGCTTGTGGAGATTCTCTCCAACACTTATGGTTGGTTTTTCAAAATATAAGTGTTTCTCATTGTCTAAACTTTTAGTCGGCTCCTTGCTGGGTAAAAGCTTAGCCATTTCCAAATGCAACTATTGGTATACTTACTAAAATTATTCCCAAAGGTATAATTGTCTTATCCCTATCCTTCTTGGAAGCATTTGGTCGCTCTTTAGAAATTCTACAATTTCCAAAACTAAAAACAAGATGTTCAGTAAAGAACATATAGCCTACTTTCTCCTAAATGTATGAGTATAGTTATAACTCGTTGTTATTATCAAAGAGTATAATAGAATCATTTCTTGGTTGAAGACCTTAGAAACTATTTACCTCTACCAAACGCCACAACCTAGAAAAAAACTACTATCATCATTGAAGAAAGATAGATAAGAAGTATCTCAAGAATGTTATGGACCTGGAGACATAATCGACCGGACTGACTGCGTGGCTCAGCGGTAACGTTCTCGCTTGCTGGGCCCTAGGTTGCAGGTTCGTATCCTGGCGCAGTCAGCTGGCATTTGAGGGTGCACAAATGCAAGGGAGCCGTGTCAGTAGATTTACTGGCACGTTAAAGATCCCCTTCGGGCCAAAATTCCGGCACCCCGGCGTATCTAAAAGCAGCAGTAGTTAAAAGGGACGGTAACAAATAACATTATTATTATTGTTATTATTACATAATTGACCTGCCGTGGGCAACATCCAACTTCGAGTTGAGGCATGTCTTTACACGTCTGGTTGTGCATGACTTTCACAACCCTAATTGAATTAACAAATCTTTCCATGACCCTACAGAGACGGGTGTATACAAACTATGTGGATATTTTCGATTGCTATTTGCCTGAAATAAAAGTATTAATTAATAACCTGAACTAGCACCAACGGCTCGAATTCAGTTACTATGTGAAATCGTTTTGTTCTTTACTTCAAATAACATTTTCAAATAACGCAAAATAGACTGTTACAAACCCTTTAAAATAAACAGTAAAAATGTATCGTAGTATCATCTTGTCATTCTTCAATTTCGATGCGCATAGAATGGCAATGGTATAGTAATCAATGGAGTCCCACGTAGACCAGTCGTGACATCTAGTGGAGAAGTATCGAACAATATAGCCCTAACAGGGCATTCTAGTGGCCATAAGAAGAAACTTTTCAATAAATTCTTGAATTTAATAAGTAGGCCGGCGTGCAGTTACCTTTTTGGCCGCTAGATGTCTCGAGCAAATCTGCTGGTGAATTGTTTTAATTAAATATATATTTTCCCCCGTAATATGCACAATATAACCCTTAATTTTAAAACGTCTGAATCATTACAAAACAATAAATATATAAAATTTCAAGCAAAAAATAACTCTGATGGGGTTTGAACCATAGGCATATGAGTGATTGGCCAACGCTTTACCAAGGAGCCATTTGTGCCAACGAACATCGTTCTATATAAAATGACTTGCATATAACTTGTTAGCAAATAATGATTTAGACTAAACGATTTCATCAGTGGAGTATATTATTTATTTATAAAGCATTTCATACTAAGTTTATTTATTTTGTATCAGTAGGCTATTTTGCATTCAATACTCAAATTAGTGAAATATAAGTCAGGCACAAGATATCCGCTGCCATCTTGTCTTCTTACCGAGACGGCTTAGCTTTTTAAAATCACTTCTGCACTATAGTATTACAAAATAAACTATTAATTTCGATCGTGCCTCTTCCTTTAGAACAATTAAATCGATTCTCGGCTCGATAATCGGAACTGGTGGGTCCCATGATATGGATTATAAAGATTGCATAATTCGCACGGCCGCCATCCTGAAATGGTACGGCGAAGGACCTTGTAGTTTGGTCACAAGACGCGTTCTCTATGAAGGTATGTTGCTACCAAATTTGGTAGAGATAGGATAATTTGGTTAGACGCTATTTGATTTTAAGTTTTGAACGTTTGAGTGGCCGCCATTCAGTTTTGGTAAAGATGGTGGCGATATAAAACATGACACTGAGGTGCCCTTTGCTTGTTCTACCTCTGTACCAATTTTCGTTCAATTCGGTTTCACCGTGTTCGAATTGATAGGGGGGACAGACATCCAGAGTACACCTACTCACACACACACCACACACACACACAGACTCACACACACACATACACACACACAGACAGACACACAATTTTTGGCCCTGTAGTGATCTCATAAGTCTACTTTCATTTTTTGCAAAAATCGAAAGTAGGCTAATATCGAAACCGATTCAAATTATTGGCATTCTTCAAATTACCGGTTTAGAAACAAACTCCTTTGAACAGATACAGAATAAATCTGTTACTCTTTGTCTTGCCAGACCATCACCCTTCCCCATAGTAGGCATATGTATGCTTGAGAGGGAATACACTAAAGCAGTCTTCACGAGAACAGCCCAAGTTCCGGCTGCGTTTCCCGTTAGCTTCGTCCAGGTCCCTACCCACTTTAGGTATCGGAGAGTGGATTTGCAGTGGCAGCTGTCTTTAAGTATGAAATGAAAATCCACAGACTGCTTCCAGTCTCCGACCGGGTCAGGAATGGAATGAATGAAGCCCCATCTTGCGGCGAGGATATGAACTGTGCCGGATGCCGAGGCCTGACGCACTCCTCTGGGGCAATGATTAAATGAATGACAGATGAAATGAAATGATAGTGGAGAGTGTTGCTGGAATGAAATTGTGACAGGGAAAACCGGAGTACCCGGAGAAAAACCTGTCTGCCTCCGTTTTGTCCAGCACAGATCTCACATGGAGTGACCGGGATTTGAACCACGGACTCAGCGGTGAGAGGCCAGCGTGCTGCTGCCAAATCCACGGAGGCTTCTGTCTTTAAGTATATTTAAACTTAATCTTATAACTTTTGTAGGACTCTCCTCATATTTCTCCATCCTTTTTCTCCAGTCCGAAACCCACCTCCTTCTCTTGATCATCTTCCCTTGGGGGTTAGGTTATTCCCAAGCTGATAATCTACCCAAAATGTGTGACGACGCGTGAAGTGTTTCAGCAAAGTTCCATCTGCGTTCATATACCATTCATCCGACTGCGATTATACTTTGGTGAGTTGATGCGCACCCTCCCACAAATGTTTCAAAATTAGTAAATCCATTTTACGATAGCTTAGAGGCAGTTAACGGAAATTGAAGAAAAATTGTATATCCAAAAGCACTTCAAGAAACCAAATTACAATGCCAACACTTTCTTTGATTGGCATTGCAACGCATGCCGGGTACAGCTTGTCTATCTTTATATATATTGAACCCTTATTGATCTTCGATAAATAAGTATTCATATTTATTATTATTACTACGGCCCAGGCAGCACTTAAGGAAGTCGACATGGATATAAGGGAGGCTAGCATTTTGTAATGATTGCAGCAGGAGGTGAGCTGGTAGCTATTCTTGGGGAACGGCCAGAATTAGTCGAGTTCAAGGCCAAATTGTGCAACTACTGTACCTAAATTGGAGACATAAAGGAAAGATCACGAGGTACTCGCAACGAACATACGATTGAATCAGCCAATCGCAAGAGACCAAGCCATGACCACGAGGTGGACAGCGTCAGTAGTAAAAAGCCCGCGGAAGTGTGTATCTAAAGAACCGCCGAACGGATTAATCTCCGCTCGAGTGATTTGGGACGTTTGATTTATTTGGAGAAGAATGACACTAGTCCCATCTTTGTGAGACAAAAACTCTGGAAGTTTTTATCCGACTCCACCCCACTCCTCCGCCCTTGTCAGTTTCTAATAAATAGTTTGGCCTGACGCCACTCGAAATTATTCTTTGTGGAGCCTTCAGAGGCTTACTCCACGCCAGTTTATATTGTGATTTTTGACGCTCGAAATTATCTAAGTCATTCTTTGTGGAGCCGTGAGGGGCTGACTTCACGCCAGTTTGTATTGTGATTTTTACGCTCTAAAATTAGTGAAGTTAATTTATTTTGTGAGCTCCGAGGAGCTAAATTCGCAGCGATTGCAGTATCGAATTTTAAAAGCTATAATACATTTTGTTCTAAAATCAGCTTTATTTGTGTGAGCTAAATATTTCCCGCCAGTGCGTGATAACGTGTAACATTCATTTAAAGACGACGAGTTCAGCTCTAAGGGGGAAGTATTGTATCACCCTAATTAGCGCTCACCGGAGCCGAAGTCCAGAGTACAGGACGGAAATACCGAGCGAGATAGCGACTGCTAGTGCAGCCAGGAATTTGAACTTGTTAACGAGCCAGTGGCGCGGACTCGAGATGTATATTTTATGTATAAATTGCAGTGTATTTTATATGTGTTTTTATGGTGCGTGTGTGCGAGATAATTAGGGCCAGTCTTCGCTATTAATCGCATTAGGACAATTGTGGGTGAATTGAGTAGCCTGCAAGCGATTATAGATAGGTGAAATAATTAACATTGGACTTTTCTGCCAAGGAGTCGATACCAAGATGATCAGCACGTGGTTTGAAGTTGGGATGAGCTTCAACAAATCAACGCAGACGACTACTATGGAGTGCTAATCGTCCATAGGGGCGATGGGTTGAGGAGGATGTCCTTAGTTCTACAAGCAGAAGCGGTGATGTACTAAAATTGGATTATTTCAATTATGTAGTTAGATTTGGCCGGGGAACTTTGTAAATAGTCATGTTTTTCTTTTCTTGTTGTTTTAGAGTTTTTCTTGCACCGACACTATATGTTTAAATGTCCGTTGGCGCGTGGCCAAAGTGTTTGTTTGATATTTTGTTTTTCCTTGAGTCATACGTAATGTGCGCGGCGTGCGTGCGTGATTTTTATCCTTGCAAATGCGGAACCCGTTACATTCGATAAATGGTGCTTTATTAACGTTAATATTTGAAATAGGAATGGGAGGAAATTATTGTAAGATTTTTGCTGAACAGGTTATTAGTCATATTAGGGTTGCCAAGTGCACCAACTTAAAAGTAATTTGTAGAACACCTTCGTTCTAATTTTGTTAGATTTTTCTTGAGTCCTTTTCAGGTGACTAGTCACGGCATAGAACGGTGGCGCCAGCATGTGGATATTTATTTGTGTCTTTTATTTCAGGGTCTGTCAAAACCCATACGTGTGATTCTGTGTGTGTTGATGTGTCTAGTGTGTGTTGATTCTACGTGAGGAGGGGGTAGTTGTCCTACCGCTCTCATATTTTTGCTGCTATTGTATTTTTTTTGATGGAAAGACAGGGTGCTCTTGGGAGACCGCTGATTCTTGTCCATATATTTTTCTGACACACACATGTATTACTGTGCTTTGGGGCACACTTCTTCGAGATTCGACCCCATGTCCTGGGAGGTCGAGGTATTTGACACGTGGGTTGACAGACATGCAGAGTTCCACAAACCGTCCGTTTTGCCTGTGACTTATTTTGATAGGCAGTCCTGTGTGTCCGACTGACCCCTGTAAGCTTTCATGTAGCAAACCTGTTCATTGTGATGGTTAATTTTTAAGCCATGATTAATTGGGGAGTTCGCCATGTGTGTAACGGATTGTTGTACGTTGTATGGGTAAAATATTGTATTATTAACGTAAATGTTGGCTGTGTGCCTATTGCTTTGTTTATGACTCGATTCATGTAAATTTTGTGTGTCACACCCGTGTGGTGTAGTGGTAGAGTATTTGTAAATTTTGACAGCGGTCATTTGTGTATTTTTCTATTGGTCACGTGTTAATGTACTTGTGTTGATTTGTGTGAGAAGTCCTAAGTTTTTAGGCAGTAAATGTTGCTACGGCAATTTGGTTCCAATTTCACCCGGAAATTTTGTGTTTGTTTATAGTAGATTTAGGAAGTGTCGGTTTAGTTTTAAGTATTGTAGTTGTGTTCCCCCGTGTCGGTCTAGCTCTAAGAAATGTGGATTCGTTGTCTGAAGGATTATTCTGGATGATAACGAATCACGCATTCAAAGTACACATCGTGATGCATGTAGAACGGCATACGCATATATATGGTCACTTTTGTATTTTATCTTAGGGACACTTGGTCCAGGTAATTAATCTCTCCAGAGATATCGCCTAGTTTTTGGCATTTTTATTAAATGGGAGTCAGTTGGGAGTTTTTGTTGTTAATTGTTTATGTGTAAATATGGTGATTTGTTATTAAATTCAGTTGTTTTAACCCTGGCTTCACTCTTTCCTGCATGTTATTTTGTTATATGTTACCCTGCAAGTTAATGAAGCGCCCTGACAGCAACTTACGAATATGAACCGTTACACCCCCCGAAACTGAGTCTCATATGCTTGTTTGCAAGGGTTCATAAAACAAAAATGGCTGCCCAAGTGGGGTTGTTGTTGTTGCTGCTTCGCTGATCTCATATTTATTTCGTTGAGAAATGATGCCAGGTCAAGCGGACATGTAAATTCAGTAAATTGAGGCGATGTTGTACCGCCATGTGCATTAGTAAAATCACTGAGTTCCTAAAGTTAGAGATATTGAACAAGGTTAGAATTTGATTTTGTATTTGTTATAAACTTGTTCTGGCGCCCACATTAAAATTAGAAATTTGCATTATTAATGAACTCAGTCTAAGCAGGAAGATGTTGCCTTATATTTGACATTTAATTGACTTCGGTTAATTGGTGTTTCGTAAATTCTGTTGGTTAGGAATTTAAAAGCAGATCACTAGGGGTTATTTTATTGTTTGGGAATAAGTGTCATTATTCAGTAAATTTTGTTACTGAAATTTTCATTAAATTAGAGCCAGTAATATTTACATGTGTGACATGTATGTGTGTATAGGGCTGAAACCTTGGCCCATAACCCTGTTTTCTCTGAATATATTTTTGTGTGTGATATGGCGAGTGTTGATGAGATTAAGGCATTGTTAGAACAGATGTCGATCCAAATGTCCGCGAAAACGGAAGAACAATTAGTGCAGATGTCCGTAAAGACGGAAGAACAATTAAAAGAACAATTAGGAGCTCAGCGGGAGCATAGTGAAAAACAATTACTTGACATGAGCGATAACATTTCGGTCCAGTTACAAGCGCCGAAGATAGACTTTGAAAAACAATTACTTGATATGAGCGGTAACATTTCGGTCCAGTTAGAAGTCCAGAAATTAGACACGGACAAACAATTCAATGAACTCAATCACAAATTGTCACAACAGGCGGTAACACAAACCGAACAATTAGGAAAAATCACTAATGACATTAATCAGAGCGTTAAAAAGTAGAGAAACTGGCAGGCGAGGTTGCGGAAAACAACATCAAACAGTTAGGCGAAATTAAGAAATTGGAGGCGAAATTTGATAACAAATTAGTACAATTTGACGAGATGGTGGCAGATAAACTCAAGCAGATAGAGGCAGCATGTGTCAGTAACACCGCGGGAATGAAGAAAACCCAAGAGAAACTACAACAGCAAATTAATTCGGTAGACAGCAAAGTGCTGGAATTAATAAAGGAAATTGATAAAGTCGAGGTTAAGGCTGAAACCGAACGGATACACTTGCGGGAGAAATTAGAGGAGCAATTAGGCAAAACACAAGAGATCATAAGAAAAGAGATGGAAGGCCAGCTAATAAACACACAACAACAAATACAAGAAGTAGGAGAGGAGCTCGTCAAGACTCGGGATAATTTGGAAGGTCAACTAATAAAAACACAAGAGGTCATAAGAGAAGAAGTCGGGGAACAGCTAATAAAACACAAGAGGTTATAAGAGAAGAGGTGGGGGAACAACTAGTAAAAACGCAAGAACAGATACGTGAAGAGCTAGAGAAAAATCAGGAAAGCTTGAAAAGTAGGATCCGGCGAGATTGGGACCAGCAGGCTCATGCGAATAAGGAAGACAGGCTGGCAGTTTTAAAGCGAATACAGGAATTGGAGGAAAATATGAAGTCAAAATTACAGGAACACTCAGAATTAATCATAAAAAACGAGATTAGATCTTTAGAGAATGCGACATTATTTTCCACTGAAAATATACCGGAGAAGCAAACAAGTATTGGAAGTCCTGCAGGTTTAAAGTTGGCTGAGGACACGAGTCGGGGTCAAAGTCCCAGACTAACGACTAATGCATTCCAGCAGTACAGGGGGGAGACGTCAACACCGCAACCGAACTTGGCACCAGCCCAAGTCATCCAAGTCGTTCGGGGTAATGATTTTAAGCCCGATAAGTTTAAGGAGCATTCAGGAACCACTCCCAAAGCATTTCTACGGCAATTAACTGATTACTTTAATGACCAGCACATCGGCCCTGAGAAACAATTAAGACTGGTGGAGAAATTTTTAGAAGGGCCTAGCCTAACTTGGTTTTTAAGTTTCAAGTACACGTTCACAGACATGGCTCAATTCCGCGAGGCCTTTTTGAAGAAGTTTTGGAGTCCTTCGTTACAACAGGGGTTGAGAATGGACCTGTACACGCGCAAATATCATAGTACGCATCCAACTCGTTTTTCAGAATTCTTCGGTCAACAATTGGTAAAATTCAGAGACTTTGACGACCCGCCTAGCAAGCAGAATATGGTTCTAACCATCGGGAAACAACTCCCAATGCACATCCAACAATTATTAGTCGCAGGAAACATTCAGACCGCAGTCCAAGCCGAAGAATTACTCAGACACTTAGACGAGACGAGTATGGTAAGCCCTCAGACAGGAAAAAGGAATTTGGAATGTGTCAACACGGCAGAGGTAGTTCAGGGACTCCAAAATAACCACGGCCAGGGGAACCAAACTAAAACACAGTCCACAGGGACACAATTCACGCCAAGAAGACAAGATTTTGACGGCCGAAACCAGTTCCATAACAACAATCAGAATTATCAGAATAACCGCGGGAGATACAATCAGAATAACCAAAATCAAAATAATCAGTGGACGTACCAGCGGGAGTACACAAATTGGAGGGGAAACCAGAGACAAGGTAGACCTTACCAAAGAAATGGAGATGGTAGATGGAATAACGGCAGGGACTATCGCCAAGAAAATAGAGGAGATTATAGGAACAACTGGGACGAGCGATATATTGAATCCCGTAAATACTTGGATCAATTAAGTAATGAAGAAGCGGAGAAGGAGAAGTGGGGGCGTGCCATGGCGAACAGACGGAGACCAGACCATCACCGTGAAGAAGAGAAGAGACCAGCCGACAAACCAAAACAGAAAAATAATAGAGGAAATTCACGGGACGAAGTTTCGGGCAAGGGCCTGGAAATATGGTAGCAGAAGAAGAAGATGGGAGAAGAAGAAGACGGTAGGAGAAGAAGATGGGAGAAGAAGAAGACGGTAGGAGAAAGAAGATGGGAGAAGAAGAAGGAGAAGGGAACCATTTGATGATTAGGAAACATGATATGTGCAGAATCTGTATTGCTAAAATTTTAGTTTGAGAGCCAAAACTCAAACCTACGGGGAGCGCCTGAGTACGTACTTTGTTTGTAAACAACTAGCAGCTGAGTCGACAGGAGTGGCAACTACTTGAGGAGAAGGGGAGGACCTAGTGAAAATATGAATGACATTCCAGCGAGAAGGGAGCACACTAATTGAGTCAGAGGGGCATACACTCGAGCAGCTGAGTGAGATTTAAAGGGATGTGTTGTTACTACAGTGGATTTTGTTTTTGAAATCCAAACCAATAAATTGTTTCGAATTTCAAAACCTTGCTGAGGATAAATGAACCCTTATTGATCTTCGATAAATAAGTATTCATATTTATTATTATTACTACGGCCCAGGCAGCACTTAAGGAAGTCGACATGGATATAAGGGAGGCTAGCATTTCGTAATGATTGCAACAGGAGGTGAGCTGGTAGCTATTCTTGGGGAACGGCCAGAATTAGTCGAGTTCAAGGCCAAATTGTGCAACTACTGTACCTAAATTGGAGACATAAAGGAAAGATCACGAGGTACTCGCAACGAACATACGATTGAATCAGCCAATCGCAAGAGACCAAGCCATGACCACGAGGTGGACAGCGTCAGTAGTAAAAAGCCCGCGGAAGTGTGTATCTAAAGAACCGCCGAACGGATTAATCTCCGCTCGAGTGATTTGGGACGTTTGATTTATTTGGAGAAGAATGACACTAGTCCCATCTTTGTGAGACAAAAACTCTGGAAGTTTTTATCCGACTCCACCCCACTCCTCCGCCCTTGTCAGTTTCTAATAAATAGTTTGGCCTGACGCCACTCGAAATTATTCTTTGTGGAGCCTTCAGAGGCTTACTCCACGCCAGTTTATATTGTGATTTTTGACGCTCGAAATTATCTAAGTCATTCTTTGTGGAGCCGTGAGGGGCTGACTTCACGCCAGTTTGTATTGTGATTTTTACGCTCTAAAATTAGTGAAGTTAATTTATTTTGTGAGCTCCGAGGAGCTAAATTCGCAGCGATTGCAGTATCGAATTTTAAAAGCTATAATACATTTTGTTCTAAAATCAGCTTTATTTGTGTGAGCTAAATATTTCCCGCCAGTGCGTGATAACGTGTAACATTCATTTAAAGACGACGAGTTCAGCTCTAAGGGGGAAGTATTGTATCACCCTAATTAGCGCTCACCGGAGCCGAAGTCCAGAGTACAGGACGGAAATACCGAGCGAGATAGCGACTGCTAGTGCAGCCAGGAATTTGAACTTGTTAACGAGCCAGTGGCGCGGACTCGAGATGTATATTTTATGTATAAATTGCAGTGTATATTATATGTGTTTTTATGGTGCGTGTGTGCGAGATAATTAGGGCCAGTCTTCGCTATTAATCGCATTAGGACAATTGTGGGTGAATTGAGTAGCCTGCAAGCGATTATAGATAGGTGAAATAATTAACATTGGACTTTTCTGCCAAGGAGTCGATACCAAGATGATCAGCACGTGGTTTGAAGTTGGGATGAGCTTCAACAAATCAACGCAGACGACTACTATGGAGTGCTAATCGTCCATAGGGGCGATGGGTTGAGGAGGATGTCCTTAGTTCTACAAGCAGAAGCGGTGATGTACTAAAATTGGATTATTTCAATTATGTAGTTAGATTTGGCCGGGGAACTTTGTAAATAGTCATGTTTTTCTTTTCTTGTTGTTTTAGAGTTTTTCTTGCACCGACACTATATGTTTAAATGTCCGTTGGCGCGTGGCCAAAGTGTTTGTTTGATATTTTGTTTTTCCTTGAGTCATACGTAATGTGCGCGGCGTGCGTGCGTGATTTTTATCCTTGCAAATGCGGAACCCGTTACATTCGATAAATGGTGCTTTATTAACGTTAATATTTGAAATAGGAATGGGAGGAAATTATTGTAAGATTTTTGCTGAACAGGTTATTAGTCATATTAGGGTTGCCAAGTGCACCAACTTAAAAGTAATTTGTAGAACACCTTCGTTCTAATTTTGTTAGATTTTTCTTGAGTCCTTTTCAGGTGACTAGTCACGGCATAGAACGGTGGCGCCAGCATGTGGATATTTATTTGTGTCTTTTATTTCAGGGTCTGTCAAAACCCATACGTGTGATTCTGTGTGTGTTGATGTGTCTAGTGTGTGTTGATTCTACGTGAGGAGGGGGTAGTTGTCCTACCGCTCTCATATTTTTGCTGCTGTTGTATTTTTTTTGATGGAAAGACAGGGTGCTCTTGGGAGACCGCTGATTCTTGTCCATATATTTTTCTGACACACACATGTATTACTGTGCTTTGGGGCACACTTCTTCGAGATTCGACCCCATGTCCTGGGAGGTCGAGGTATTTGACACGTGGGTTGACAGACATGCAGAGTTCTACAAACCGCCCGTTTTGCCTGTGACTTATTTTGATAGGCAGTCCTGTGTGTCCGACTGACCCCTGTAAGCTTTCATGTAGCAAACCTGTTCATTGTGATGGTTAATTTTTAAGCCATGATTAATTGGGGAGTTCGCCATGTGTGTAACGGATTGTTGTACGTTGTATGGGTAAAATATTGTATTATTAACGTAAATGTTGGCTGTGTGCCTATTGCTTTGTTTATGACTCGATTCATGTAAATTTTGTGTGTCACACCCGTGGGGTGTAGTGGTAGAGTAATTGTAAATTTTGACAGCGGTCATTTGTGTATTTTTCTATTGGTCACGTGTTAATGTACTTGTGTTGATTTGTGTGAGAAGTCCTAAGTTTTTAGGCAGTAAATGTTGCTACGGCAATTTGGTTCCAATTTCACCCGGAAATTTTGTGTTTGTTTATAGTAGATTTAGGAAGTGTCGGTTTAGTTTTAAGTATTGTAGTTGTGTT
The DNA here is from genome assembly GCA_946902985.2 of Meconema thalassinum. NCBI lineage: Eukaryota > Metazoa > Arthropoda > Insecta > Orthoptera > Tettigoniidae > Meconema > Meconema thalassinum. Next base: position 2,012,541,428 of record OX336388.2, on the reverse strand, counting down.
CCCCCGTGTCGGTCTAGCTCTAAGAAATGTGGATTCGTTGTCTGAAGGATTATTCTGGATGATAACGAATCACGCATTCAAAGTACACATCGTGATGCATGTAGAACGGCATACGCATATATATGGTAACTTTTGTATTTTATCTTAGGGACACTTGGTCCAGGTAATTAATCTCTCCAGAGATATCGCCTAGTTTTTGGCATTTTTATTAAATGGGAGTCAGTTGGGAGTTTTTGTTGTTAATTGTTTATGTGTAAATATGGTGATTTGTTATTAAATTCAGTTGTTTTAACCCTGGCTTCACTCTTTCCTGCATGTTATTTTGTTATATGTTACCCTGCAAGTTAATGAAGCGCCCTGACAGCAACTTACGAATATGAACCGTTACACCCCCCGAAACTGAGTCTCATATGCTTCTTTGCAAGGGTTCAATATAATTCTTCGACACGTGTGTATGTGACTGAACTCCTCCTAAACGACTGTACCGATTTTGATGGAATTTGGTACGTATATTAGGGTGGGTCCATGTATGGTTTAGATTCACAATCTGACCCGGTAGGTGGAATGAACACAATTTTAGAACCACAATTTACACACAATTTTAGAACCACAATTTACAATCAAAAACAGTCGTCATGGAAACCACTAGCCTTGGCCTTCGTGAAAGCTGATGTCTTTGGACGGTTTGACTCTGCACGTTAGAGCCACCTGGTCGCAACCTGTGCAACTACCGCCATTACATACACTCCGCCCGTGGCGAAAATTTGTGTTTTATACCAAAGGTGGCAGTGATGACGAATTCTACTGTTTGTCTCTGCACGTTAGAACGTTTCAAAGTCCCGTATGCATTCATATACCATTCATCCGATTGCCATGAAACTTGGATGATATGTTGAGTAAGCTCCAGGGAAGGTGTTTGGCTTAGTAAATACATTTTACAATAGATAGCGCACGAATAGATTCAACAAATGAACGACGACGCGCGAAGCGTTTCAAAAAGGTCCCGTATGCGTTCAAATACCATTCGTCCGATAGCGATGAAACTTGGGTGAGATGTTGTGTACACTCCAGGGAAGGCTTCTGGCTTAGTAAATCAATTTCACATTATGTAGCGCACGACTAGATTCAACAAATGAGTGACGACGCGCGAAGCGTTTCAACACAATCCCGTATAAGTTTATATTCCATTCATAGATTGAGATGAAACTTTGATGAGTTGTTGTGTACACTTAAATGAAGGCTTCCAACTTAGTAATCCATTTCACAGGAGGTTGCACACGAGTAGATTCAACAAATGAACGGCGACGTGCGAAGCGTTTCAAAAACGTCCCGTATGCGTTCAAATACCATTCGTCCGATAGCGATGAAACTTGGATGAGATGTTGTGTACACTTACATGAGGGTTTCTAACTTAGTAAATCCATTTTACAATAGGTAGCTCAGGAGTAGATTCAACAAATGAGCAACGACGCGCGAACTTTTAATCAAAGTCCCGTACGCGTTCATATACCATTCATCCGATTGCAATGAAACTTGGGTGAGATGTTGTGTACACTTACGTGAGGGTTTCTAACTTGGTAAATCCATTTCACAGGAGGTTTCGCACGTGTAGATACAACAAATGAGCGACGACGCGCGAAGCGTTTCAATAAGGTCCCGTATGCGTTCAAATACCATTCGTCCGATTACGATGAAACTTGGGTGAGATGTTGTGTACACCCTACGGAAGGTTTCTGGCTTAATAAATCCATTTAACAATAGGTAGCGCACGAGTAGATTCAACAAATGTGTGACGGCACGCGAATCATTTCAACAAAGTACCGTTTGCGTCCATATACCATTTATCCGATTGCGATGAAACGTTGGTGAATTATTGTGTCCATTCCAGGAAATGTTTCTGTCTTAGTAAATCCAGTCTTTATTAAGTAGCGCACGAGTAGATTCAACAAATGAGCGACGGCGCGCGAATTGTTTCCACAATGTCCCGTATGCGGTCATATATCATTCATCCGATTGCGATCAAACCTTGGTGAATCATTGAGTACACGCCAGAGAAGGTTTCTGGCTTAGTAAATCTATTTACAATAGGTAGCGCATGAGTAGATTCAACAAATGAGTGACGGCACGCGAATCGTTTAAAGAAAATCTCTTATGCGTTCATATGTCATTCATCCGATTCCGATGAAACTTTGATGATTTGGTGTGTACACGCCAGGGAAGGTGTTCAATTTGGTAAATCCATTTTGCAATATTGGTAGCGCACGAGTAGACGTAACAAATGAGTGACGACGCGCGAAGCGTTCCAACAAAATCCTGTATGCGTTCATATAATATTCATCGATTGCGATGAAACTTTGATGAGTTGTTGTGTACACTTACGTGAAGCTTTGTAACTTAGTAAATCCATTTCACAGTTGGTAGAGCACGAGTAGATTCAACAAATGAGTGACAGCGCACGAATCATTTAAACCAAATCCCGTATGCGTTAAATGCCATTTATCCGTTTGCGATGGAGCTTTGGAGAGTTGTTGTGCACGCTCCAAGGAATGTTTCTAAATTAGTTAATTCAATTCACGATAGTTTAGAGGCAGTTAACAGAGATTGAAAAAAATATTGTGTATCCAAAAACACTTCAAGAAACAAAGTTACAACACTTTCTTTGATTGGCAGGACAACGTCTGCCGGGTCAGCTTGTATATATATAAAAAAAACAATGTTACGTGATAGTTTGTCTGTCTGTCTGTGGGTAGGCTATGTCTCCTATGCGTTCATATACCGTTCGTCCGATTGCGATGAAACTTGGGTGAGATGTTGAATACACTCCACGGAAGGTGTCTGACTTAGTAAATCCATTTTACAATACGTAGCGCATGCGTAGATTCAACAAATGAGCGACGATGCGCGAAGCATTTCAACAAAGTCCCGTATGTGTTCATATACCATTCGTCCGATAGCGATGAAACTTGGGTGAGATGTTTTGTACACTAACGTGAAGGTTTCAAAATTAGTGAATACATTTCACAGTTGATAGCGCACGAGTAGTTTCAACAAATGAGCGACGACACGCAAAGCGTTTCAACAAAGTCCCGTATGCATTCATATACCATTCGTCCGATAGCTAAGAAACTTGCGTAAAATGTTGTGTACACTGCAGGGAAATTTTCTGGCTTAGTACATCCACTTTGCAATAGGCAGCGCACGATTAGATTCAACAAATGAGCTACGACGCGCGAAGCATTTCAAAAAAGTCACGTTTGCGTTCATATACCATTCGCCCGATAGCGATGAAACTAGGCTGAGATTTTGTATGCACTCCAGGGAAGGTTTCTAGCTTAGTAAATCCCTTTAAAAATAGTTAGAGCACGAGTAGAATCAACAAATGAGCGACGACGCGCGAATCGTTTCAACAAAGTCCCATATAATTTCATATACCATTCATCCGATAGCGATGAAATTTGGGTGAGATGTTGTGTACTCTCCAGGGAAGGTTTCTGGCTTAGTACATACATTTTACAATAGGTAGCTCACCAGTAGATTCAACAAATGTGCGATGACACGCGAAGCGTTTCAACAAAGTCCCGTATAAAGTCATATACCATTCGTCTGATAGTGATAAATGTTTGGTGAATTTTTGTGTACACTCCAGGGAAGGTTTCTGGCTCAGTAAATCCATTTTACAATACGAAGCGTACGTTTATATTCAACAAATGAGTGACTACGCGTGAAGCGTTTCGACAACGTCCCGTATACGTTCACATACCATTCATCCGATTGCGATGAAACTTGGGTGAGATGTTGTGTACACTCCAGGGAAGGTTTCTGGCTGAGTACATCCATATTACAATATGTAGCGCAAGAGTAGAATCAACAAATGGGCGACGACACGCGAAGCGTTTCAACCAAGTCCCGTATGCATTCATGTACCATTCGTCCGTAGCTATGAAACTTGGGTGATATGTTGTGTACACGTCATGGAAAATTTCTGGCTTTTTAAATCCACTATACAATATGCAGCGCACAAGTTGATTCAACAAATGAGGGACGACGCGCGAAGCGTTTCAACAAAGTCCCGTATAAGGTCATATACCATTCTGCCGTTAGTGGTGAAACTTGGGTGAAATATGGTGGACACTCCAAAGAAGGTTTCTGGCTTAGTAAATACATTTCACAGTAGGTAGCACACGAGTAGATTCGACAAATGAACGACGACACGTGGAGCGTTTCAATACAGTCCCCTATGTCTTCATATCCCATTAGTCCGATAGCGATGAAACTTGGGTGATGTGTTATGGACACTTACGTGACGGTTTCTAACTTAGTAAATACATTTTACAGTAGGTAGCGCACGAGTAGATTCAACAAATGAGTGACGGAGCGCGAATCGTTTAAACAAAATCAGGTATGCGTTCATATACTATTCATCCGATTGCGATGAAACATTGATCAGTTATTGTGTACCCGCCAGGGAAGGGGACTTAGTTAATCCATTTCACAATAAGTAGCGCAAGAGTAGATGCAACAAATGGGTGACGACGCGCGAAGCGTTTCAACAAAATCCCCAATTGCGTTCATATAACATTCTTCGATTGCGATGAAACCTTGATGAGTTATTGTGTACACGCCAGGGAAGGACTTCGACTTAGTAATACAATTCTCAATAGGTAGCGCACGAGTAGATTCAGCAAATGAGTGACAGCGCACGAATCGTTTAAACAAAACCCCGTATACGTGCATATACCATTCATCCGATTGCGATGAATCATTGATGAGTTATTGTGTACACGCCAGGGTAGGGTTTCGACTTAGTAAATCCATTTCTCAATAGGTAGCGTACGAGTAGATTCAACAAATGGGTGACAGCGCACGAATCGTTCAAACAAAATCCCGTATACGGTCATATGCCTTTCATCCGATTGCGTTGAAACTTTTGAAAGTTGTTGTGCTCGCTCCCACGAATGGTTCTAAATTAGAAAATCCATTTTACGATAGCTTAGAGGCAGTTAACGGAAATTGAATAACATGTTGTGTATCCAAAAGCACTTCAAGAAACAGAATTTAACGCCAACACTTTCTTTGATTGGCATTGCAACGCATGCCGGGTACAGCTTGTCTACAATATAAAGCACAAATACCACTCACTGACTGACTCACTCACTCATTCATTCATCACGAAATCTCAGAAACCACCGAACGGATTGGAATGAAATTTGGTATCCAGCTTCCTCAAGGGCCGCAAACGCCCACTAAGAAAGGATTTTTGGATATTCAGGTTCTAAAGGGGTGTTAAGGGGGTAGACCTGCATTTCATTGAATAGCAATATTTACCGATTGGTTTCATTGGGGGATGTGATACTCGGCATATGAACTCAGCACAAAAAAAATAAGAAGACACATGTCTGAGGGTTTTTCGATGTGGTGTATATTATGAGGTGAAAGGGGCGAAAAGTGGGGGTTGAAGGATTCCTAACGGAGCGTGTATCTCTTAAACGACATAGGCGAGGAACAGAAACCGAAACAGAATTTAACGCCAACACTTTCTTTGATTGGCATTGCAACGCATGCCGGGTACAGCTTGTCTATATATATAAAAATCAATGTAACGTGATAGTTTGTCTGTGGGTATGTATGTCTCCTATGCGTTCATATACCATTCGTCCGATTGCGATGAAACTTGGGTGAGATGTTGAGTACACTCCAAGGAAGGTTTCTGGCTTTGTAAATCCATTTTCCTATAGGTAGCGCATGCGTAGATTCAACAAATGAGCGACGATGCGCGAAGCATTTCAACAAAGTCCCGTATGTGTTCATATACCATTCGTCCGATAGCGATGAAACTTGGGTGAGATGTTGTGTACACTAACGTGAAGGTTTCAAAATTAGTGAATACATTTCACAGTAGATAGCGCATGAGTAGGTTCAACAAATGAGCGACGACACGCAAAGCGTTTCAACAAAGTCCCGTATGCATTCATATACCATTCGTCCGATAGCTAAGAAACTTGCGTAAAATGTTGTGTACACTGCAGGGAAATTTTCTGGCTTAGTACATCCACTTTGCAATAGGCAGCGCACGATTAGATTCAACAAATGAGCTACGACGCGCGAAGCATTTCAACAAAGTCACGTTTGCGTTCATATACCATTCGCCCGATAGCGATGAAACTAGGCTGAGATTTTGTATGCACTCCAGGGAAGGTTTCTAGCTTAGTAAATCCCTTTAAAAATAGTTAGAGCACGAGTAGAATCAACAAATGAGCGACGACGCGCGAAGCGTATCAACAAAGTCCCATATAATTTCATATACCATTCAACCGATAGCGATGAAACTTGGGTGAGATGTTGTGTACTCTCCAGGGAAGGTTTCTGGCTTAGTACATACATTTTACAATAGGTAGCTCACCAGTAGATTCAACAAATGAGCGATGACACGCGAAGCGTTTCAACAAAGTCCCGTATAAAGTCATATACCATTCGTCTGATAGTGATAAATGTTTGGTGAATTGTTTTGTACACTCCAGGAAAGGTTTCTGGCTTAGTTAATCCATTTTACAATATGAAGCGCACGTTTAGATTCAACAAATGAGTGACTACGCGTGAAGCGTTTCGACAACGTCCCGTAAACGTTCACATACCATTCATCCGATTGCGATGAAACTTGGGTGAGATGTTGTGTACACTCCAGGGAAGGTTTCTGGCTGAGTACATCCATATTACAATAAGTAGCGCAAGAGTAGAATCAACAAATGAGCGACGACACGCGAAGCGTTTCAACCATGTCCCGTGTGCATTCATATACCATTCGTCCGATAGCTATGAAACTTGGGTGATATGTTGTGGAAGGTTTCTGGCTTAGTAAATCCACTATACAACAGGCAGCGCACAAGTAGATTCAACAAATGAGGGACGACGCGCGAAGCGTTTCAACAAAGTCCCGTATAAGGTCATATACCATTCTGCCGTTAGCGGTGAAACTTGGGTGAAATATGGTGGACACTCCAAGGAAGGTTTCTGGCTTAGTAAATACATTTCACAGTAGGTAGCACACGAGTAGATTCGACAAATGAACGACGACACGCGAAGCGTTTCAATACACTCCCCTATGTCTTCATATCCCATTAGTCCGATAGCGATGGATCTTGGGTGAGATGTTGTGGATACTTACGTGACGGTGTCTAACTTAGTAAATACATTTTACAGTAGGTAGCGCACGAGTAGATTCAACAAATGAGTAACGGGGCACGAATCGTTTAAACAAAATCCGGTATGCGTTCATATACTATTCATCCGATTGCGATGAAACATTGATCGGTTATTGTGTACACGCCAGGGAAGGGTTTCGACTTAGTAAATCCATTTCACAATAAGTAGCGCAAGAGTAGATGCAACAAATGGTTGCAGACGCGCGAAGCGTTTCAACAACATCCCCTATTGGGTTCATATAACCTTCTTCGATTGCGATGAAACCTTGATGAGTTATTGTGTACACGCCAGGGAAGGGCTTCGACTTAGTAATACATTTCTCAATAGGTAGCGCACGATTAGATTCAACAGATGAGTGACAGCGCACGAATCGTTTAAACAAAACCCCGTATACGTGCATATACCATTCATCCGATTGCGATGAAACATTGATGAGTTATTGTGTACACGCCAGGGAAGGGTTTCGACTTAATAAATCCATTTCTCAATTGGTAGCTTACGGGTATATGCAACAAATGGGTGACGACGCGCGAAGCGTTTCAACAAAATCCCCTATGCGTTCATATAACCTTCTTCGATTGTGATGGAACCTTGATGAGTTATTGTGTACACGCCAGGGTAGGGTTTCGACTTAGCAAATCCATTTCTCAATAGGTAGCGTACGAGTAGAATCAACAAATGAGTGACAGCGCACGAATCGTTCAAACAAAATCCCGTATACGTTCATATACCATTCATCCGATTGCGATGAAACTTTTGAAAGTTGTTGTGCATGCTCCCACGATTGATTCTAAATTAGAACATCCATTTTACGATTGCATTGGGGCAGTTAACGGAAATTGAAAAACATGTTGTGTATCCAAAAGCACTTCAAAAAACAGAATTTCAACGCCAACACTTTCTTTGATTGGCATTGCAACGCATGCCGGGTACAGCTCGTATTATATAATAATCATTGCTACGTGATAGTTTGTCTGTCTGTGGGTGTGTAAATCTCCTATGCGTTCATATACCATTCATCCGATTACGATGAACTTGGGTGAAATGTTGAATACACTCCAAGGAAGGTTTCTGGCTCAGTAAATCCATCTTACAATAGGTAGCGCATGAGTAGATTCAACAAATGAGCGACGGCGCACGGTGCGTTTCAACACAGTCCCGTATGCGTTCATATAGCATTCATCTGACAGTGATGGAACTTGGATGAGATATTGAGTACACGCCAAGGAAGGATTCTGGCTTAGTAAATCCACTATACAATTGGTAGCGCACGAGTAAATTCAACAAATGAGTGACGAAGCGTTTCAAAAATGACCCGAATGCGTTCATATACCATCCATCAGATTGCGTTGAAAATTGGGAGGGATGTTGAGTACACTCCAAGGAAGGTTTCTGGCTTAGTAAATACACTTTACAATAGGTAGCGCACGAGTAGATTCAACAAATGAGCGACGACGCGCGAAGCGCTTCTAAAAAGTCCCGTATGCGTTCATATACCATTCGTCCGATAGCGATGAAACTTGGGTGAGATATTGAGTACACTCCAAGGAAGGATTCTGGCTTTGTAAATCCACGATACAATAGATAGCGCATGAGTAAATTCAACAAATGAGCGGCGACGCACCAAGCGTTTCAACAAAGACCCGTATGCGTTCATATACCATCCGTCAGATGATGACAATTGTTTGAGATGTTGAGTACACTCCAAGGGAGGTTTCTAGCTTAGTAAATCCATTTTATAATAGGCAGCGCACGAGTAGATTCAGCAAATGAATGACGGCACGCGAATCGTATAAGTAAAATCCCGTATGCGTTCATATACCACTCATCCGATTGCAATGCAACTTGGGTGAGTTGTTGTGCACACTGCAGGGAAGATTTCTGACTTAGTAAATCCATTGATCAATAGGAAGCGCACGGGTAGATTCAATAAATGAGTGTCGGCGAGCGAATCGTGTAAATAAAAGCCCGTATGCGTTCGTATACCATTCATCCGATTGCGATGAAACTTGAGCGAGTTATTGTGTACACTGCAGGGAACGTTTATGATTTTGTAAGTCCATTGTGTAATAGGTAGATAGCACACGAGTAGTTTCAACAAATGAGTGACAGCGCGCGAATAATTTCAACAAAGTTCCATCTGCGTTCATATAGGCCAGCCATTCATCCGATTGCGATGAAACTTGAGTGAGTTATTGTGTACACTGCAGGGAACGTTTATGATTTTGTAAATCCATTGTACAATAGGTAGCGCACGGGTTGATTCAACAAATGAGTGACGGCGTGCGAATCGGTTAAACAAAATCCCGTATGCGTTCATATGCCATCCATCCGATTGCGTTGAAACTTTGATGCTTTGTTTTGTACACGCCAGGAAAGGTTTTTGACTTAGAAAATCCATTTTACATTAGGTAGCACACGAGTAGATGCAACAAATGAGTGACGACGCGCGAAGGGTTTCAACAAAGTTCCATCTTCGTTCATATACCATTCAACCGATTGCGATGAAGCTTTGTTGAGTTGTTGTGCACGCTCCCACGAATGTTTCTAAATTAGTAAATCCATTTTACGATAGCTTAGAGGCAGTTAGCGGAAATTGAACAAAATATTGTGTGTCCAAAAGCTTTTCATGGAACAAAATTACAACGCCAACACTTTCTTTCGTTGGCATTGCAAGGCATGCCGGGTACAGCTAGTTCATGATAAAAATCCTCACATGTAAAATAATGATAATGGAATTCAGCTGAAATGTATCAGAAAATCCCATGGACGTCAAATTGGCAACTGGTTGGTTGGTTCTTAAGTTTAGGGGCTGCGACAACGCGGTGATGTAGCCCCTTGTACTTGGTGAAGAACTAGTGGGTGATTTTTGCTACCTAGAAATCAAAATAACCAGTGATGGACGAAGCAAATCTCTACTTATTAAAGTCCCCGATTCTTGGATGTTACGGGTAAACTCAGGAACCACTAGATGGATTTTGATGCGGGTTTCACCATTCTATAAAGGATATCTCGAGGATGATTTCTGAAGAAAATAATTCATTTAAGATCAAAGGAAGCCGAGCAGTAACGATTTCAGTGGAAAAATCGAAAAAAAATCTAGCGTCCAAGCGCTTTTTAAGCTTACGCTAGGCAAACCGTTAAACATATCTATATACTATGAGTGTAAGAGTTGTTCAGCATGAAATGTTCTACGAAAGAGTCCGCGAGAGCATATGTCTATCTTCAATACATTGCCTACTGTAAGTGTTTTTACGTTTTAATTTCTTCCAACCATGCCCATTCAACTACCGAGGCGACAGTTTACGAGCTAGCTAAGGGCGAGTCTATCATCCCTGTTACAGCCAGCAGCAAACCGTAGAGTTGTGTTGAGTTAAGACTTCTGAGATGGGTGGTTGTGTTTGGAGTTTCCCTGGAAGTGCAAATCGGGGTTTCTTCATTTCGCCTGTGAAACACAGTCAGGTTAAGATTGGACGGAAGGGGGAATTGAGTTTCATTCACCTCGCCATTCGCTGGAAGTGCAACTCTCATTTCGCCTGTGAACCTTTCGTTCCGCAAAATTCACTGTCAATTTAAGATTGGACGGAAGGGGGATTACATTATATTAAATCATACTGATTGGTATATAATCTCTACTTCATATAAAACAAAGTCCCCGATTCTTGAATGTCACGGGTAATCTCGAGAACCACTGAATGGATTTTGATGCGGGTTTCGCCATTCTGTAAAGGATATCTCGAGGAAGATTTCTGTAGAAAATAATTTATCTATAAACAAAGGAAGTCAATCACAAACGATTTCAGTTAAAAGGTCGAAAAACAACTGGCGTTCGTGCGCTTTTTAAGCTTACGCTGAGCAAACCGTTTAAAAGATCTATATACTATGAGTGTACGAATTGTTCCGCATGAAAAGTTCTACAAAAAGCCCGGGAGAGCATATCTCTATCTTCAATACATCGCCTACTATGAGTGTTTTTACGTTTTCATTTCTTCCAACAATCTCTATTCAGTTACTGAGGTGACAGGGCTAGGGGCGAGTCTGTCACCCCAGTTTCAGCTTAGCTAGCGGACGATCTTATTGCCCCAGATACAGCCAGCAGCAAACCGTCGAGTCCTGTTGAGTTAAAAACTTTTGAGGAGAGTGGTGGCGTTTGGAGTTTCCTTGGAAGAGCAACCAGGTTTTTCTTCATTTCGCCTGTAAAATTTCGTTCCGCAAAATTCACAGTCAAGTTAGGATTGGATGGAAGAGGGATGAGTGTTTCATGCACCTCACGATTCTTTAATTACGTCTGCTAAGAATTTGTTGCACATGCATCTCCATGATAATATAATTAATAGTCCAGTCAGTGATGTTAACCCATCATGCCGAGACGTAAAACTGATATTGATCGTTGTTCATTGACATTGGAAAACAAGATGTTCAGTAAAGAACATATAGCCTACTTTCTCCTAAATGTATGAGTATAGTTATAACTCGTTGTTATTATCAAAGAGTATAATAGACCTATTCTTTGTTGAAGACCTTAGAAACGATTTACTTCTACCAAACGCCACAACCTAGATAAAAACTGCTACCATCATTGAAGAAAGAAAGATAAGAAGTATATCAAGAATGTTATGGATCTGGAGACATAATCGACCGGACTGGCTGCGTGGCTCAGCGGTAACGTTCTCGCTTGCAGGGCCCTAGGTTGCAGGTTCGTTTCCTGGCGCAGTCAGCTGGCATTTGAGGGGGCACAAATGCGAGGGAGCCGTGTCAGTACATTTACTGGCACGTTAAAGATCCCCTTCGGGCCAAAATTCCGGCACCCCGGTGTCTATAAAAGCAGCAGTAGTTAAAAGGTATGTAAAACCAATAACATTATTATTATTATTACTATTATTATTATTATTATTATTATTATTATTATTACATATACGACCTGCCGTGGGCAACATTCAACTTTGAGTTGAGGCATGTCTTTAAACGTCTGGTTGTGCATGGCTTTCACAACCCTAATTGAATTAACAAATCTTTCCATGACCCTACAGAGACGTGTGTATACAAACTATGTGGATATTTTCGATTGCTATTTGCCTGAAATAAAAGTAGTAATTAATACCCTGAACTAACACCAACGGCTTGAATTCAGTTACTATGTGAAATCGTTTTGTTCTTTACTTCAAATAACATTTTCAAGTAACGCAAAATAGGCTGTTACAAACCCTTTAAAATAAAAAGTAAAAATGTATCGTAGTATCATCTTGTCATTCTTCAAATTCGATGCGCATAGAATGCCAATGGTATAGTAATCAATGGAGCCCCACGTAGACTAGTCGTGACATCTAGTGGTGAAATATCGAGCAATATAATCCTAACAGAGCGAGTGCATTCTAGCGGCCAGAAGAAGAAACTTTTCAATAAAATCTGGAAGTTAATAAGTAGGTCGGCGTGCAGTTACCTTTTTGGCAGCTAGATGTCTCGAGTAAATCTGCTGGCGAATTATGTTTTAATTAAATATATATTTTACACCATAATATGCACAATATAACGCTTAATTTTAAAACGTCTGAGTCATTACAAAACAATAAACATATAACATTTCAAGCAAAAAACCTAGCTCTGACCGGGTTTGAACCATAGGCATTTGACCGATAGGCTAACGCTCTACCACTGAGCTAATTGTGTCAAAGAATATCGTTCTATATAAAATGACTTACATAGAACTTGTTAGAAAATAATGATTTATACTAAACGATTTCATCACTGGAGTATATTATTTATATATAAAGCATTTCATACAAAGTTTATTTATTTTGTATCAGTACGCTATATTGCATGCAATACTCAAATTAGTGAAATATAAGTCAGGCACAAGATATCCGCTGCCATCTTGTCTTATTACTGAATCGGCTCAGCTTTTTAAAATCACGTCTGCACTATAGTATTACAAAATAAACTTTTAATTTCGAACGTGCCTCTTCCTTTAGAACAGTTAAAACGATTCTCGGCTCGATAATCGGAACTGGTGGGTCCCATGATATGTATTATAAAGTTTTCATAATTCGTACGGCCGCCATCCTGAAATGGTATGGCGGACGACCTTGTAGTTTGGTCACAAGACGCATCCTATACGAAGGTATGTTGTTACCAAATTTGGTTGAGATCGGATGATTTGGTTAGTCGTTATTTGATTTTACGTTTTGAACGTTTGAGTGGCCGCCATTCAGTTTTAGTAAAGATGGCGGCGATATAAAACATGACATTGAGGTGCCCTTTGCTTGTTCTACCTCTGTACCAAATTTCGTTCAATTCGGTTTCACCGTGTTCGAATTGATAGGGGGGACAGACATTCAGAGTACACACACTCACACACACACAGACACACACACACACAGACTCACACACACACCTACACACACACACATACACAGACTCACACACACACATACACACACACAGACAGACACACTTTTTTCGCCCTGTGTTGATCTCATAAGTCTACTTTCATTTTTTGCAAAAATCGAAAGTAGGCAAAAAAGCGCTTATCACGTAATGCATTCATAACTTTTCCCGGGCGAAGCCGGGTCGGGTTGCTAGTAGGATATAAAAGGTACTTTGGCTCAGGCAAGTAAACCATTTCTGCAGAAATTGAATCTGTTGACATCGAATATAGATTTAGGTGTTAGAAATTCATTTATGAGAGCCTTTGTCTGGAGCATGGCACTCTATGGAAGTGAAATTTGGACTGTTTAAGCAGAAGAAAAAGAGCAGAAAGTAGGGGAGAGATGCCGATTCTAACCAACCCATTTTATTTGTACCCTACTGTACATGTTAAAATAATTAATATCTCTCGAACGCATCGTCCGATTTTGACAAATGAAGTGTCGTTGGACTTGAGCTGACGTCCTCTTTCCTATGGACCACTCGTTATATTTTTGAAGAAAAACAAGATGTTCAGTAAAGAACATATAGCCTACTATCTCCTAAATGCATGGGTATTGTTATAACTCTTTGTCCTTTTCAAGGGGTATGATTGAATGTTGGTTGTAGTAGCTTGTTGAAATACAACGTGCTATAGGGATATTAAACATGAATATGAGGTGCCCTTTGCTAGTGCTAGCGCTACCTCTGTAAAAAAAATCATTCAATTCGGTTTCACCGTGTTTGAATTGATAGGGGGAATCGATTTGCACACATACTTGGCCACCATCTGCAAACTATTGGGCTGATGTTCTTGCAGTTTGGTCAGAATATGTTTCCCACATAAAGATACGATGTTGCAAAATTTGGTAGAGACTAGATTATTAGGTTGGTCGTAGTTACATTTTAGCTTTTTAACATTTGGGTGGCCGCGATTACGTTTCCGTCAAGATAGCGGTGGTATAGAACATGACACTGAGGTGCCATTTGCTAGTGCTACCTCTGTACCAAATTTCGTTCATTCGGTTCCACCGTGTTCGAAATAATAGGGGGAATCAATTTTGACATAAAGATGGCCGCCATCCGCAAACTATTAGGCTAATGACCCATTAGATTGGTCAAAGGATGCTCCCTCCATAAAGGTATGTTGTTGAAAAGTTTGGTAGAGATCGGATGGTTATGTTAGTCGTAATTTGATTTAAGCTTTAAACATTCGTGTGCCCGCCATGACGTTTCTGTCAATATGGCGGCGATATAAAACATGACATTGAGATGCCCATTGCTAGTGCTAACTCTGTACCAAATTTCGTTCCATTCGGTTTCACCGTGTTTGAATTAGTAGGGGGAATTGATTTTCACACAAAGATGGCCACCATCCGCAAACTATTAGGGTTTGGTCAAAGGATGCTTCCTCTATAAGGGTATGTTCTTGCAAAATTTGGTAGAGATTGGATGATTAGGTTAATCGTAATTTGATTTAAGCTTTGAAGATTTGTGTGGCCGCCATTACGTTTCGGTCAAGATGGCGGCGATATAAAACATGACACTGCGGTGCCATTTGATAATACTACCTCTGTACCAAATTTCGTTCCATTCGGTTGCACCGTGTTCGAATTAATAGGGGGAATCGATTTTCACACAAAGACGGCCGCCATCCGCAAACTATTACGCTGATGACCTATTGGTTTGGTCAAAGGATGCCCCCCCCATAAAGGTATGTTGTTGCAAAATTTGGTAGAGATCTGATGATTAGTTTAGTCGTAATTTGATTTAAGCTTTGAACATTTGTTTGGCCGCCATTACGTTTCCGTCAAGACGGCGGTGATATAAAACATGACACTGAGGTGCCTTTTGTTAGTACTACCTCTGTACCAAATTTCGTTGCATTCGGGTGCACCGTGTTCGAATTAATAGGGGGAATCGATTTTCACACAAAGATGGCCGCCATCCGCAAACTATTACGCTGATGACCTATTGGTTTGGTCAAAGGACGCTCCCCCATAAAGGTATGTTTTTGCAAAATTTGGTAGAGATCGGATGATTAGGTTAGTCGTAATTTGATTTAAGCTTTGAACATTTGTGTGGCCGCCATTACGTTTCCGTCCAGATGGCGGCGATATAAACATGGCACTGAGGTGTCCTTTGCTAGTGCTACCTTTGTACCAAATTTCGTTCAATTGGCATTCTCCGTGTTCGAATTGATGGGGGGGGGGGGGACATACATTCAGAGTACACACCCTCACACACACACAGACACACACACACACAGACTCACACACACACATACACACACACACAGACTCACACACACACCTACACACACACAGACACACTTTTTTCGCCCTGTGTTGATCTCATAAGTCTACTTTCATTTTTTGCAAAAATCGAAAGTAGGCTAAAAATGAAAATTTTTGTTTTCGAAAGTAGGTGATAGTTTGAAAACCAAACATGATAGCATGTTGTGCCATAGTTCAAACGAACGGTCTCTATGTCCTTTATTAGCCTATTTTCAATTTTGAAAAAAAATAGGCTTATGAGATCACCTTTTGTCCGTGTGTGTGTGCGTGTGTGTGTGTGATTCGTGTGTGTGTGTCCCCCTAATAAAATCTAAACGGCTGGAGAGATATCAGTGAAACTCTGTAATTTCATAGCTCTATTTTGGGCGACCCCGACCGTGCCCTTCAAATTTTGTTACGCCTCACCAATCCAACATGGCGGCTGTGCGAAATATTTCACCAGCATTCAATATCTCCGAAACTATTACAGATATCACCCTAGAATTTGTATGGCGATAAAAGGAACTAATAGAAATTCACTTATGTGACATTTGAAAACCTGGTAACTACGAAACCAACATGCCGGCCAAGCGAATTTGCGACTTTTAAATGGACGATTCTCGCGATTTAACCAACCAATCGCAATGACACTTGGCACAGTATATGTTTATATACATTGTAATGCACCGACATCTAACTTCGTTCAATTGTTTACATAACCTCAAAATGGCGGCTGTGCGAAATATTTCACAGGCATTCAATATCTCTGAAACTATTTATGATATCAACCTGAAATTTTGTACGGTGATAAAGAGCACTTCTACAAGTTTATCTATGTAACTTTCAGAAACCTGTAAACTACGAAACGAACATGGCGGCCAAGCGAAGTTGACACATTCTAATACATTTCTCTCGTGATTTTATCATATGAGCGCATTGAAATGTGGTACAGTAAATAATTATATATATATTGTCATTCACTGGCATCTAATTTAGTTCAATTGTTTACATAAACTGAAGATAGCGGCTGTGCGAAATTTTAAAATTTAGATTTTATTCTTGTGTCGTATTCATGCGATCGAAGTGAAAGTTTGAATAATGAAGCTACGCAATAATTTTCCTTTAATGGTACATAACTCTATGGCCTATACATATAACAATCCAAAATGGCGAGCATCCGAAATATTTTGACGGATCTCAATATCTACGAATCATTTACAGCAATCAAACTGAATTATTTTATGTTCATAGAGGCTATGAACATAAGTTCACCTATAGGACTTTCAGTAACCGGGTGAGCATAAATCCAATATGGCGGCGACGCGAAATATAAATATTTAAATGGATGTTTCTCGCGATTTCACTATCCGAGTGCAGTGAAACTTTGCACGTTAAATGCTTATACAAATGTTAATCCAATGGTATATAATTTATTTCAATTGTTTTCATAACCACAAGATGGCAGCCGTGCGAAATTTTAAAATCTCCTATTTATTTATTGTGTCCTAATCACGCGATTGAAGTTTGAATACCACACGTACACAATAATCTTCATGTAATAGTATATAAATAAAAATCCAAACTGGCGACCATCTGAAATATTTAGACGGTTCTCAATATCTACGAATCTGTCACAACAATCAAACTGAAATTTTGTATGTTGATAGTGGCAATTAACATGAGTAGGATATATGAAAATAGGCTGTATAGTTCTTCACGGAACTACTTGTTTTTTATAATAAAACTTTTTTATGTTTTATTGAAAACAGTCCAATTTTGAAATGCCTATATTTTGGAAACTAGGAACTTTACAAAAAAAGTTTGTTTGACCTAAATGAATGGTCCCTAGCCCCTTTACCCCCAGAATAAATTTCAAGTCTCTGGGATAAAAACTGTGTAGTAGTGGCGATATCTCCCGAACGCGTGGTCAGATTTTAACGAACGAGGTATTTTTGGCGTTTGGATGACGTTCTCTTGGCTGAGAATATGTGTTGGTATATTTTAAAAAAATTGAAAATGTTTATTTTTGGATTGGCGCAATTTTGGAAACGGTGAATTTTGGAAAAAGGTTTGTTTGACGTTAATGAAAGGTGGGTATGCCCTGTAGGAGGGCAGCAAGTTTCAAGGGTATAGGAGGGAAAAAAATGATAGCCTACTTTCTCGCGAACATTGGCGATAATTGGCTAATGGATGGTCGGATTTTAACGAATGAGGTGTTGTTGGACTCGAGATGACGGGCGCTTTGCTCTGGACCATGTATTATATTTGAATTTTTTTTAGAAAATGTTTGATTTTAAAAGTAGACTTTAGTTTGAAAACGAAACTTGATAGAACGTTGTTCAATAGTTCAAACAAATGGTCTCTATGACCTTTATTTTTTACTAGATGAAGTACCCGTGCTTCGGTACGCGTCATAAATAAATTAAAATGTGAAAGTGACAGTTAAAACAGGGGATAGGCGAGGTGCTGCGCTGAGGGAGATTAAGGATGGAATATTTTGTCCCACTACACCGTTCGGCGTTGACCGTGTTTTATAGCACAAATTTAGGTTTTACTCGCTAATCGTTGGAGATACCTTTCGGATAGAAAATGTTATTTTAAACCTCGTATATGCCATCAAAAGTTTGCTATTTCTTAGCGTTCACTTTTATTTTGAAATGGAAATGTGAAAGTTTGAAACCAAAGGGTGTAGTGACGTCACTAAAATGATCGCCATAGTGCAAAGTATTGAAATCAAAAGTAGCCTATATGTTAACCAGGTAAATCAGCTACTTCCATGTAAAATTCATGTAAGTCGGACCAGTGGTTCTTGCGTGATTGAGTAATACACAGACACACACCATCTCATTTTTAGCCTCGCTTCGCTCGCGTCATAGTCGTGTCATATTGTTATTCAATGACATGCAGGTTTAACCCCGTTAACACCCCTTTAGAACCTGAATATCCAAAAATCCCTCCTTAGTAGACTTTTTCGACACACAACAAACATATCCCCTTCTTCTAACTTCAATAGTTTTGATTGGTCGATGAGAGTGAACATCCAAAAATCTTTCCTTAGTGGACGTTTTTCTTCCAGAATTTCACCCCTCCCCATACGCCCCTTAAATTTGATTTATGAAAAAAAAAACGGTCGAACACCTACTTATTTTAATTATTTATTCATTTATTTATTTATTTATTTATTTTTAAGCTTATTGGAACTCGGAGTAAATCAAACTCCTCGTCTATGTCGTTTAAGAGATACACGCTCCGCTAGACATGTCAGCTTATTTTAAATGATTAGTATACCTTTAATACTGCCGCGAATATGGGCCTTGGTTTATTGCAGAAGCAAAGTACATCGTACACCTGATCCAGATAACATTTACCTATTAAAAAACCCCTAATTTCCCCCCTTTTTTTTAAGGTGCCGGGACGTCCTCATAAGACCGTCAACGCTTAGTTCGAATGGGTTATGCTCCACGCGTGGCTCCGAGGGCCAATCCACGGTCTTTAATAGTTGTGGACCCACCTCATTCAATAACATACATCTTATCTAGGTTGGCAACACCTCACATAAACACATCGCTATCACTCCCCACAGCACGTAGGGACAGGGGGGAGGAGGCAGGGAAAAACCAGTCGTTAAGATAACCACCGCAGTCGACCGCACAGCGAGTTCCAGTGAGCACGAAAACTGCGAGTAGCTGTAATACGGAAGACAATCAGTTAAGTAGTTAGCCAAAAATTTTATAGTTTAACCATAGTTTACAACCATATAATCTCTCTAAAGTACAATCTCCGGATAGCTATCACCATTTAGCATTTCACCTAACATATATACTGCATTTAGCATACACTGACAGTTGCAGTACCAATACTGCAACTAAATAATTGTACATATTGTAAATATTTTCACCTGTATTTCAAACATAGATTTTGCAGCCTAAGTGTAATGGATCTGATGATGATCGCTTGACGATCGAAACTGGTCATCCTAGTGTTTTATTAATCTCATGTAATTTATTTCAGGATTAAGGCATAACCCATCTCTTTTGGGTACATTCGTGTTGACCGACTGAAAAGCACTAAACTCTTGTTTACTAAGGCAACACTGAAAATATGGCTTCAAACACCACAATTAAATCAGCTTATTTATTCAATCTTTAATTCATCCATTTATTTAATTCATTGATCTATTCCAAAATTTAATTTATCAACTTATTTAAATTTTATTCATCTGGTTATTTAGATTTTTATTATTTCATCTAGTCATTCTGAATTCTATTTCATTAGGTCAGATCATTAAAATGCTTAAATTTCAGATTATTATTTCATTAATTATTATTATCAGAAAATCTCGTATTATCAATATTATTTATTTGTTTAATTTCCTAACAAATTGTTTAATATGGGTTATAGAACGTTGTCTTACAGTTTTATCACTTCCAAGTTATATCTCGTATTTAATTATCATGCCAAAAAAATATTATTGCCTTCACAAATTCACGTTGGATCTCACTATCCACAACTACATTATATATTTTCACTTTATCAAATATCACATTTGAATACCACAATTATTCCACAAACTCCATAAATATTCAGCGCACAGCATGCATCTCAAAATTATGCTAGACTGGGTTCGACAACCTCATGTCTGCTTCAAAATACATTAGCAATATTGCAACTTCCACTTGGCAACTTCCACAAAATGCCTATCACAAACTTCACTTAATCACGTTGCATGATCTACAAAATACATAACTGGCTTCAAATTATCAACGCACACAATCTCCAATAACTGTAATTAATCTGATCACATCTAGACAACTTCTTAAACAATTAGGAAAAATATTACCTTAGTAATCGTAATCAAATTCAAGATCTGCTTTCAAATAACATAAATTCTCTCAAAATTCTCATAATTCACTTCACAGAAAAACACCAATGTGCTATAATCTCTCACATCGAAATATGCAATACTGGTCTGCCTTAAAATAAATCTGACCATTAATGATTCATCTTACAAGATTCAATTACTTTAAATCCTTCTCAAAAGGTATCAAATTCTATCATAAAAAATATCAAAAGCATCAGCTGTATCAGCTGTTAAATTGAAAGTACTCTCAAAAGAGTATAGCAACAAAATATTGGATTGGCAAACACGAATTACAAAATGTAACCCTGCTGACATGTAATTTTAATTTATTTAACAAAATTCGACTGATATGTGACTAGTAGTTCCTTGTTTGATCCTCTTACAATCTCAAGTACACTCGGATGATAAAAATGAGTCCCTCAATGGCAAGTAAGATGAGTAACCACCACACGATCGTATAAATACGAAAGGCCTTGCCCCGTCGTATAACATGATAATGCCCTGAACGATGGGTAAAGATGAGTAACCACCATACAATCGTATAAATACGAATGACCCCATCTCGTTGACTAATGAGTGAATGTACCAGATTGGAATCAACAAGTCTCTAGTTGTCATATAAAAGCGATATTCATTCACTTGAGTGAATAACATCTTAATATCTCCAAACAATCCAATGGAAAAAAATCCCTACTGATGAATAATACACACTCGCTAGTATGTAATGAACTGACGAAGTGATTTAAATAATCCAATTGCAGATCACGAGTTCGAAAAACTCGCCACAAAAAATTTAACTATCCAGGAAAACTATCCTTACTGGAAAATGTCTAAAAGACCAAACATCTGCTTAATAAAGCCAACCAATGGTGAGAATTTCGTATAATGGTGCCTGCCATATCATATGGTAACGCCATATTCTAGCAATACTCGGACAAATAATGTTTTAGCCATGTCTAAATAATTGTAGAACTCCTACTAGAAAAATATATATATATGTATGCCCAGTGCTCATGAAAAATTCATATTATAAAGTCATAACTCTTACAGTACCTTCTCATATAAGCTGTCATTATATTTCAAAGATCGTCGATTATTCTCATGTGTAATAAATTTCTCGAAAGATCGACGTGAATATCTTTTCACCCACGCAATAACGATCGCCTCCATATCCCAAGTGAATCAGCTGTTAGACCTCCTCTTCTTCAGGAATCGAATCCATCGCTCCGTGGTGCCATCTCGTCTCTTGTCTTCGTTTACTCCGACATGATGAACTGCATGTTATCCATAATGGATACTGTCCAAATCCTGACGTAAAAGTTCATAAAAGCAGCGTACCCCATATTCTTCTTTTATGTTACGCCACTGTCCCATATAATGTTCGGTTCGCTTGTTAAAAGTTCAATCTCCACAGCGGTTAAGTCTCACTTGCAAAAAATAAATTTTATTTATGAGAGTGTATAAGTTTTTGAAGCACCCTGTAGCTGTGTTCGTACTCGATATTTTATGATAATTCATGAAAACGAATTCTATTAATGCACGTGCCAATGTTCGTAAGTGCATATAATTGTAACAGTTCGTTTGCTTAAAAGCGTTAATGTTGTTTGGACCCCATGGTCGCTCTACATATTCCGTTATGAAATGCATAATCGTAATGTCATTTGAATGTCTAAGTTCATAATTGCAGTATATTGTAACTATCTGCCTGCACAATTCTATTACTGAATACAAGTCCCAACTCAATGTTTTAACTGAATGTTGAAATGAAGTTCAGCTTCTTTAATGTTGCCTGCGTATAAAAGTCGGAACTAGCCCGCTCGGATCTACTGCTTTGTTTCAGAATGAACTATGCTTAAAGCCGGCCTCGCCATGCCGCTTTGCTATACTGGTCTGCGTTATAAAATGCAGCTTAAAATAAAGTTCTCCAACTCGTATTACAATGCTGTTCTGAACTCCGGCTTTTGTCCTCCGTACACGGCCCACATAGCTTGCATCGGAACCGGTCTTCTCGCCGTCTGCCCTGCGTTGCTCGCCTTGTCCCAATGACCTACTTCCTGCTCTCTGCTGGGTTAAGTAATACTGTGGCCTTCGCTTTACGTAACAAATGCTGTTCACCGCTCGACTTCACCGTACGCTCTGCTCATGTGTACCACTTCAGCTCGCTGGCTGAACTCGACTGATGTCTCTAAACTGCAATGACCAGCTCCTGCCTGGCGCGGTCACGTGACGCTCTCCCCCACCATCTACTGTCGTGCGTCACAAAAATAATCTCGACCACCTTCATCTCGGCAATTAAGTTATACAATAACTTAAGGGATTATCTGTCTTTCTTCAAGTTATTATCATATATAATGCTTGTTATTTCTTCTCTTCTGAGATGATTAAATATACTGTTCCATTTAGATCTTAATAAAACTTTAATATTTCCTCCCATAATTCCATCTACTTGACTGGCAATGCCTCCTTGATCCTTGGCATTCTACGTCATTTTCTAATATTCTCCTCTACTCGATTTGAGCGCTATCTTTACAATTCTTCCCATAAATCTCAACTACTGCTTAATGTCAGCTGGCGTAGCCGATAGCCTCAACTAGGTATCGGGTACACCTTTGCTAGTGCTACCTCTGTAAAAAATTTCGTTCAATTCGGTTTCACCGTGTTTGAATTGATAGGGGGAATCGATTTGTACACATACTTGGCCACCATCTGCAAACTATTGGGCTGATGTTCTTTCAGTTTGGTCAGAATATGTTTCCCACCTAAAGTTAGGGTGTTGCAAAATTTGGTAGAGACTAGAATATTAGGTTGGTCGTAATTACATTTTAGCTTCTAACATTTGGGTGGCCGCGATTACGTTTCCGTCTAGATAGCGGTGATATAAAACATGACACTGAGGTGCCCTTTGCTTGTGCTACCTCTCTACCAAATTTCGTTCCATTCGGTTCCACCGTGTTCGAATTAATAGGGGGAATCAATTTTGACATAAAGATGGCCGCCATCCGCAAACTATTAGGCTAATGACCTATTAGATTGGTCAAAGGATGCTCCCTCCATAAAGGTATGTTGTTGCAAAGTTTGGTAGAGATCGGATGGTTATGTTAGTCGTAATTTGATTTAAGCTTTAAACATTTGTGTGGCCGCCATTACGTTTCTGTCAATATGGCGGCGATATTAATCAAGACACTGAGATGCCCTTTGCTGGTGCTATCTCTGTACCAAATTTCGTTCCATTCGGTTTCACCGTGTTTGAATTAATAGGGGGAATCGATTCTGACACAAAGATGGCCGCCATCCGCAAACTATTAGACGAATGACCTATTAGATTGGTCAAATGATGCTCCCTCCATAAAGGTATGTAGTTGCAAAATTTGGTAGAGATCGGATGATTAGGTTAATCAAAATTTGATTTAAGCTTTGAACATTCGTGTGGCCGCCATTACGTTTCAGTCAAGATGGCGGCGATATAAAACATGACACTGAGGTGCCCTTTGCTAGTGCTACCTCTGTACCAAATTCCGTTCCATTCGGTTCCACCGTGTTCGAATTAATAGGGGGAATCAATTTTGACATCAAGATGGCCGCCATCCGCAAACTATTCGGCGAATGACCTATTAGATTGGTCAAAGGATGCTCCCTCTATAAAGGTATGTAGTTGCAAAATTTGGTAGAGATCGGATGATTAGGTTAATCGTAATTTGATTTAAGCTTTGAACATTCGTGTGGCCGCCATTACGTTTCAGTCAAGATGGCGGCGATATAAAACATGACACTGAGGTGTCCTTTGCTAGTGCTACCTTTGTACCAAATTTCGTTCAATTCGCATTCACCGTGTTCGAATTGATAGGGGGACAGACATTCAGAGTACACACACAGACACACACACACAGACACACACACACAGACACACACACACACACAGACTCACACACACACATACACACACACAGACAGACACACCTTTTTCGCCCTGTGTTGATCTCATAAGTCTACTTTCATTTTTTGCAAAAATCGAAAGTAGGCTAAAACGGTGGATCACCGATTTACTTATTTTTAAGCTGACTTTTTTTTCGCTGAGTTTCAAATTTCCCGCCTATGCGCTTAGGAGATAGGCCTACACGCTTCGTTAGGAATCCTTCAACCCCCAATTTTCACCCCTTTCATCTCATAATAATACACCACATCGAAAAACCCTTAGACACATGTCTGCTTATTTTTAATGATTAGTTTATATGCCGAGTATCACATCCACAAATGAAACCACTCGTGAGATATTGTTATTCAATAAAATGCAGGTTTAACCCCCTTAAGACTCCTTTAGAACCTGAATATTCAAAAATCCCCCCTTAGTGTATGGTTTTGTCATACAACGAACATATCCCGAAAATGACATGTTTCCAACTTCAATATTTTTGGCTGGGCGATGATGAATGGGTGAGTGAGTCAGGACATTTTCTTTCAATTTTTTTCTTCAGAATTTCCCCCCTCCCGATGAACCCCTTAAATTTGGTTTAAACAAAAAAAAACTGTCGAACACATATAAGTTATACTTATTTTTAAGCATTTTTCCCCCTGAGTTTGAAGAGCTGTAACGTGTTTTTCGAGGGGATTTTATGCCACTGACATAAGTCAGTAGGAAGCCATTCTATATTTATTTACGTGGCAAATTGTTCAGCCAAGAGAAGTTTCCATGTTAATTTATTATTATCATTAACTTATTATTATTATTAAGGTATTTTTTGGAACATTTTTATGAAATTATAAGCATACAGATAGGTTTTCTATGTCATAGAAATCACTATCAAGCAAA
Organism: Meconema thalassinum; assembly: GCA_946902985.2. Classification (NCBI taxonomy): domain Eukaryota; kingdom Metazoa; phylum Arthropoda; class Insecta; order Orthoptera; family Tettigoniidae; genus Meconema; species Meconema thalassinum. The sequence goes on along the minus strand of OX336388.2, from coordinate 2,012,515,882 downwards.
TTATTAGGAACAACATTATCATAGAAAATTATATGATTACGGAATTTTACCGAGTTTTTTCAGTTAGGGTATTATGACAGAGATGAGTCACGGGGAATTCGGCTACAGGCTTATTCTTGTCAAGGAGCATGACGCAAGCCTGGGTTGCTGCTTCAAGAAAAGGCGAAATAGTCTGGAACGGTAATCGACATCATCCTCGCGCCGAGTGTAATGACCCGGAGGTGGGGAAGTAGCGCGTGGTGGCTCAGCCAATCAGAGGAGAGCAGGCGAGTAGAAGCCGGGTCCAGAGAGGGGAGACGAGGAGTGCCTATATGGTTTGCGCGCCGTGGAGGCTAGGCGACTATCTTTGTAAAACTTAACCAGTGTGGTTGTACGTGTGATTGGCTCCGATGTTCGGACCATAAAGTTATCATATCTACAAGTATCGCATCAACTAACGAAGAAGATGACGACGTCCAGGAGGCTGTGGGAAGCTCTCTTCAACATCCAGTACGATGGAAATGCTTCGGCAATTTCCTGTGGTAAGTGCGAATTACTCAGAACTACGTAATCTCTCGTCTTATTTTTTCATTTTCAGTATTTCAGTAACTTCATAGCTTGGGAATAAGAGTAAAATCAGTAATTTATCCGATTCCGTTTTCACGTAATTTTCTAGCGGTAATATTCAAATCGCAACGCTCCAATGTAAATTCAGAATATATTATTATTACTATTAATTTTGCCAAACTTGTTTTATATAATAAATTCATTTCTTTTAACCATGCAATCTTTGCTTTCAGTAGGTAGCATTAGATATAGACCAATTCCTTCTCCTGATACAATTGTTTGTTGGGTTAATGATCAAATCATACCACGATCTGAGTGAATAGATTCTTGAAGGTGTTCAACCAGAGCTAGGTGTTGTTAAATATAAATTTAGATTTCAACATAGCGTTGAGGTCTTGGCGCCCATTAAAACAACATATCTTAGGCAGAGTAAATATTTCAAAGTGCAAGGCAGGGCCAGTAGAAGCATTACATTTGTCACGCAAAAGTGAGGGCCAAGAAAAACCGTTTCACTTGTACGCTCAACGTGGAGCAAAGAAACCGTTACACTTGTCATCCCAACGTGAAGAAACCGTTTCACTTGTCGCTACCAACGTGAGACCGAAAACCTAATAACATTTGTGGAAGGAGAAGGGTATATATTTCTGTGCCTGTATTTTTTTTTTCATTTATCGGTGTGTATCAGCATGGGTAGTGTTGAGGAAGAGATGAAGTTGCGTAGTGGTCACCAGTTGGATAGTGAAGATACGAGCAGTATGGCTAGTCTTGGAAATGAAAGCAGTACAGGGATGTCGGAGGTAAATCCCGATACTGGGTGGGGGGGGGGTATTCAAAACATTCAAGCAGGGTTAGCGAGTTTGCTTCTTCAGTTTATGCAACAAAATAAAATTAGCACAGATGCTTTAAATGCTAAACTTGAACAAAATAATGCTAAACTTGAACAGAATAGTAGGGAAAATAAAGAGAGTACAGAGGGTTTAAACGCTAAATTGGAACAGAGCAGTAAGGAAGTGAGCAATAAATTAATTGAGAAATTTGAAGAGAACAATCTAAAATTAGATTAGAAATTTGAGCAAATTAGAGGTGAGATCAGAGGGATGATGGAAGAGAGGGCTAAAGAGATTATTGCAGATGTAGACAGAAAATTAGGAAAAGTACAGGAGGAGTTACAAATTAGAATAAGCACACAGGCTGAAAATTTAAAAGAACTAGTGCAACTTGAAACACAGAAGGCCAAAAAGCAATTGGGGGGATAAATTGACAAAATTCAGGTGGCAACTAAAGAGGTTAAAGAACAGCTGGGGGGAAGAATTGATAAAGTACATGCAGAAATAATCACTGAAGTTAACGCTTTAAGGGAGAGGAATAAGGAAAGCATTAATGAGATTAATGAGAAACAAGCTCAGTTAAATGGTAAAGTTGAAGCATCGGAAGGGAGCAGTAGGTTAACTGTAACTAATATTGAAAGAAAAGCTGAGGAGAAAATTGCTGAATTAGAACAGAAGTTGAAAGCTAGAATTAGGCAGGAAAATAGTCAGAGTTGGCCAGTTTATGTGAATAGCACACACAGGGAAATAGAACTAGGCAAATTCAGTAATCGGCAGGGTTGTCCAATGGAGTTAATGAATGCAATAGAAAATAAATTCGGGGAGAGTTTGGAAAATGGTAGTATTGAGTGGTGCCAGGTAGTTGAGATTTTAGAGCAAGCGTTTGTAGGGGAGACAAGAAACTGGTTTGCTGTCTACAGAGACAATTTCGAGAATATTTCAGATTTTAAAGTTAAATTTTGTGAGAAATTTTGGAATGAGGTCATTCAGTCTCAGCATCGTGAGGGAATTGTGGGTGGGAAATATAACCCGAGAGGCAACTACACTATGACCGAGTACTTTTTAGGACATGTATTAACGTGTAAATATCTGGATGGTTTGAAGGAGGAAAGTGATGTAGTCAGGCTATTACTTAGACATTTTCCATATAGAATCAAGGAAGCTGCCTTTATCCAAAATGTTAAATCTATTTCAAAAGTGGAAAATTTATTGAGTACATTCGATGCTCTGGGAAGAGGTGGTTACGAGGAGAATTTCGGTAGGAATCAGGGTAACAATAATAACGGGCCTAATGAGAATAGGAATCAGGAAGTTCAAGGGAACAGTGGCGAAGGGGCCAGTGTTCAAAATAGGGGGAACCAAAATAATAATAATAATAATCAGCAAAACCAGTACAGAGGAAATGGGTATGGTACGAACTACTGAACCCTTTTAACCTCTGATGGTTAAATGATTCGAGGTTTTATTTCTTCAATTAATAAATACTTCTAGAAGCATCATGAAAATAGCCAGACGGAGATGAGGAAATTTCAAGCAGTTGCTGGAGACAGGGGGGACATACCTGAAGCTGTTTGACAAAAGGCTAAATACTTAGGATTGTGAAAAGAATGACCATAGCTATGATTCAGAAGGACAGGTGGTGGCCGCCTCAAAATAGAAGCGACGCGCAGTGAGACATGCTGCTGGTATGTTCATTGTGATATTCGCGCCTAGAAGAAAGATGATGCAGTAACGTGAGTGGCTGATGAGCATGCTAGACACTCCTACTAAGCCAAGGTCTGATAAAATCCGCCAAGTTACAGAAAATGTGGGAACCAATGAGAGAAGAATGCCTATTTAGCATACGATCGATTCTAGGATTAATGGGCATATTCTTGACCTGCGCTATATTTCGAGTTCAGTGATATTTATTTCATTCCTGTATCACTATTATTTTGTGAAATTTTTATCTAATTTCCCCCTCTATCTACACCTAGGGCTGGTTCATTTATATGTGGTGTGAAAAGCCAAGACAATGACTATTACTCTGTGTGTCGTGGACACAGGTTGACTTTTACTTTGTGCGTCTACGGACGTAGACTTTGATTTTGTGTGTCGTGGACACAGGTTTTTATACTTTGCGCGTCTAAGGACGTTGGCAGTTATACTTTGCGTGTCATGAAGGACACCGAAATTATCATGAAAAGTGTTAAATTCAGTGTTAGATAGTCACAGTACTATATTTGTAGGGACAGTATCTTCGATAATTCGCCAATAGACTGCTTTGGGGAAAGTAGTACCCGAACGGCGAATTTAGTAGTCAGACATCAAGTGTATAATAATTTAATTTTTGAATCAGCACGAGAGATGACATCATTGACCATGGAGGAAGCCTGGAAATATCAAGACTCCGTCAAGATGGTTGAGATGAGATAAGAAGGATCCAGTTGGGAGATGGCTGCGGATGTTCTTTGACGGGTGACTGGCTGAGGATGAGTACTGAATAATATTTATTATTATCTGATAAATTAACTTATGGTGTATGGGACATATTTTGTTTTGTAAATAATTTGCTTGTGTGATTAACGTAGTCTATTTAGTTTTGGTCTGACACACCTTTTGCATGGAAACAGCTCGCATATATTATTAGTAGAAGGTTCTTTTCTTGTTTGTTGTTTTAACTAACGTAGCTATGTGGACGACCGTGTTTGCATATGTTACGCGATGCGGTTAAAAACGTCTCTCGGAGATATGTTGTGTTTCAGAAGTAGGACTGAAGTAAAATAATTATACAGTAGATTGGAGGGTAATTAATTTCTTTTGTTTTATTATTGATCAGATTCAATGAGATTATTGCCTTTGGAGCAATGCGATTTGTGACGAAGAGCAGTCAGCTCTATCGTAGGTTTTAATATTTTTTAATTGTCGGCGAGCATCCATTCAGCCGATCTGTGTGAAAAAACGTATTGTCATTCCCAAATGTGTGTGTGTGAGTGTGTGTATTTGTGTCATTACAAGCGGGAATTTCAGCGTAGACTGATTTCTGGCAGCTTGATGACAAATCCATATTGTGACCTCGCGAGGGCAATTCTGGATATTTTGATTAATGTCTGACCATATGTTGAAGTGGTTGAGTTTGTTGCTGTTGATTCCTTGAGATAACGGCACAGCTGGTCAGGTATTTATACACATTGGAGTGGGACAATGACAGGTGATTGAGGAAGAGGGGTGATGTTTCGCAAGACGGACTGAAGGTTGCCAGCCAGGTCATTAGTGGAGATTGCCTGTGTGGCTCAGTAATAACTTGAAATACAGAATTAAGAACTGATCAATGATAAAAATTTGTTTAAATAAATGGTAGTTGCCTACGAATCACGATAATCTCCGAAGCGTTAGCTTAACATGCAGTTTTGTTCATATAAAGTAATGTCAGCCAGTCAGGCTTTTGTTGTTGTTGGTTTATTCCATGTTTATATTTCATTCAGTGACCCGTGAGTCACATGCTATGCTGTATTTCCTTGTTTGTGTTGAGCAATTTGGCCAGTGTTGGCAGCTCAAAGTCAAGTGCGTCTTCGCGCTAACGAGGGTCCCGAGAGAGATTCCTGTAAATAGTAGATTTAGTGCGTGTGTCAGCATTACTTTTTAAGGGTTTTTATTAATGTCATGTTCCATATCCATAAACGTTGATTTACGATATGATTGTTCGTAAGCATCGTGGCTGTTAACCCGTTGTAAACGAACAGTCATCCAAAGTACTCATTCCTCGTAGTTAGTCATTACGCGCACATAAAACCCAAATTGCAAGGTAGTGGAACCAGGATCCACATTTGAAATAAAAGGGGAGATCCGTCTGACTCCTCAAATTTTTAGATATTCCGATCATGGGAAATTCAGGGAGGATTTGTTTTTATATTTTTTTATTGTTTATTTCTTTTTATGCACTATTAGTCATTAAATCATGTTATTATTTTACATCTTGTCACCTTTCTTTCTTGATTTTATAGTTTATATCCTATGACCCTTACCTCAGTAGAGCATGTTGTTTGGCGAACGTAAACATCACATAGGAACTGAGCGCGACCCCTTGATTAAGATTTCTTACATTAAACACTGCTTTTCTGAAGGGTTCATAGGAGTAAACTGGCGCGGCCAAGCGTGGGGAGGTTCACTGTGGTGTAACGGCAAAGATTTTGCACATGTCAGTGTAAGCGTAGTTGGTTTTTCAAACTGACGCAACAATGAAGGTGTAATTTTATTGCTGGTTCGCTGCTGGAACACATTTAAGTGGCGTATTTGAGTAAAACTGACATGCCGCAAGTGCAGGCAGATATGACAGTATTTTAATCACCGGGAAGTGATATTTTATTAAAAGTAAGTGAGGCGAAGAGGATACCGCCAAAAGTGTGAAATATAAAGTAAAATCAGGAGTTTGCAATGTAAAATACGGTTCACGTTTTTGTCTATTGAATTAAAGTAAAAGGTAATATATATGTGATACCGGGCGCCCAATGATTAAAGTTAAAATTAGATTTGTTTAGAAAGTCAAACTCGTGGAAATGTTAGGAGGCTGTAGCCTAAAATGACAATTAATACTTTGTTAATTAGTCAGTGTTAATATCAGATCTGGATAACAATTTAATGACTGAATATGTGTTTGGGTTTAAATTAAGTTGAGTAAAATTAGAACTACTCAGAGATGCAATCGACTAGTGGGATTAAATGTATAAATAAATGAACTGAGTAGGGTAAAGAAATTAAATGTGCATTGGATTTTATGTGTGTGTCAAAGGGCATTGCTTTATGTCATTTCCCTAATGTCTCATATAAAGTGTTTAATATGGCAACGGTTGAACAGATTCAAGAAATCATTGAGAGTGCAGCTAGGAGAACACAGGCATTGTTGGACACTAAATTGGCGGAACAGAGTCAATCATTAAACAATAGTATGTTAGAACAAAGTGAAGCATTAAACGCTAAATTATCAGAACAGAGTCAATCATTGAACACAAAATTATCTGAACAAATAAACACTAAACTATCAGAACAGAGTCAATCATTAAACACTAGTATGTTAGAACAAAGTGAAGCATTAAACGCGAAATTGTCTGAGCAAATAAACAATACTATGGTAGAACAAAGTGAAGCATTAAACGCGAAATTGTCTGAGCAAATAAACAATACTATGGTAGAACAAAGTGAAGCATTGAACGCGAAGTTATCCGAACAAAGTGAAGCATTAAACAATACTATGTTAGAACAAAGTGAGTCGATAAACAAATTATCCGAACAAAGTGAATCATTGCGGACACAATTAAATAACAGTAGAATTGAACAGAATGAATATCAGGCAGAACAAGCTAGGTTATTGAAAAGTGAAATTAATGACACTATAAATTCACAGTTAGAGACGCTAACCGCAGAGATGAAAGATCACACTAATCAACAGATGGTATTACTGGCCCTAGATGTGAGTAAAAATAATGAAAAGCAATTAGACCAGATTAAGAAAATGGAAAGTATTTTTGATCAAAAACTTAGCATTCTGGATGAAACGGTGTTAGCTAAATTAGAGCAAATTGAAATAGCGTGCACTATGAATACAAGCGAGGTCAAGATAGCTCAGGAGAAGTTAGAAGGACGATTTATGGAGATGGAAAAGAGCGGCAAAGTCATTCAACAACAATTATCAGCGGTAGATGAGAATATATCCGGCATAATTAAAGATATGGATCGTCTAGAAATAAAATCAGCAGAGCAGTGGAAAAGCCTAGAAGCGGATCAGGAGCAATTAAAGAGTACCTTAGACGACACTAAAAGCCAGATTGAAGAGAAAGTAAGCACGATTAAAGAGCAGATAAGAAAAGATTGGAAAAAAAATGAATATCGATTCTAAAGAGGAAAGATCCACCATTCTTAAAACAGTAGGCGAAAATCACACTCGTATTCAAGCATTAGAGCAAGAAATGAAGAGCAAGCTTAAAAAACAGACGGACAGGATCATTAAAGCCGAACTCAGGTCATTAGAGCAATCGTCGATATTTAGAACAGGAACATTGAAAGACAAGCAGGATGACTCAAATAGCCCGGAGGCAAGCACAGCAGGAAGTCAGACTCAGGCGGAGAGCCCATTAACAACAAACACGGAAGGGTTTCGCAAGAATATCGATAGGAGCTCAACACCACAAGACGGTCATCAGCCTACACAACTTATCCAAGTAATTCGCTCAAGTGATTATAAACCGCAGAAATACACGGAGAATTCAGGGGTAACACCAAAAGCTTTTATTAAAGAAATTGAAGACCATTACAATGACACAGGAGTCCCTGAAGCACGTAGATTGAGGATGATGGAGAGATTTTTATCAGGAAATGTCCTTACATGGTTTTTAAGCTTCAAATATACATTTGGAACCATGTCAGATTTTAAATTGGCGTTTCTGCGCAAATATTGGTCGCCCGCAACACAACAGAGTCTAAGGATGGAGCTTTACTCTAGAAAGTACCAAACCACCCAGCAAACAAAATACTCAGATTTCTTTAACATGCAAGTGTTAAAATTTCGCGACCTTGATTACCCTTTAAATGAAGCGGATCTGGTGATGACAATAGCGAGGCAATTACCAGTCAACGTGCAACAAGTACTAGTCGCAGCGAACGTTAGTACGGCCATACATGCAGAGCAGATATTACGCCAGATAGATGAGACTACGTCTCATAGTCATTATAGAGGAGGAAGACAGCTGGAGTTAGTCAATACGACAGAGGTCATAAAACCTAAGCAGGCAAACACTAAAACGCAGGGCACTAATACAAGCACTTCCACACCTAGGCGAAACCAGGAAGAAGGAGAAACAGACCATACCAGCGTAACGAAAATAACTACAATAATGGATCATATCAAGGCAACAATAGGTATCAACAGAGAGGATATCAACATTGGCGTGAAAATCGAAGAAATAACAGGCCTTATGGAAGATACGGTGATTACAATGCTAATCAAAGATGGAAAGGAAGAAGAGACCAAAATCAAGGAGAGCCACGAAATTATCGAAATGACTGGGATGATAGGCACGCTCAATCACAAAATTACCTAGAGGAATTACACGCTAGTCAAGGTGGAGAGCTAGGAAGATGGGAAAAAGCCATTGGGAACATGAAGAATCCTGATACACATACTGAGGAAGCTGGAAGTCTACTGAGACAAGAGGAATATCAAGGGCATCGGCGACAAACGGATGATGGGAGTCGCACCGGAGCTAAAAAAATGCTAAATTTGGATAAAGAAGACAGCCTACAAACGCAACAGTCGGAAGTTGAAGAGGGATGGATAGTAGCGAACATACAAGAATGGATTGCTTTGCCAGAAGACTGCCTGGAGGAGACGGTGAAACCACGGAACGATGAAATTAGGCAATTACCCATTATTTACGCGAGGATTGGTGGAATTAATATAAGATGTTTATTGGATACGGGGTCACAGATCAGTCTGGTATCGGAGGCCTTGGTTCGAGAGTTGGGACGGAGTCAAAATATTCCTGTAATTCCCGTACCACAGCTCAAAGTGAGGGGTGTTATACCTGAACGCACCGTCACTTGTAAACGTCAGGCATACTTAGAGCTGAACATATTGGAACACACTTTTGGGCAAACATTCATTATCATGGCAAAGATGAATTTCAATATAATTCTTGGTGCAAATTTTATTTGTGACTATCAAGCAGTGATAGATTTGCACGAGAATACTGTCAGTTTTAGAGAGTATGATCAGCTGAAGAACGTGGGATTGCATATGGATGAAATCACCACCGGAAGAGATGTAAATTCTTGGGCATTGGAAGCAATATCGGAAGAGACGGAAGAGGAGGTACGAAAGGCAGAAGATAACATCATAGAAGGAGCTGTTGTGGAACTAGATGAGGAGAGTGAATCCCGGGAGATATGGTCTTTATTAACGGAAGGAGACGACAGTGAGGCACAATTTGAAGAGTTACTACAGGAGCGGCTCAATGACATTCAACTTGGGGGTGAACACAGAAAGCAATTGGAAGAGATTTTAAGGAAGCACAAAACAGTATTTGATACAGTACCTGGGAAAATATTAAATTTCAAATATTCTATGCTAGTCGAGGATTGGTCACCTTTCAAAAGTAGGTTGTATCCAATTCCTGAAAAATATCGTTGTCAAGTCAAGGTCATTATAGATGAGATGTTACAAGCTGGAGTGATAAGGAAGACACCGACACCTTATCTAAATGCGATTTTGGCAGTCACAAAACCAAATGGATCTATTAGACTTTGTTTAGATGCCAGAAATCTCAACACGAGACTCATTTTTCCTGATTATGACAGAGCGCCAATTATCAGAGACGTACTAAAAGGCTTTAAAAACAAAAGCATTTATTCATCAGTCGATCTGACGAGCTCGTTCCACCATATTGAATTGGATGAGAAGTCACAGCTTTTAACTGGCTTCTTATTCGATAACCAGACGTTTTGCTTCGTTCGAATGCCCTTTGGAGTCAAAACAGCGGGATGTGCTTTAATCCGAGCCCTGGACCGGAATCTAACCGAGGAAGTTAAGGAGATGACGGTACGCTACATTGATGACATTTTGCTGGCATCCGACAACATTGAAACTCACATGGAGAATTTAGATAAAGTATTAGGCAACCTGAATGCATCTAATTTCAAAGTAAACCTGAAGAAATCGCATTTCTGCAAGAGCGAGATCTTATATTTGGGTCACATCATTGACAAGGAGGGAGTGAAGCCAAATCCAGCTAAGATCGAAGCGATAAAGAATTTCCCTACCCCAACGAGAGTCAAGCACATTCGGGCTTTCTTAGGCGTAACGGGATTCTTTAAGGAAAACTGTCCAGGTTATACGGAGACCGTCGCCCCTATGCAGGAAATGTTAAAGAATAATAATAAATGGTTATGGAATGCGGAGTGTGAGAAGGCATTCCAAGCAACAAAACAGCTATTGGAAAACTGCATTAAATTAGGATATCCAGATTTCAAGCACAAATTTATAATCCAAGCGGATGCTTCACTAATTGGTATAGGTGCTATGCTCTACCAAGAGGATCCAGCTAACCTGCAGCATAAAACATATTTGGCATTTGTCAGCCAAAAATTGCGTAAGCACGAGCGCAATTATACGGTAACGGAACTAGAGCTGTTGGCCATACTTCATGCGCTACAACAATGGAAACGAATAATTTACGGCTACCCTATTGTTGTCAGGACCGATCACAAGGCACTAACATTCTTGTTTAAGACGTCGATGGCAAGCGAACGTGTGACACGTTGGTCTATATATATTCAGCAGTTTAGCATTGAGATTGAACATTGCCCAGGGAAGATGAACGTGATTCCGGATGCACTCAGCAGGAACCCAGAGCCTGATAATGAAGAAACAGCGATGGTACAACACTTGGAGTTAACACAGAAGGACCGGGAATTCTTGGAGGAGTTACGTGAGATACAGCGAGAACAAGACGCGGAGCCATGGATGATGCTATTAATTCAATACTTCAGAAAGCAACTACCTACAGGAACACCTGCATTTCGAGAAGCGAAAGCCAAAGAAGGAAGATATGTTTATGTCAACAATTTGCTGCACAAATGGGTAGATAATGACCACACCAAGTTACGCATATTAGTACCTGCTTCGTTACAACGAGGACTGACATGGCATACTCACGAAAGTTACGGTCACGTGGGCGTAGATAAGTGCGAAGCGACAATAGGAGAGACATTTACATGGCCACGTATGAGAACAACTATATGTGATGTCATTACGACTTGTGATCCTTGTCAGTGGACAAAGCCAAATAATTATTTAATGAGGCAGTATCCTAGACCATTGCTACCTCAGAAACCATGCGAGCTACTGGCACTCGACTGTTTCGGTCCAATCCCGAAGGGAAGGCGAGGTTGCCGACACTTACTAGTATGCATTGATGTATTTTCTAAGTTTGTCGTATTATGCCCCATTCAGAAAACTACTTCAAAACAGGTACTCAGTCGCATTCGGAATAGAGTTATTCCAATTCTTGGAAAACCAGAATTTATATTATCAGATCATGGCAGCTATTTCACAAGCGCCGAATTCAAGAAAGGTATGGAGGACATGGGTATAAAACACATTTTAAGCAGTATCCGACATGCTCAAGCAAATCCAAGTGAGAGAGCAATTAAGTGTGTAACATCATATTTGAGAATCTTCATTCCAAATGAACATCACAGATGGGTGGATAAAATCAAGGATGTAGAGACATGCATGAATTCTACCAGGCACGAGTCAACAGGACAGATCCCTATGGTCCTACACAAAAACGAGTATCCAGTGAGATCGTGGAAAAGCATCATTAACTGCCCACAAGATCCAATGATAGCACCTGACTTGCGAATTGAGAGGACGAGAGCCTACATGAGAAAACAAGCAGACCGCAGATTACGGCGAGTAAGAAATAAGAGGTTTCACAGTGATCTTGAAATCAACCAGCTCGTTTTGGTGAAACGACCCGCCACATCGGACCCAGAGAAGAAAATCTTCAGTAAATTCTGCGAAAAGTTCATAGGACCCTATTCTATCGTAAGAAACCTTGGAAATAATGCTTACAGAGTGAAAGAATTGAGTACAGGAACAATGTCAGTCTACAACGCTGCCAACTTAAAAAAGTATCGTAGAAGTGAACCATGGGAGCGCCGAAATAATGATGCAGTTTGAATATATGGACGTCCTACTATCAACAAAGTGAACGGGGAGCAGTTGAGTACGGTACGTGAAGGAGGAAGTAGAGTTGGTGTTGACAAACATTAACGAGACGAGCAGAGTGTTGCCTCAGGCATCAGCGGGTCATGCAAGCAGACTGAGAGGGGAGATACAAGCAGGATGTGAAACGAGTAAATGCCATTCAAGACAGGAGCGACTAGACCAAGTAATAGAAAAGGGGTGATTCCTAAATAAAACAATTTGGCCTACTGAAGTTTTTTTTTTAAATTATCGACTTTCTACGAAGTTCGAAATTTTGTGAGTGGAGGAGTTGTGAACCCTTTTAACCTCAGATGGTTAAATTATTCGAGGTTTTATTTCTTCAATTAATAAATACTTCTACAAGCATCATGAAAATAGCCAGACGGAGATGAGGAAATTTCAAGCAGTTGCTGGAGACAGGGGGGACATACCTGAAGCTGTTTGACAAAAGGCTAAATACTTAGGATTGTGAAAAGAATGACCATAGCTATGATTCAGAAGGACAGGTGGTGGCCGCCTCAAAATAGAAGCGACGCGCAGTGAGACATGCTGCTGGTATGTTCATTGTGATATTCGCGCCTAGAAGAAAGATGATGCAGTAACATGAGTGGCTGATGAGCATGTTAGACACTCCTACTAAGCCAAGGTCTGATAAAATCCGCCAAGTTACAGAAAATGTGGGAACCAATGAGAGAAGAATGCCTATTTAGCGCGGCAGGTCTAGCGTGGGCACGCTCGGCTAGCATTCACGCGGGAGATCGCCTAGACAACATCTCTACGATCGATTCTAGGATTAATGGGCATATTCTTGACCTGCGCTATTTTTCGAGTTCAGTGATATTTATTTCATTCCTGTATCACTATTATTTTGTGAAATTTTTATCTAATTTCCCCCTCTATCTACACCTAGGGCTGGTTCATTTATATGTGGTGTGAAAAGCCAAGACAATGACTATTACTCTGTGTGTCGTGGACACAGGTTGACTTTTACTTTGTGCGTCTACGGACGTAGACTTTGATTTTGTGTGTCGTGGACACAGGTTTTTATACTTTGCGCGTCTAAGGACGTTGGCAGTTATACTTTGCGTGTCATGAAGGACACCGAAATTATTATGAAAAGTGTTAAATTCAGTGTTAGATAGTCACAGTACTATATTTGTAGGGACAGTATCTTCGATAATTCGCCAATAGACTGCTTTGGGGAAAGTAGTACCCGAACGGCGAATTTAGTAGTCAGACATCAAGTGTATAATAATTTAATTTTTGAATCAGCACGAGAGATGACATCATTGACCATGGAGGAAGCCTGGAAATATCAAGACTCCGTCAAGATGGTTGAGATGAGATAAGTAGGATCCAGTTGGGAGATGGCTGCGGATGTTCTTTGACGGGTGACTGGCTGAGGATGAGTACTGAATAATATTTATTATTATCTGATAAATTAACTTATGGTGTATGGGACATATTTTGTTTTGTAAATAATTTGCTTGTGTGATTAACGTAGTCTATTTAGTTTTGGTCTGACACACCTTTTGCATGGAAACAGCTCGCATATATTATTAGTAGAAAGTTCTTTTCTTGTTTGTTGTTTTAACTAACGTAGCTATGTGGACGACCGTGTTTGCATATGTTACGCGATGCGGTTAAAAACGTCTCTCGGAGATATGTTGTGTTTCAGAAGTAGGACTGAAGTAAAATAATTATACAGTAGATTGGAGGGTAATTAATTTCTTTTGTTTTATTATTGATCAGATTCAATGAGATTATTGCCTTTGGAGCAATGTGATTTGTGACGAAGAGCAGTCAGCTCTATCGTAGGTTTTAATATTTTTTAATTGTCGGCGAGCATCCATTCAACCGACCTGTGTGAAAAAACGTATTGTCATTCCCAAATGTGTGTGTGTGAGTGTGTGTATTTGTGTCATTACAAGCGGGAATTTCAGCGTAGACTGATTTCTGGCAGCTTGATGACAAATCCATATTGTGACCTCGCGAGGGCAATTCTGGATATTTTGATTAATGTCTGACCATATGTTGAAGTGGTTGAGTTTGTTGCTGTTGATTCCTTGAGATAACGGCACAGCTGGTCAGGTATTTATACACATTGGAGTGGGACAATGACAGGTGATTGAGGAAGAGGGGTGATGTTTCGCAAGACGGACTGAAGGTTGCCAGCCAGGTCATTAGTGGAGAGTGCCTGTGTGGCTCAGTAATAACTTGAAATACAGAATTAAGAACTGATCAATGATAAAAATTTGTTTAAATAAATGGGAGTTGCCTACGAATCACGATAATCTCCGAAGCGTTAGCTTAACATGCAGTTTTGTTCATATAAAGTAATGTCATCCAGTCAGGCTTTTGTTGTTGTTGGTTTATTCCATGTTTATATTTCATTCAGTGACCCGTGAGTCACATGCTATGCTGTATTTCCTTGTTTGTGTTGAGCAATTTGGCCAGTGTTGGCAGCTCAAAGTCAAGTGCGTCTTCGCGCTAATGAGGGTCCCGAGAGAGATTCCTGTAAATAGTAGATTTAGTGCATGTGTCAGCATTACTTTTAAGGGTTTTTATTAATGTCATGTTCCATATCCATAAACGTTGATTTACGATATGATTGTTCGTAAGCATCGTGGCTGTTAACCCGTTGTAAACGAACAGTCATCCAAAGTACTCATTCCTCGTAGTTAGTCATTACGCGCACATAAAACCCAAATTGCAAGGTAGTGGAACCAGGATCCACATTTTAAATAAAAGGGGAGATCCGTCTGACTCCTCAAATTTTTAGATATTCCGATCATGGGAAATTCAGGGAGGATTTGTTTTATATTTTTTTATTGTTTATTTCTTTTTATGCACTATTAGTCATTAAATCATGTTGTTATTTTACATCTTGTCACCTTTCTTTCTTGATTTTATAGTTTATATCCTATGACCCTTACCTCAGTAGAGCATGTTGTTTGGCGAACGTAAACATCACATAGGAACTGAGCGCGACCCCTTGATTAAGATTTCTTACATTAAACACTGCTTTTCTGAAGGGTTCACTACCAAGGTAGAAATAATGATTTCAGGGGAAATCAAGGCCAAAATAATGATTTTAGGGGTAACCAAGGGAGGTATAATAACAATAATAATTATAACCAGAACAGGGGTCAAGGAGAGAATCAGCCCAATGGCAATAACGGACAGAGAGATACCGTTAACACAACCCAGAACAACCAGACCAGTGCAGTAGTGAGTAGTACTACACCAAGCGGTAGCAATGCTTTAAACACGAACCAGGCTGCGATTTAAGGTCAGAATCTCAGTCTGTAACATGCCCTGTCCATACACTTATACAGGAACCCTATGACCTAAATGTAAGAAATGAATTATTACGTTAACTAAATGATGAAGGTATTAGGAGGTGGTTAGTAAGAGCCCCACAGTTAAATTTAACGTGTCCGAGGCGTACACAGATGTTTTAATTGTTAGTGGTTGTATGAAGAGTTGCATAGGTAGTGCATTTTATGATAAAATTAAAGGAACTGGAGTAAATTTTGAGGAGATGCCAATTAATAGCACTTTTGTTATCACAGCTGTTGGGAAGAGGTCTAAAGTAATTTCTAAGCAAGTTTTAGTAGACATTAAAATTAATAATCATGTAGAGAAGCAGATTTGTCTTGTAATTCCAAATTTTGTATTCAGTGTTATCTTGGGTTCAGAGTGGCTAAGTAGAGTGTCTGGTAACTTATGTTATGAAGTATGTACTTTAAATGAGATATCGCCAGCCGTATAGCGAGGTTCTCCATGTTTTGCGGGCAGTGTGAATACGAACGGTAGTCTAGAGGACTCGTTACGTGATGCTGAATTTCAGGGAAATATAGAGGTGGAACAATGTGTTCGGCTCTATGATGTGTTATTGTGTAATAGGAGAGTTTTTGAGGATCGCATTCGTATGGCCAATTGCTATACACATTCATTGAACGTTATTGATAGGTCAGTATTCACAGGACATAGATATCCTGTACCTTTCGCTTATCAGAGTGCAGTTGAGGCACAAATTAACCAGACGCTTGAAGATGGGATTATTGAGCACTCTAACAGTCCATATGTTAATTCTTTGATCACGGTACCCAAGGCCGATGGCTCAGTTCGTATTTGTTTAGACGCCCGTTTGGTTAACAGTAGAATTAGTTCAGATCAGCTGAAATCTATGTCAATAGAGGAATTAATGCAAACATTTGAGGGGAAGAAGTATTTCACTTGTGTAGATTTGAGTTCCAGTTTTTGGCAAGTACCACTTATGTACGAAGATAGACCATTTACAGCTTTTAGTCATAAATATAACCTTTATCAATTTTGTAGAACACCTTATGGGTTAAAGAGTAGTTCAGCAGCTTTAATTAGGGCTTTAACATCGCATTAGGGGATGACACAGGAGAGTTTGTAACCATTTACATTGATGATATGGTAATTAGTTCACGCAGTTTTGAGGAGCATCTACGTCATTTAGATATAGTTTTTCAGAAGTTAGATCAGGCAGGGTTCACTTTGAAGCTGTCTAAGTCGTCATTCTGTCAGTCAGAAGTGACATTTTTAGGTCATAGAGTGTCGAGTAGAGGTGTAACACCAGAAGAAAGTTGGGTTAATAAGATACTTAACGCAGAGGTGCCACAGAATGTTAAACAGTTAAAAACATACCTGGGAATTTGCAACTTTTTCAGGAGGTTCGTTCTTAAATACTCAGGGTTGGTAGAACCATTCAGGGAATTGCTTAAAAGTGGGACTCGGTGGAGTTGGGAGTCCAAGCATGATCAGGCTTTTAGAGTGCTGAAGGAAGGTTTTGAGAAAGCTGTAGTGCTGAAATATCCTTTGAAAGATAAGGAATATGTTGTTATGACAGATGCTTCACATATAGGCATTGCTGGAGTATTTTGTCAGAAGGATGATGAGGGTAATCTACGCATTGTATCTTTAGCCTCGCGAGGACTGACAGCAGCAGAGAAAAGATACACGATTACTGAGTTAGAGCTTTTAGGTATTGTTTTCAGTTTAGGGAAATTTAGAATGTATGTAGTAGGGGGGAAATTTGAGATCCATACAGATCACCATTCATTACTGTATATGAGGACTTGTAAACTCAGTTCTAACACAGTTAGTAGGTGGATTATTGCTCTGCAGGAATACGAATTCACAGTAAAATATATTAAAGGTAAAGATAACATTCTTGCAGACATGCTATCGAGGGACACTAATTTATGTAGGGATTACCCTGTGGTTAAAGCAGAGGACGGTATTGTAATATGTGCATGTGTGGACAGTAGCAACAGGGCATCGTTACAGACACAGAAAAATATGCTAGTGGAGCAACGTGATGACATTAAGTATGTGTCATAAAGTGAGTGTTTAGCTGGCGAGTCAGCCTATCAAATGAGTAAGTGTGGTATTTAGTGCGGGGAAGATCTGGTCTTCCAGGCAGGCGTATCAGAAGTCACCCAGGGGGGTAGTATGTAAGTAAATGAGAGTTTTTAAGGTACAGGGAAATATGACGGGATTGTCGGATGCTCTTGAGCACTAAAATGTCTCGATACACCAAGGCCAGAATTTGGTAGCGCTGGTGAATTCCCATTTGTCTCCTAGAGATGGGTGAGCGCTTGAACAGGGTATTTTTGCTTAAGGCGTCCACGAGACAAAATATGGGCCATCAGAAGGCGAGACAGTCCTTCATGAAACTCATACATAACAGCACACGTGATTTCTGTTTACGGCCTCGCCATGAAAGAATTATAAGTGTGTAATTTAAGGTATTTAGTACAAAGGTATTATTTGAGTGAGGAGAACTGGTCTGAGTTGTGAACTAGTATTAAGTAGAATTTGGTATACGGGAACTTAAGAAGACAGGGCGATTACGGCACAGAAATATTTGGTGTTATATGTAATGCGCACTTACTGTTTTTTTTCAGAAGTCAATATTGATTTTGTGTAATATAAAGAGAGATTAAGTATTATGGTCACGATGCGCTGCCACAGTAGTGTGATCGTGTGTTCAGTGAGACGAGTGAGATTAAATTTCACCATAAGGAAGGGACCTCCTGTGAAATTAGGAAGTTCTGTGGTGATAAACATATCAGAACACCATTGATGCGTGTGATGTGACATCTTATATACATAGTGCTCACACATTATTTATGTCTCTTTTTCCAACATAGAGAAATTTGAGATGCGGAAATATCCGTGGAACATTATTCTATATGAAAAACATTGGACTGGTTGCAAAGTGCAATCCATAGTGACAACAAACTTTGACGCAAAGTGCGTAAAGAAAAGTTATGAGTGTATATATATATATGTAATTTAGGGTGATTTCATTTATGTAATATGTATTTTGGATGGGGATTATTAACGTGTCTGGGATAATCGGATAATGGACCGTCGTCACGGTAAATCATCCGAGGCGAAAATGTAACGTGTTTTTCGAGGGGATTTTATGCCACTGACATAAGTCAGTAGGAAGTCATTCTATATTTATTTACGCGGCAAATTGTTCAGCCAAGAGATGTTTTCATGTTAATTTATTATTATTATTAACTTATTATTATTATTAAGGTATTTTTTGGAGCATTTTTATAAAATTATAAGCATACAGATAGGTTTTCTATGTCAGAGAAAACACTATCAAGCAAATTATTACGAACAACATTATCAGAGAAAATTATTTGATTACGGATTTTACGGAGTTTTGTCAGTTAGGGTATTATGACAGAGATGAGTCACGGGGAATTCGGCTACAGGCTTATTCTTGTCAAGAAGCAAGACGCAAGCCTGGGTTGCTGCTTCAAGAAAAGGCGAAATAGTCTGGAACGGTAATCGACATCATCCTCGCGCCGAGTGTAATGACCCGGAGGTGGGGAAGTAGCGCGTGGTGGCTCAGCCAATCAGAGGAGAGCGGACGAGGAGAAGCCGGGTCCAGAGAGGGGAGGCGAGGAGTGCATATATGGTTTGCGCGCCGTGGAGGCTAGGCGACTATCTTTGTAAAACCTAACCAGTGTGGTTGTACGTGTGATTGGCTCCGATGTTCGGACCATAAAGTTATCATATCTACAAGTATCTCATCAACTAACGAAGAAGATGACGACGTCCAGGAGGCTGTGGGAAGCTCTCTTCAACATCCAGTACGAGGGAAATGCTTCGGCAATTTCCAGTGGTAAGCGCGAATGACTCAGAACTACGCAATCTCTCGTCTTTTTTTTTCATTTTCAGTATTTCAGTAACTTCATAGCTTGGGAATAAGAGTAAAATCAGTAATTTATCCGACTCCGTTTTCGCGTAATTTTCTAGCGGTAATATTCAAATCGCAACGCTCCAATGTAAATTCAGAATATATTATTATTACTATTAATTTTGCCAAACTTGTTTTATATAATAAATTCATTTCTTTTAACCATGCAATCTTTGCTTTCAGTAGGTAGCATTAGATATAGATCGATTCCTTCTCCTGATACAATTGTTTGTTGGGTTAATGATCAAATCATACCACGATCTGAGTGAATAGATTCTTGAAGGTGTTCTACCAGAGCTAGGTGTTGTTACATATAAATTTAGATTTCAACATAGCGTTGAGGTCTTGACGCCCATTAAAACAACATATCTTAGGCAGAGTAAATATTTCAAAGTGCAAGGCAGGGCCAGTAGAAGCATTACATTTGTCACGCAAAAGTGAGGGCCAAGAAAAACCGTTTCACTTGTACGCTCAACTTGGAGCAAAGAAACCGTTACACTTGTCATCCCAACGTGAAGAAACCGTTTCAGAGCGAGTGAGTTAATCGGTTTGGACACTTTCTGTCCTGTTTTTTACCCAGAATTTCACCCCTCCCCATAGGCCCCTTTAATTGGATTTTTGAAAAAACGGTCAAACACCTATTTACTTATTTTTATGCTGATTTTTTCCCGCTGAGTTTCAAACTACTCGCCTATGTCGTTTATGAGATACAGGCTCCGTTAGGAATCTTTAAACCCCCACTTTTCACCCCATTCACCTCATAATATACACCACTTCGAAAACCCTTAGACACGTGTCTTCTTATTAGCCTACTTTCGATTTTTGCAAAAAATGAAAGTAGACTTATGAGATCAACACAGGGCGAAAAAAGTGTGTCTGTCTGTGTGTGTGTATGTGTGTGTGTGAGTCTGTGTGTGTGTGTGTATGTGTGTGTGTGAGTCTGTGTGTGTGTGTGTGTGTGTCTGTGTGTGTGTGAGTGTGTGTACTCTGAATGTCTGTCCCCCCCTATCAATTCGAACATGGTGAATGCGATTTGAACGAAATTTGGTACAAAGGTAGCACTAGCAAAGGACACCTCAGTGTCATGTTTTATATCGCCGCCATCTTGACGGAAACGTAATGGCGGCCACACAAATGTTCAAAGCTTAAATCAAATTACGACTAACCTAATCATCCGATCTCTACCAATATTTGCAACAGGATACCTTCATGGGGGGAGCATCCTTTGACCAAACCAATAGGTCATCAGCGTAATAGTTTGCGGATGGCGGCCATCTTTGTGTGAAAATCGATTCCCCCTATTAATTCGAACACGGTGCAACCGAATGGAACGAAATTTGGTACAGAGGTAGTACTAACAAAAGGCACCTCAGTGTCATGTTTTATATCGCCGCCATCTTGACGGAAACGTAATGGGGGCCACACAAATGTTCAAAGCTTAAATCAAATTACGACTAACCTAATCATCCGATCACTACCAAATTTTGCAACAACATACCTTTATGGGGGCAGCATCCTTTGACCAATCTAATATGTCATCAGCGTAATAATTTGCGGATGGCGGCCATCTTTGCGTGAAAATCGATTCCCCCTATTAATTCGAACACGGTGCAACCGAATGGAACGAAATTTGGTACAGAGGTAGTACTAACAAAAGGCACCTCAGTGTCATGTTTTATATCGCCGCCATCTTGACGGAAACGTAATGGCGGCCACACAAATGTTCAAAGCTTAAATCAAATTACGATTAACCTAATCATCCGATCTCTACCAAATTTTGCAACAACATACCTTTCTAGAGGAAGCATCCTTTGACCAAATGAATAGGTCATTAGCCTAATAGTTTGCGGATGGCGGCCATCTTTGTGTGCAAATCAATTCCCCCTATTAATTCAAACACGGTGAAACCGAATGGAACGAAATTTGATACAGAGGTAGCACTAGAAAAGGGCATCTCAGTGTCATGTTTTATATTGCCGCCATATTGACAGAAACGTAATGGCGGCCACACAAATATTCAAAGCTTAAGTTAAATTACGACTAACATAACCATCCGATCTCTACCAAACTTTGCAGCAACATACCTTTATGGAGGGAGCATCCTTTGACCAATCCAATAGGTTATTAGCCTAATAGTTTGCGGATGGCAGCCATCTTTATGTCAAAATTGATTCCCCCTATTAATTCGAACACGGTGGAACCAAATGGAACGAAATTTGGTACAGAGGTAGCACTAGCAAAGGGCACCTCAGTGTCATGTTTTATATCGCCGCCATCTTGATTGTAACGTAATGGCGGCCACCCGAATGTTCAAAGCTTAAATCAAATTACGATTAACCTAATCATCCGATCTCTACCAATATTTGCAACAAGATACCTTTACGGAGGGAGCATCTTTTGACCAATCTAATAGGTCATCAGAGTATTAGTTTGCGGATGGCAGCCATCTTTGTGTGAAAATCGATTCCCCCTATTAATTTGAACACGGTGCAACCGAATGGAACGAAATTTGGTACAGAGGTAGTACTAACAAAAGGCACCTCAGTGTCATGTCTTATATCGCCGCCATCTTGAGGGAAACGTAATGGCGGCCACACAAATGTTCAAAGCTTAAATCAAATTACGACTTACCTAATCATCCGATCTCTACCAAATTTTGCAACAACATACCTTTATGGGGGGAGCATCCTTTGACCAAACTAATAGGTCATCAGCGTAATGGTTTGCGGATGGCGGTCATCTTTGTGTGAAAATCGATTCCCCTTATCAATTCGAACACGGTGAAACCGAATGGAACCACATTTGGTACAGAGGTAGCACTAGCAAAGGGCACCTCAGTGTCATGTTTTATATCACCGCTATCTTGACGGAAACGTAATCGTGGCCACCGAAATGTTAAAAGCTAAAATGTAATTACGACCAACCTAATAATCTAGTCTCTACCAAATTTTGCAACACCATATCTTTATGTGGGAATCATATTCTGACCAAACTGCAAGAACATCAGGCCAATAGTTTGCAGATGGTGGCCAAGTATGTTTGCAAATCAATTCCCCCTATCAATTCAAACACGGTGAAACCGAATTGAACGAAATTTGGTACAGAGGTAGCACTAGCAAAGGGCATCTCATATTCATGTTTAATATCCCTATAGCACGTTGTATTTCAACAAGCTACTACAACCAACATTCAATCATACTCCTTGAAAAGGACAAAGAGTTATAACAATACCCATGCATTTAGGAGAAAGTAGGCTATATGTTCTTTACTGAACATCTTGTTTTTAATTATGAGTTTATATGCCGAGTTTCACATCCCCCAATGAAACCAATCGGGAGATATTGCTATTCAATGAAATGCAGGTCTACCCCCTTAACACCCCCTTTAGAACCTGAATATCCAAAAATCCTTTCTTAGTGGGCGTTTGCGGCCCTTGGGTAAGCTGCATGCCAAATTTCATTCCATTCCGTTGGGTGGATTCTGAGATTTCGTGATGAATGTGTGAGTGAGTGAGTGAGTTAGTGAGTGGTATTTGACAAATATCTAGTAGATAGTGTCAAGTCTTTGTTATGCTATACTCGGTTGACAGTGCTGTGTGAGCAGTTGAGTAACTAACGGGATTTCAAGTAAAGATCCTCATTTTCTATACCGGTAGTGCAGAGGGCAACCCGAATCCAGTCGGCCGTGTCTCGACTTGAGCTATGTTGCCATGAAAACTATCTGCCTTGCCATTCTTTCATGAGTATATTTTATGATTTGATTAGCCTGTGCTTGGGTGCAAAAGGGCTGAAAACAGAAGATTGAGAAAGACTATCGAAAATTCATGTAGTCAGCGGTTCCTTCTGTGTCCTAAACTATGTGTATGCAAAATTTGGTTGAGATTGGTGAAACTGTGTAGATTTGTATACGGAACCAACCAACCCACCCAACCACCCACATACATACAGACTTTCACTTTTATATATTAGAAAGAAGATAAAAATACTTTTTATTATTATTTTTGAGATTTTTTTGAAAACACAGAAATTTTGAATTTTTACTATTTTGGAAACTAACACGTTTACAAATAAGTTTGCTTGACATAAATGAAAGGTCCCTACCCCCTCTACCATGAACATAAATGTCAAGTCTCTAGGACAAAAAAAACTGTGCATTAAAAAAATTATTAAATAAACGAGTGTTTGTAGACAGAGAGCCGGTAGCGCTTAACACATGTTACAACGAGGTTATGACTGACCATGGTGGATACAGGAAATGTCTATTTCGACGGGGCGATGTATGTCAAAACGAGGAGTTGCTTTTCGATATTTTTTCCTATGACGAAAGAATGAAGGCGAATATTTTGAAATGTGACAAGCATGCTAAGATTTTTTACCCCTGAAGGGGATCTTTAACGTTTTAGTTAACGGTGATGAGCGAGATCGCTCTCTGACAAAACAGTCGGTTGTAGGATATGACCAAGTGATTCTTAGACGTTGGCGATCTCGGTGACCGTGCCCGGAAGAAATGAATTGCTATTTTGGTGGGATGGCGGAGGCAGCTAATGACGGTTGGTTTTGTGACATTTCCTATGACGGATGGAGGCGAATATTTGAAAGTGTGTTAAGTGTGCTAGGAATTTTTTACCCCTGAAGGGGATCATTAACATGCTAGTAAACGGTAATAAGCGAGACTGCTGTCTGGCACAGTAAATGGTTTTAGAATATGGAAACCTATAACATTTGCTCGACCAAGTCATGTGCATGTACGCAAAGAGCCAAAACGGTAAGGTCATTGGCCTGAAATGTTATAAACTAAATATCGAACTGGGTAAAGTCATGTGTTTAGGGTGGAAGTATGTGGTTAACATAATTATGTATTGAGGATGGCCGCTTGCTAGTAATTATTATTATTACAGTAAAATGTTTAATAATAATAATAAGAAGAAGACACACATGTTTTCAATACTAACACACACAGTCCTGCTCACTGGAGACAGAATATTGTACCTAGCCAGAGGACTTGTGAGAGAGTTTGCTGATAAGACAAAAATGCCTACGTCAGCAGGAAGTGTGATATCAGCTTACTTGCCTCGTGGTTGCTAGTAGGTGTGCTATTTAAGCAGAGACCGCCATTTTGGTTCCTAGACAGCCGTACTAAAGATGTATAAGAGGCTGCCATTTTGGTTCCCTATTAAAAACATGAAACTAGTATAAGGTACACGAATCTTATTCAGATTGAGGAATGTGAAGAGGCGTGGGAACACGTGTGAGAGAAAAAACAGTTCAAGGTCCAAACGCTGAGAAAATGCAACTCTCTCTGTTGCTAGGCTAACTGATAACTATTGCGTTAGTGATGCACTTGCCATTTTAGCAAACGGACGTATACAGTAGAGCTCTGAACTGAACTTTGGAATATGAAAATCCTTTTATTTTTTGGTAAGTCCCTTATGAATGATTATTTTAATAATGAAATGCTAATGAACCTTAAATTTGTAGTTATTGATTAGGTCCTAACTGTCCTAACATGAATTTTTGAGGATATGATAAGTCCTTTTGAACAAACACTTGCATTATCTTTAGTGTTTGAGAAAGCCAACAAAAAACTGTTTCCTTGAAATACATTAGTGGATATGTTGTTGGTTTTCTTTGTTGTTGTTGTTGTTTTCTGCCAACAGGTGCTTACTGCGTATGACAAGGCTGTACACTAGTGGGTTAGACCGCCTTTCTTGCTAAGGGTCTCCTATATACCCTAAACATGGCTATACATGTTAGTTCTGAACATTTAGTGGTTAATTGTATATTGAGTTTAAATAGAGAACTTTTAGAAGCACGTCTTGCATGCGGTTAAACTTCACAAGTGTCACATGCAACACGCAAAGTATGTTCCAACTACCTAGCTGTAATTATGAGCACTACCTGTACTACTAGCATCCTACCTAGCGGAGGATATGAACACTTACTAGTAATATCCAAAGTGAGCTGAGGTTAGGTTAGGTTAGGTCAAGTTAGGTTAGCCATCAAAATAAGTTACCAAAATAAGTCATCAAAAATAATTGGTTTTTACACTTGAGGTCTTGGGTTCCAACTCGACTATGCACAGAATTTAATTAACATCTGAGAGTTGAAAGGTTAGGTTAGGTTAGGTTAGGTGAAGTTAGGTTAGGTTAGGTGAAGTTAGGTTAGTGTAGGTTAGGTTAGTGATGTGAGGTTAAGTGTTTAAATATTTCCTCTCTTTCAACTATTTCCCAACACCAAGAAAAAAATCCACTAAATACATTGACACAAATAACTTGTCAAATAAGCCAATACAAGAGCCAATACTAAAGCCAACACAAAAAGCCAACACAAAAGCCAACCAAAAAGCCAACACGGAAAGCCAACACGAAAAGCCAACATAAAAAAGCCATCACGAACAGCCAACATGAAAAGCCAATACGAAAAGCCAACACAAAAGCCAACACAAAAAGCCAACACGGAAAGCCAACACGGAGAGCCAACACAAAAAACAACACAAAAAGCCAACACAAAAAGCGAACACAAGAAGCCAACACAAAAGCCAACACAAAAAGCCAACACGGAAAGCCAACACGGAAAGCCAACCCAAAAGGCCAACACAAAAAGCAAACACATAAGCCAACATGGAAAGCCAACACGGAAAGCCAACACAAAAAGCCAACAAGAAAAGCCAACACGAAATCCAACACAGAAAGCCAACGCAAAAAGCCAACACATAAGCCAATGTATACACTTATGGTAGGTCACTCCATCAGCAAAACAGTTGTAACCTTTGTAGTGTGAACATCGTACTGTACCCGAGTTGGAGTATGACCACTAAGCTACGGTGCTGCGTGAACGGCCGGGGGCCGCAAATATTACATCACGGTGGTTTGATCTTGCCCGAATGACCGGTGGAGGTCAGTGCACTTGTGTGATGATGTCTCGGCTGGGAGCAAGGAGAGGTATATGCGAGCTACCCCCACCCCCTTACGGCGGGGAGGATAGCGGGGCCGCTTGGCAGGTGATCGCGAGACGAGCTTGCTCATTCTGATGTTTGATTCTGTTCGTGTCCAGAACATGTTTAGTGCGGACCGGTATCGCTGTGTGTGTTGTATTCTTACGGTCGTAAGGGCGAGCTATTAGATGCAAGTTTGTCACTTGCAAATCGCAAGCAAACGGCAGTGTGAAAGTGATGGTTCATATTCGTAAATATTGGGACTTGCACTGACATCACGTAAGTTGAAAAATCATATAAACATTACCAGCATAAAGCAGCAGTGATACAAAGTCTGAGGGCTGGATATTTCTCATTCTGTGCTACAAGCTTACACACTATTCAATGGAAATCAGTTGGGGGCATCTTTTTGCAACCGAACATTGCACATTTAATCAAAGCCGTGGTGGCAAGTGAACATGGCTGTAAGCATCATTGGAACTCTGTAATAGTTCACATAATTCATTGAACATTGTTTCACGCCGGACTTCTGGAACAGTCTGTGCCAATTACACTGAACACAATCTCACTTCTGAACATTCTAGATCGAATTGGAACAGTGGCGGCGTGTTACTCTAAAATAATGGGGCAACATATTAATGAAGTAAATTTCTCGTGAGGAAGGAGAGACATACAGTGTCGAATATTTCTAATTACACCATGGCACATTAAAACACGCAGAAGGCGTGATGGAGGGATGGAACTTTGATCCAGGAGGCGTCGCGACGATCTTCGCAAGCAGACGCCTGCCGCCAACACGACACCAGGGAACAGTTATCAGGGATCTTCACACTCTATTAAATTTGCAGAAGAGGTTTGTCTCTGCCTAACGAAAATGCCAGGAGGTAAAAATGTGTCGCCAGCCCACATGAATTGAATCTTCCCATAATGAGTTGCACTCCAGAGCACATGATCATATTTAGACTTTGTATAATTCCACGTTATGGCAAGAGCATTATCTGATTGTACACATCGGAGTCTAATGAATTTTGTTGGGATTAATGATGATAATGATTGTTTTTTTTACGATTGTTATTACTATTATTTTCTTTTGCATAATTGCGATGGCAATTATTTCAATGTTTTTTTTTCTTCTGAGTTTCTTTCATGATGCATTCTTTTTCGATTTATGGTTTTATCCAAGGATTTTAAGATAGTGGGAATCCGGTGCACAGTTGTTTATGTTGATCCACTTTTTCTTTGGGGATTTGATGTTGAAGCCTTAGGATGACTTTGCCGTCTGTGCGATTTTTTTTTTTTTTTGAACTCCAGATCTTTTCTAGGACGATCTATAGTGGTCTCATTTGAGGACTTTGTGAGTTTTGCCTTGAGCCGTTCACATTTCGATTGAATTATTAGTATTTTGGATGCATATCTGTTCAGATCCTACTGTTCGATTTATGCATTCTGGTTGCCACATTTTGAGTGTGAAGATACCCAATATTAAATATTAGATTTGCCACTTGGATATTATATTTGTGATAGGAATTATTGAAGTTATGTACAGAAATGCTCAGATGATGATCTGATTTCTGGTATTGAATGATAGTTTGATGGGCCATGATCTTTTGTGACATGTTGCTCGAGTTATTTAGAGGGCTATTGCCTTAGTGCAACGATTTTTTGGCAAATGATATGACATGTTTTATCATGAATTATTATAATCCTATCATGATGTTTAAATATTTTGATCCAATTATTTGGTCTCTCTTAGAGAATTTATGGTTTATTTTGACAAATGGTCATTGCTTTGGTGAGGCAAAATTTAATCTTTCTTACTCTGTCCTCTTTACTAATTATTTTGATCAGCAATTGCTTGAGCAATGTAACGAAATCATGGAGTATGGTTGCACTGATACTTCAATGATCATTTGATGGAGTTTGATTCTGGATTATTCTTGAATCTAGTTGTGGATTCGAGACCACTAGACCATGAAAGGATTATTATAATAATTGCGAGCATTAGGGATGATTATTGAATTGACAAAAGATTATCGAATTTTGAACAAGATTATTAGTTTAGGATTCTCTAAAAGATTTCGAATTGAGCATGAGATATTCAATTAAGGATTTCGATTTGATTAAAAGATTTATTTTTGAACTGATCCTGATAATCAGCGTACTGATGTGGACAATTTTTGATTTTAGGAACTGAGTTAGAGGAGTTCATATGATATTATTGTCAGTTATAATTGTAAATAGGTTTGGACAATTGGATAGACCGTTTTGTGTGCAATTACGGTAGTACAATGCCGATATCAATTCATTAGCAAGCAGTTTCACATCACAGGGCGCATTAGCTTGATTATTTGATGGTGTATTTAAATTCTTTCATATAATTGAAGTTAGGTCGCTCAGGGATGAGTGTTAATAAATTTTCGTGTTGTGTGCGCCGAAAAATCTCTGCAGCGTGAGAAGAGACTTTTAGTTGGCTTTCGTTTCAGTCCTGTGATGTAATTTTTTTATTGATCCGATTTGGCAAGATTCAGAAAGACATTACACCATATCTTAGGGATTCTCTAGCCGTCGAGATCATAGTCAGGGTGTTGAATTTTAATGCAAGCTGAATCCATGAATAAATAAGGATCATTTTCCTTTACCTTCTTAAATTTATTTTATCTGTGTCATTTCTTTTTTCATTCTTTTAACTCTGGCCTCTCCAGGAATGTGTCCTTGCGAACTCTAGTTTGATGGCGCCCTCTTTTCCATCCCGTAACGACCCGGAGATACTCGGTCTCGCGCCACCCGAGCCGTTTTTTCTTATATTATCAAACTAGAATTCAGGCACATTCGTTTTTCTCCTGCTACATTTTTTTATTGCACTCCCCTGTTATTTCTCGTAAATTGTGTGGTGTAATTTTTGGCCGGGTCATCGCACATATTTCCGGGACGGGCACAGTACTGACAGGTCAGTTACTACTATGGAACGTATTACAACCAACAAATGTAGGCAACGTGCACTCTATCAAGGCTACTCTTATAACTATAATCGCCGGAATGTGATTGGAATAATATTCCGGCGATGCTCAAAAGAGAGGTCAACAAAATGTCGAGGCAATCTGAAAAGTAAAAATGGAAAGGTTTTAAGTGTGAGTGTTCATCAATGTAGTGCTCTTAACGAACCACGGTTGCTGTTTACAAACAAATTTCAAAATGCTATAAAGCAAGTTCAAGAAAACGATATTGCGGCTAAAGATAATGCAGTGTTCGTTCAAAAGGATTTATCATGTCCTCGAGAAGTCATGTTAGGACAGTTGTCAACGTACAAGAAACCTTCAACACTATCAAAGTCGACACAGACTATAAATAACGTGGTATTGCAAGAGGATAAAAAGGACTATATACTAATAGTGATAATGGTCATAATGACAATGATAATAATGATCATGATGATAATGATGATGATGATGATGATAATGGTAATGCTTTGTTTACACCTAAAAATTCATTTGTTAAATTTGTATACCGGGACAAACCCAGTAAGCCAATTCAACGGCTTCGACACTTGCATGCTTTACAACAAGCTGGGCATACCGGTCACGATTGGGAAATCAAAGGAATTGAACAAGAGCTTCTACGTGCTGAAATTATTGTGTAATGGGTCTACCACTTTGCAACCACCTTTACCCCCACTCTTGGTTCTTATATTTGCTTATTTGCTTCCACTTTTACCTGAACTCTTTGGATCCATATTTGCTCTCACATTAAACTATTATTCTCATTACCAAGTTGACTTTACTAGAGCTTAGTCTATGCTTGACAGCTGACATGGAAGAATCAGTGAGTAGGTATGGTAAGCCTTACGCATACTATAAAGGATATTAATATATTGTGAAACGAACCAATAAAAATGGAAATGTTATTTGGCGTTGTTCAAAGCAACGTTCCAAACATTGTCGTGGTGACCTAAAAAGTAACAAGTAGTTCCGTGTAGAACTATACAGCCTATTTTCATATATCCTGCTCATGTTAATTGCCTCTATCAACATACAAAATTTCAGTTTAATTGCTGTAACAGATTCGTTGATATTGAGAACCGTCTAAATATTTCAGATGGTCGCCAGGTTGGATTTTTATTTTTGTACTATTATAATTAGGATTATTGTGTACGTGTGGTATTCAAACTTCAATCGCATGATTAGGACACAAGAAGTAACAAGTAGTTCCGTGAAGAACTATACAGCCTATTTTCATATATCCTACTTAAGTTAATTGCCACTATCAACATACAATATTTCAGTTTGATTGCTGTAATAGATTCGTAGATATTAAGAACCGACTAAATATTTCGGATGGTCGCCATGTTGGATTTTATATATGTAGGTCCTAGAGTTATGTACTGTTACATGCAGATTATTGTGAACGTGTAGTATTCAAACTTCAATCGCATTATTAGGACACAAGAAAAAACAAGGAGATTTTAAAATTTTTCACAGCTGCCATCTTGAGGTTATGGAAAAAATTGAAATAAATTAGATGCCAGTGGATTAACATTCGTATAAGGATTTACTGTACCAAGTTTCACCTCACTCAGATGGTTAATTTGCGAGAAACGTCCATGTAAATATTTATAATTCGCGTCGCCGCCATGTTGGATTTGTGATCACCAGGTTATTTAAAGTCCTATAGGTGAACTTAAGTTCATAGCCCCTATGAACATTAAAAAATGCAGTTTAATTGCTAAAATAGATTGGTAGATATTCAGTATCGTCTAAATATTTCGGATGGTCGCCATGTTGGATTGTTAAATGTATAGGCCATAGAGTCATGTACCATTAAAGGAAAATTATTGCGTAGGTTCATTATTCAAACTTTCACTTCGATCGCAAGACTGCATCACAAGAAATAAAAACTTAATTTTAAAATTCGCACTGCCGCCATCTTGAGGTTATGTAAACAATTGAACGAAATTAGATACCAGTGGATTACAATGAGTATAAATATTTCCTGTACCAGGTTTCAGTGCGCTTGGAACATTAAATCGCGAGAAAGGTCTATTTAAAATTTTCAAATTCGCTTGACCGCCATGTTCGTTTTGTAGTTAACCGGTTTTTGAAAGTCTTATAGATGGACTTCCAGTAGTGCCCTTTATCTCCGTACAAAATTTTAGGGAGATACCGCTAATAGTTTCAGAGATATAGAATGCCGGTGAAATATTTCGCACATCCGCCATCTTGTGATTATGTAAACAATTGAACGAACTTAGATGTCGGTGCATTACAATGTATATAGACATATACTGTACCAAGTTTCATTGCGTTTGGTTGGTCAAATCACGAGAAACGTCTATTTAAATGTCACAAATTCGCTTGGCCTCCATGTTGGTTTTGTAGTTACCAGGTTTTCAAATGTCACATAAGTGAACTTATAGTAGTTCCTTCTATCACCATATAAAATGTCAGGGTAATATCGGTAATAGTTTCGGAGATATTGAATGCTGGTGAAATATTTCGCACAGCCGCCATGTTGGATTGGTGAGTCGTAACAAAATTTGAAGGGCACGGTCGAGGTCGCCGGAAATAGTGCTATGAACTTTCCGAGTTTCATTGAAATCGCTCATGCCGTTTAGATTTTATTAGGGGGGGGACACACACACGAATCACGCACACACACACGCACACACACACGGACAAAAGGTGATCTCATAAGCCTATTTTTTCAAAATTGAAAATAGGCTAAAAACGAGATTTAAACATTAGGCACAGCAGCCATCTTGTGATTATGCAAACAATAGAAATAAATTAGATGCCAGTGGATCAACATTTGTGTAAGCATTTAACGTACAACGTTTCAGGGCACTCGGATAGTTAATTCGCGAGAAACGTCCATTTAAATATTTATACTTCGCGTCGCCGCCATGTTGGATTCGTGCTCACCAGGTTACGGAAAGTCCTATAGGTGAACATATGTTCATAGTCTCTATGAACATAAAAATTTCAGTTTCGTTGCTGTAAAAGATTCATAGATATTGAGAACCGTCTAAGTATTTCGGAAGCTCGCCATTTAGGATTGTTATATGTATAGGCCATAGAGTTATGTACCATTCAAGGACACTTATTGCCTAGGTTCATTATTCAAACTTTCACTTCGATTGCATGATTACGACACAAGAAATTAAAACTTAATTTTAAAATTTCGCACAGCCGCCATCTTAAGGTTATGTAAACAATTGAATTAAGTTAGATGGCAGTACATTACAATCTGCAAAATCATTTACTGTACCCCATTTCACTGCGCTCAGAGAGTTAACTCACGAGAAAAGTTTATTAAAATATTTCAAATTCGCTTGGTCGCCATGTTCGTTTTGTACTTTACAGGTTTATGAGTTATACATAGGTAAACTTGTATCAGTACCCTTTATCACCGTACAAAACTGCAGGGTGATATCTGTAATAGTTTCGGAGATATAGAATATCAGTGAAATATTTCGCACAGCCGCCATTTTGAGGTTATATAAACAATTGAACTAAATTAGACTCCAGTGCATTGCAATGTGTATAAACATTTGCTGTACCAAGTTTCATTACGTTTGGATAGTTAAATCGCGAGAAAAGTCTATTTAAAAGTCTCAAATTCTCTTGGCCGCCAAGGTTGGTTTTGTAGTCACCAGGTCTTTGAAAGTCTCATAGGTGAACTTCTAGTAGTGCCCTTTAATACCGTACACAATTTCAGGGCGATATCGGTATTAGTTTTGGAGATATTGAATGCTAGGGAAATATTTCGCACAGCCGCCATGTTGGATTGGTGAGACGTAACAAAATTTTAAGGGCACGGTCGAGGTCGCCCGGTATAGGGCTAAGAACTTACCGAGTTTCATTGAAATCTCTCCAACCGTTTAGATTTTATTAGGGGACACACATACACACCTCACACACACACACACACACACGCGGACAAAAGGTGATCTCATAAGCCTATTTTTTTTCAAAATTGAAAATAGGCTAAAAAATAGTGAGGTTTTAAGTGTCAGTGATCATCAATGTAGTGTACTGCATGAAAAAGAGTTGCCGTCGACAAAAAATCAAGAAAACCATATTGCTACTCAAAATAGTGGATTGTTTAATGAGCAACGTTTAACCCCTGTTCTAAAAGTTATGTTTAATTCATCTTCCACGTCGCAAGAGCCTTCAACATCACAAACTATGCAAGAGGTAGTGTTGTTGTTGTCGTTTTAAAGAGTGGAACAACTAGGTCATCTGCTCTTGACATGCAAGAGGATCACAATGAGTAAATAGTAATATCAATAAGGTTTTATGCCCATACAACCATTGCGGCTTCCCCAGTTTTCGAAAACAACAGTGAATGGACATTGCTATAAATTGATCTACAACAAGCCTTTTGTTTAAAACTATAACAGACTATTGTAAAGAGAGAAAGGCTTGTATTCAGTGTGCATCTATTGTCATAATCATGTATACTCTGCAATGTTAAATATACTAACTTTGTATAAAATAAAACAGCATTGTAACATCATTTTGCATTTATTACCAAACTTAATATACATGTTTTTGGTTTCATAATAGAATTCTTTAGGACAACACTGAAAACTAAAACATTATTATTCTATACTCATATTTTTTCTTTCAGTCCATTGTCATCACTTATATCTTCCATTATTATTATTTGACATTTGTTTTTTTAATTTTATTAAAACGAACCTTGCACCTATTGTTTTTAAAACCTCCATAAATTAAATGTACAGGTTGCACAGCATTATTGACTTCTTCAAAAACACTCTCCGACATATCATTAAACCGTATAGGCTGAAATGTCTCAAAGTTTTCACATACACAAAATACACGATCACCATATGCAGTTTTCAATTTCCAAATCTTGATAATGCGGAATGGAATATGCGTTGGCAATTCGCTGAGCTTCTTTGTCTCTAAGCCACATGATTGTCCCACAGCATTCAAAACATTCATTGTAGTAGTCTATAAACAAAACAAAAGCATATCTATTACACTCTAAAACAGTTTTAATAATATTGTGCAATTAGGGATTTTGCACTATGCATGGCGAATAAATTATACTAGTTATGCAAGAAATGCCCTAACTGTAGCAGATACTACTTTTCTGCATATAGCACAAGTGTTAAGTTCTAATGAACACTTGACACATGCTATCATGTGTCCACAAGGCAAAAATACAACACCTAGTTCATCTTGATAACAAATTTTACATAATTGTTGGTCAAACTTTTGTATCTGTTCGTAAGACAAGTCTTTTCTTTCAGCCTTATGTATTTGCTCCGCGTGTTCTAACTCTAAAGGCACTTTTATGTCTTGTGCTTCGATCACGTTTTCTTTACGAATAGTGTTCACAAATTCCTGACCTTTAAGCAACACCAAGTATCTAGAGTTAGGCAACCAACGAGCGTGTTGCATAAAAGGGTCATCAGTCATTTGCCAATCCTTTAAAGCAAATCCACAATAAAAACATATTGTTTTATCCCCTTCACCAGTATAAAAAAAAATCCAGCTTCACTTAGCTGTTTGGTAAGGTTTTTAAAATTAATGGCCATTCATTTTTATAAGATTATAAACGTTTTTTAACAGAGCTGTACTCTGGGTGAACTAGTGCTCTAGTCTTGCAAACGCCCAATTTTTCAAATGCACAAGCCAATTCAACACTGTCTATGGCATATGGAACACATATATCGACACTACCGTTGTTGGCTGGTAGTACATCATTATTAATTTTATTTATTTATTTGTGATTCAGCAATGTATGTAGCGGCCAATGGCCTTGTGGTTCGGTAAAATGGATACACGGGATTGTTACCCACTTGTTTTCCAAGCATGTAAGGACAACAAGGAGACCATCGCAAATGGTCTCTAAAGGGATCATCCCCCTCTTTCCAGTGTGAAAGTTCAATACAACAAAACACACAGCGCACCACATCTTCTCGGTTCAAGAATAAAAAAAACGGATTCTGCAAGTTTATGTGTCGACAAACAGCCTACAGGCCAGGATTCACTTGTTAACCAACGATCATGTTCTGAATTTAAATTTAACCCACGTGGTAAACCAACTTGCTCACTTGTTGTATTTGGTACTATCACCATGTGTTATAGTAAAACTTTTTCTTATTGTAAAGTTATTAACGTTGCACAGAGTACTTTAAATCACAATGTATGCTTGTTCACTATCTTTTCACTACGTTAATGGCGCATGACCACGCCCAAAAACAAACAAAATAACCCATCACTCACTCAATCAATCAATCAATCAATACTTGTAAATAAAACGTTAACGTTAATTGGCATTAATATATCAAAACACCATCAAAAAATATTTAATAATAAACTGTATGTCGGCATTAACAGTAACCCATGTACGTATTTTATTTTTATAAAGCTACAGTCGTTTACATCCCCCTTTAACCAATATATAAACAAAAATGAATGAATGTCAAGTCAGTTTGTTCAGATTAACGTGTTCAAACCTGTAGATATTTTTAGAGTCCATAGGGAACCGTCCATAAATTAAATTTAAATTTTTTTTTTAGAAAATCCAACATATCCTTGTACATTCTCGGTAAACAACCAATATGGTCTTGTACCGGTTGTCAATACATAGTCATTAATTAAGAAAGCAATCTTTGTACCAGTCACGTACAGGTAATGAATATTTTTATATATGGTTTTTCATTAGTGGTAAAATGGAATAGCATTTTTAAGTTAGACTTACCTGAGTTTTCAATAGTTCACTGCCTGGAAACAATGGTTGCACTCTACTGCATCTTGGGGTTTCAGCAACTGCTACGGCGGTAAGGCTTTTCTTTCCAAGTTTCAAAAATTAATAAAATAAACCGCCATAAATACCTAAATTTAGGTTAATACATGCATTTCATAAAATAAAATAAAATAATATCAAACAAAAAAATTTAACAAGTTAGTTTAAAAAAATAATCTCACCTTCACTTGCACTGGCTTTTTAATGTTTCCTTCTAGTGGACCCAAAAGCGCAATGGTTTCTTGTATCTCAGATATGTAAGGAATACCGGTTATCTGCAAACAAATTAATAAATAAATAAATAAAAATCATTAATTACCTAATCAATAACGACAAATTTAAGGTTCATTAGCATGACATTATTAAAATAATCATTCATAGGTACTTACCAAAAAAATAAAAGGATTTTTCTTCCACAGCTCTACTGTATACGTCTATTTGCTAGTCCTGTCAGTGTATCACTAACGCAATTCTTATCAGTCTGCTTAGCAACAGAGAGAGTTGTATTTTCTCACCGTTTTGACCTTGAACTCATGTCTGTCTCTCACATGTTCCCACGCCTCCCCACATTCGTTAATCTCCATACGATTTGCGTACCCTATACTAGTTTCATGTTTTAATAAGTAACCAAAATGGCTGCCTGTTATACATTGGTAGTACTACTGCATAAGAACCAACATGGCGGCTGCTTAAACGTCGCACCTGCTAGCCACCACGAGGCAAGTAAGCTGATATCACACTTCCTGCTGACGTAGACATTCCTGCCTCGTCAGCAACAGCAACAGCTCTCACGAATCCTCTGGCTAGGTACAATATTCAGTCTCCAGTGAGCCGGACTGTGTGTGAGTTAGCATTGAAATACTTGTGTGTCTTATTGTTTTTATTAATCTTAAATATTTTACTGTAATAATAATTGTTACGTGCAAGAGCCCGTCCCAACGTTTCAAACATGTATTTACCCCTGGATGGAATTCTTGACAAATTTTGAAATGACCGCTTCGTCGCTCAGTTCCGCCTGTGACCACGAGATGGTAGCTGCAGTCGGACTTTGGAAAGTCTGCACGTGGTTCCTGTTTCTCTCCGATAGATAGTGTGTGCTGCGCCTTATGAAACTCTTTATATGCATGCCATAATTGAAAGACAATTGCATTCTTCATCATGAAACAAATGCCGGTGTATGCATGATACCGCCAAATTATTTGCTAAATTATGACATTGTTGATTGAGGTGTCAAGCCGTGATTGGACAATAAATTTAAATGAATGCAGTTCGCTTCTTGAGGCGAAAATTCTCCGCCATCTTGTGGAGTCCATTAGTTGTATTGTAAACAAGAAGCATAAAGCCGACTGGTCGTAAAAAGTGTCACCGCTGATGGGGGCTCTGGCCCCCATTCTCTACGAAATATAAATTTATGCAAGGAAAAAGGAATTGCCTGTACTCTTCAGGTTGTGAATTTCATCGTTTCGCCGTGAAGTGGACGTGTGAAATGTGGTCGCATCTGGATGCGGACCTACGCTTGTGAACAAAACAAAGCATGTGCTGGGCGGGTTTCTTCAGGGCAATATAGTGCCATATTTTATTTATTTAAAATGTGTTAGTTTTTTTGTTTTCATTGTGTCTCCACTGAGAAGGATGTAAGGTACGTTACATTATATCTTGATATTTATTTTTGTTATGGAGCTCCGATGTCATCTTATAGTATTGTTTTAATTCTGTACCGTATTTTGTTTTATAAGCCTAATTTTATTTTTGTTTTTAATAACGTTTCCTTATATTTATTTATTTTGTTATTATTTCTTGTACCTTCTGGAGACACATTTATAATTTTATTTTGCGTTTAAATTGTTACTTATTTTCTTTTGCCAATCTTAGGATTGATATAGTATTCAATTTAATTTATCCATGATCCGTTGCCTTTCACTGTTGTAATAGTATTTAGACATAATTGTTTTCCTCCGTTCATTTCCTTCTGCTGATGTTAAAATTTAGTTTTGTTAATTGTTTGCCGTAGTTTCGATCAGGCATGCGGTCCTGTTGTTTTTAGTGGCCATGTTAGTTTGTTTTTTTGCCGTGATGCATTATGGTCTCGAGGTCAGTCTCTAGGCGTCAACCGCGAAACTCAAACGTGTTGTGTTAACTTAAGATGTTTTTTTTATTTAACCTTGTCGGTTTAACATTGTGTTTTTAGTATTTGTTCCTGTGTTTATCTCCTTCATGCAAATTAATGAATTGTTTTCTGATACAATTTAATTTGGTTAATTTAATTTTTATTTCTCGTTTCATCGTGGCCGGGATCTACGAATGCCGGATGGCTATTGCATTTCCTTATAAA
Source organism: Meconema thalassinum (assembly GCA_946902985.2). Classification (NCBI taxonomy): domain Eukaryota; kingdom Metazoa; phylum Arthropoda; class Insecta; order Orthoptera; family Tettigoniidae; genus Meconema; species Meconema thalassinum. The sequence continues at coordinate 2,012,477,468 of OX336388.2, read as the reverse complement.
TTATCAAGCCCTTTCTCATTGTGTTATACCTGTAATTTTTATTTTAACCTTTGGGCTGTATAACATTTTAATTTCAATTTGATTCTTGTTCTTTTGTTTGCAAACAAGCATGTTCTGTTTCTGGTGAAGGTGCTCCTTTAAATTTTTAATATTAAATTTTTATTTTAAATTTTCATTCTACTCTTGTGGCATTATTTTGCCGACGGCAATTCTGTCGGTTACATGGGGGGTGTCTGTACAATAGCCTGTGCGTTCCCCTTCTCCATCTTCCTTCCACCCCGTTGGAGCTCTTCTGTTGGGACATGTCATCTGGAGGTGATTTTGTTGCTGTGGAAGTGACGCGGACCTCTGAATAAAAGGTAAGTAGGGCCCCCGGATTCCAGGTGTCGCAGTGGTGAAGCAGAGCGTTGGTTATCGAATTACCGACGTGCTGCTGGCCACGCGGCGGTGTTATTGCCAGGTGGCGCAGTGGTAGCAGAGCGTGGTTATCGAATTACCGACGTGCTGCTGGCCATGCGGCGGAGTTATTGCCAGGTGGCGCAGTGGTAGCAGACCGCGCTCGAGTTCACTTCCGTAACTATCCCCTCCCCACTACCCGCAGGCTGTTTTATGGACCCCTCTAGTGCTGATGGCGCGGTCGTTGGTGGGATTTTGTCAGGCCAGTGCACTTGATGTGTAAAGCTAATCCTTGTCGTTTGTTTTATTTCATGTTTGCCTCTGGATATCCATATGCTGTATGTAAGTGACCTGTTTTGAAGCGAGGCGTTTGCTGCTGCATTTTACCCTGTTTGTGTGCAACATTACAACTGAAGAAGCTGCTCGGTGAGTGACTGACATGTGTTCTTGGCATGGGAAATGGGATTTCTTAATGTTCTGAGAGCCCACATGCTTCGAGTGAAGGAGTCCTGGAGCCCTGTCAGAAGCTTGTAGCCTGATGTTTTGTGCCTATTTTTGTAATTTAGCTCCCTGTTCCCGAGCCAAGCAGGCGGTGACGTATGCAGTTCTGGGTAGCATTGTGCATGATTTGGTGTAGTAGGGTGGCTGTGTTCGAGTGTCAGCCTAATCTTTGTTGTTGGTAATTGCTGGATGTGGTACTGTTGTGAAAGTGTAAACTGTCCTCGTAACTCCTAAAATTTGTTTCCTTCTATATTGGCTGTCTGCATTCTGTGTTTTCCAAAATGGCCGACAACAATAGTGTTTTCGATTTAATTGACTTAAGTGATAACCTTGTGAATTTGGAGAGTTCTTCTGGGGTTGAACGTGAATCACCTCTGTTTACTAGGTCTGAGGTTTCGGGATCGATTACCAGTAGTAGTTTGCCTGCCCCTCTGTTGCCTGGCGCTGGCTCGTCCATACCACCTAATCCTGCATACGGTCATTCTTCTCATGTTCGGTCACCTAATGATTTCCTGGGTCCTGCCGACACATTGCATCCCAGTTCTTTCTCTAGTAATATAAATGTTTTGTCGCCTGTAGGGCGTGTGCGAGCGGGCTGCCCTGGTAACAATGTCTCTTTTCCTAATGCTACATTCTCGCCTACCGTTAATTATGGGTCGATTCCTCATCCTATTTCTAGTTTCTTAACTAAGTTAAAGCATTTCAACCTTGATGACGTTGCCCAAGTCGTACAATTTTTAAACAAGTGGTCCAGTTGGGTAACCATGCCTCGATTTTTGGGATGTCGGAAATTCAGATTTTCCAACTTTTGTATCCAGTTGCATCCGGTATGCTGCGCGATAAGCTAGTTGAAGCTATCCACCTCCGCATGTCCTTAGCCATGTTTATTAGGGAAGTGTTATGGTTTTTTGACCCTGCGAGCGCCCTTATTGCTCTCGAGCAAAAGTTCCTTTATCGTGTCCAAAGGTTGGACGAGTCACTTAGCGAATATGTCAGCGACATTAAGGAGTATGCTCAGGTATTTGCACCCCCTTTAACAGAGCGACAGTTGGTGTCATCAATTGTAAATGGGTTTTCGCCTCAATATAGGTCATACATGACTATGTGTACCAGGCCTTCGTCATTCGTCGAGCTGAAACAGGTCGTTATTGAGGCAATGGCTGTGAAGCATGCAGATTCCCTGCGTGTAGCTAATTTTCCTCCTCCTTCCTTGATGTCTTGTCCCCCTCCTTCCTTGATGTTTCGTCCCCCGCCTAAGGTTATGTTTCATCCTCGAACCAATATTAAGTGCCACACGTGCGGTGGCGTGGGGCATGTCAAGAAGGTGTGTCCGAGTAACCAGCCTGTGTATCGCCAATGACGGGATGTTGTGGAGACCAATTCGGGTGTTACTTCCAAGGATATTTCTGTGCATAAGAATTTGGGAAAACCCTGTGAAGTTCCTGGTCGCCCTACCAATGAGAATCTTAATAACTCTATGAAAACTAATTCATCACGTGCTAATTCTGCTTATGTCGCTGACCTACCTAACCTGTCCGTGAACAGTGGCGTGGCAAGTCAGCCTAATTCTAAACGTTGTGTGAAACCTGTGGTGCGGGTGTCCTCGTCAACTACTTGTAATCGTGTTAGAGTGAGTAATGATTTTGGAATGTGTACTGTGGCTAAAGGAATATCCCCGTTTATTGAAATTTGTGTTAATGACGAGCCCGTTTCTGCGTTGCTTGATTCTGGTAGTGTCGCATCCTTTATAAGCGAGGACTGGTTTTTATCTATGAAGAGTGTTTGCAAATTTCCTGAGTTAGAGCCTAACAATGAATCTTTTATTTCGGCAAATTGTTCAAACTTAAGTATTTTGGGTAGTGTGACAGTCAAAATCCACATTCTAAATTTTTCTTGGAAGTTTAAATTTTTTGTTGCCAGAAATCTTTCTTGTTCTGTGCTCATTGGAGCTAATTTCATGTCACACGTTGGTATGCTTCTTGATTTTGGTGCTCGCAACTTATGGTTTAAGTTTAATCCGCAGAGTAAGTTATCGTTTAACCCGGTTTTATCTTCTCCTGCTGTCAATTCTGTTAGTGAACCTATGACTATTGAGGATCTCGATCTGGATAATTTAACGAGTCTTCAAAAGGATGCCATTAAGAGGTTATGTCAGGAGTATAGTGATGTATTTACGGACAAGTTGGGTGTAACCCATTTGATGGAATACAAGATTGAGCTAACCGATTCTGTGCCGGTGCGTTCCAGCCCGTATCGCCTTGCCCCGCCCAAGATGGCTGAACTTCGTAAGATTATCGATAAGATGTTAGAAGAAGGTGTAATCCAACCCTCTATCTCTGCCTACTCATCCCCTGTATTTCTTGTGCCAAAACCTAACGGTGGTTTTCGGCCGGTGGTCGACTATAGGGCTCTTAATCAAAAATTTGTTTTGCAATCTATTCCTTTGCCAGACCTTCATACTTGTTTTAGTTGGTTTCGCAACCGGAAGGTGTTCACGATCCTCGATTTAAATTCTTCTTACTTCCAAATTCCCCTCTCTCCGGAATCCAGGCATGTTACTGCTTTTTCCACTGACTGGAACCTGTTTGAGTATGCCCGTGTCCCGTTTGGCCTATCCACCGGAGCCGCGGTGTTGAGCAGACTTCTGGACAAGGTGTTTTCTGAAATTAAATTCAAGTTTGTGTACCACTACCTTGACGATGTGGTGATCTATTCTGAGTCCTTCGAGGAACACGTTGATCATCTGAAGGTTGTACTTGATCGGTTGCGTGACGCTGGCCTTACCGTCAAATTGTCCAAGGTTTCCTTTGCCAAGCCCAAAATTTCCTTCTTGGGACATATTGTTTCTGAATCTGGTATCTCCGTGGACCAGTCTCGTACGCAGGCCATCAGAGATTTTAAATCACCCAAGAACGCCAAGGGTGTTGCTCGTTACATTGGTATGGTGAACTTCTTCCGTAAGTTTATCAGTAACTTTGCCGACCGTGCTGCTCCTCTAAATCAATTACGCAAAAAGGCTGTGAAGTTTGAGTGGGGTCCCTCTCAGCAAGCAGCCTTCGAAGATCTTAAGCTTGCACTCTCTAACGCCCCTGTGTTAGCCATTCCGGATTTTGGGAAGCAGTTCATTGTGCAGACTGATGCGTCTGGTCGTGGTGTTGGTTGTGTCCTACTGCAGGATTCTGATCTGGGTAGGCAACCCATTGCATACGCTTCTCGTACCTTAACGGACGCAGAGAGGAAGTATTCCATTTACGAACTTGAGGGTTTAGCTGTGTTGTTCGCTCTAGAAAAATTCCGTATGTATCTTGAGCACACTAAGTTTCTCCTTGAGACCGATAACCAAGCCTTGAGCTGGGTCTTAGGGAAACCCCGTAAAACTGGTAGAATTGCCAGGTGGGCAACTAGGATTCTGTCGTTCCAGTTCACTGTCCGCCATATTCGTGGGTCCGAAAATGCGGTGGCTGATTCATTAAGCCGCATGTTTGAGGAAACAGCTGAAGAGGATATTCAAGAATGTGAACCCGTAAACCTTGTATCTGCTGTAAATGGTGTCAATGCCGTTCTTAGCAATTCCCCTGTGCTTTTTGAAGATGTGAGACGATTCCAGAAAAAGATCCCTCCTTATCTAGCCTAATTGATCGAATCAATTCTGGTGAAGTGATCAAGCCCTACTCTCTGAAGGATGGTGTATTGTGTTGTTCGTCTCGTCATGACCGCCTACCTAAAATTGTGCTACCGTCGGTCCTCATTCCGGAAATCTTTCGTTACTATCATTAATCTTCTATTGGTGGCCACCTAGGAGTATTCAAGACCCGAGCTAAAATCAGACAGTTTTTCATTTGGCAAAGTATGGATGGCGACATCAGGAGGCTCATTAGAAATTGTGCTGCATGTAGTATTAGCAAACCTCCGGTTTCTACTAAGGTTGGCCTGTTGTCATCTGAACCTGCATCTAGACCCATGGAGAGGCTGTTTATCGACCATGTTGGACCGTTCCCTCGCTCTGGTCGGGGAAACCAATTTGCGCTTGTTTGCACTGACGATTTCACCCGGTTTAGTTGGATTTTCCCCACCAGACAGGCTACGACCAGTTCCGTCATAAAGTGTCTTAATTCCATCTTTTCGTCTTTTGGGCCATGTCAGTATCTGGTGTCAGATATTGCCAAGTGCTTTGTATCTCATCAGTTCCGTCAATTCTTATTTGATTATGCTATTTCGCATGTAACCTCCACTCCCTATTTTCCTAACCCGTCTCTCGCTGAGCGACCATTCCAAGTGGGATTCTAATTTGCATTGGCTCAATTTTGCTTTCAACACCGCCGTGCATGAGAGCACGCAAGCCACCCCTTTTTCGTTAATGTTTTCCTTTATGGCTAATTCTCCGTTGTCCAACCTGTGGAACCTGCACGATCTCCTTCCTGACAGTTTCACGCCCGAGGATATGAGGGCGAAATTCGACAAGGCTAGAGAGAATATTAAGGTATCCCATGACCAACTTGCCAGGCGACACAATGCCTGTCGCAAGCCAGCTGATTTGGAAATTGATGATGTTGTGTACGTCCGCAATTTCGAGCCCAAGGGCGTCAGTAATCTAGTTTCAAGCAAGTTAACCCCTCGTTTTAAAGGCCCATGTTATGTAGAGGCATTCTTGACCCCTGTTACTCTTCTTGTTCGAAACCCTAAGGCCAACAAAATTTCTAGAGTGCATCTATCGCACATTAAGCGAGGTGGAGAGGTGTCAAATGAGGAAATGCTACCGTAAATTTTGTAAACGAATTTTGTATAATGTAGAGTATCCCTAACCTTCATTGAAGCCTTCAGGCATCTGTTCCTTCTGGAATTTTGAACTGGGTATGCAAACTCTGATGGGATACAAAATGTAAATGTTGGGAAGTTCCCATTTTAATGGTAAATTGTAAAAGTGTACCTAATTTTGATGTTTCATAGGAGATGCTAACATGTAAGTTGGGCTCGGTGGGAGACCTAACTCATGGTAACCTTGTATTCCTGTTCCCTTTGGGAATTTAAGTGGTCACTCCTCTACCGTAGCTCCTTCCAAGTGTATAGTCGTTTAACTCATGTAATCTTGAAATGTACTTCGAATATGTAAAAAGGTAAACTTGTTAATGACATTTTGTAAGCACGGATCTAGGGCATAGTCAGAAATATTTTCTTCATTTAAATTCAACTTTGTTTCTCTTTTGTAAATTGCAGTAATATATTGTAAATTCTGTAATCCTTTTTTTGAAATTAGATTAACTTCGGTTTTGTAAATGGCTGCCCACGCGACACATAATATCTTGCACATTGCTTCCACCTACTTCGTTTAAAGCGAACTAAATTGGACTTATTGAAAATGTATCTAACGTGTCTCGGACTATGAAAGCACTGCTGGTGCTGGTGTTCTGCATTTCTGAAGATTTTGGACACAGTGAAGCTGATAACTAAGTGGTTTGCGAGGTGATCAATTATCCCTTCACTGATAATCTGACCCTGCATTCTTCCTAACCAAAACGATGCGGTTTCATCCATCTATTGGAGTTAACTTGTGAACATTATCTTCGGGAAACATGCTTGGTGAATCGACAAGTTAAGGAGTACTGTCTATGCCTAGGCATATTCGTGAACGGTGTTCACGCTTAAGGGAGGGAGACTGTTACGTGCAAGAGCCCGTCCCAACGTTTCAAACATGTATTTACCCCTGGATGGAATTCTTGACAAATTTTGAAATGACCGCTTCGTCGCTCAGTTCCGCCTGTGACCACGAGATGGTAGCTGCAGTCGGACTTTGGAAAGTCTGCACGTGGTTCCTGTTTCTCTCCGATAGATAGTGTGTGCTGCGCCTTATAAAACTCTTTATATGCATGACATAATTGAAAGACAATTGCATTCTTCGTCATGAAACAAATGCCGGTGTATGCATGATACCGCCAAATTATTTGCTAAATTATGACATTGTTGATTGAGGTGTCAAGCCGTGATTGGACAATAAATTTTACATGAATGCAGTTCGCTTCTTGACGCGAAAATTCTCCGCCATCTTGTGGAGTCCATTAGTTGTTTTGTAAACAAGAAGCATCAAGCCGACTGGTCGTAAAAGGTGTCACCGCTGATGGGGGCTCTGGCCCCCATTCTCTACGAAATATAAATTTATGCAAGGAAAAAGGAATTGCCTGTACTCTTCAGGTTGTGAATTTCATCGTTTCGCCGTGAAGTGGACGTGCGAAATGTGGTCGCATCTGGATGCGGACCTACGCTTGTGAACAAAACAAAGCATGTGCTGGGCGGGTTTCTTCAGGGCAATATAGTGCCATATTTTATTTATTTAAAATGTGTTAGTTTTTTTGTTTTAATTCTGTCTCCTCTGAGAAGGATGTAAGGTACGTTACATTATATCTTGATATTTATTTTTGTTATGGAGCTCCGATGTCATCTTATAGTATTGTTTAAATTCTGTACCGTATTTTGTTTTATAGGCCTAATTTTATTTCTGTTTTAATAACGTTTCCTTATATTTATTTATTTTGTTATTATTTCTTGTACCTTCTGGAGACACATTTATAATTTTATTTTGCGTTTAAATTGTTACTTATTTTCTTTTGCCAATCTTAGGATTGATATAGTATTCAATTTAATTTATCCATGATCCGTTGCCTTTCACTGTTGTAATAGTATTTAGACATAATTGTTTTCCTCCGTTCATTTCCTTCTGCTGATGTTAAAATTTAGTTTTGTTAATTGTTTGCCGTAGTTTCGATCAGGCATGCGGTCCTGTTGTTTTTAGTGGCCATGTTAGTTTGTTTTTTTGCCGTGATGCATTATGGTCTCGAGGTCAGTCTCTAGGCGTCAACCGCGAAACTCAAACGTGTTGTGTTAACTTAAGATGTTTTTTTATTTAACCTTGTCGGTTTAACATTGTGTTTTTAGTATTTGTTCCTGTGTTTATCTCCTTCATGCAAATTAATGAATTGTTTTCTGATACAATTTAATTTGGTTAATTTAATTTTTATTTCTCGTTTCATCGTGGCCGGTATCTACGCATGCCGGATGGCTATTGCATTTCCTTATAAATTATCAAGCCCTTTCTCATTGTGTTATACCTGTAATTTTTATTTTAACCTTTGGGCTGTATAACATTTTAATTTCAATTTGATTCTTGTTCTTTTGTTTGCAAACAAGCATGTTCTGTTTCTGGTGAAGGTGCTCCTTTAAATTTTTAATATTAAATTTTTATTTTAAATTTTCATTCTACTCTTGTGGCATTATTTTGCCGACGGCAATTCTGTCGGTTACATGGGGGGTGTCTGTACAATAGCCTGTGCGTTCCCCTTCTCCATCTTCCTTCCACCCCGTTGGAGCTCTTCTGTTGGGACATGTCATCTGGAGGTGATTTTGTTGCTGTGGAAGTGACGCGGACCTCTGAATAAAAGGTAAGTAGGGCCCCCGGATTCCAGGTGTCGCAGTGGTGAAGCAGAGCGTTGGTTATCGAATTACCGACGTGCTGCTGGCCATGCGGCGGTGTTATTGCCAGGTGGCACAATAATAATAATAATAATAATAATAATAATAATCATTAGCAAGCGGCCATCCTCAATACATGATCATGTTAACCACATACTCTCACCCTAAACCACATGACTTTACCCATTCAATATTTATTATATAACATTTCAAGCCAATGACCTTACCGGTAGATTTCACCGGACAAACTTGGGGATAGGCGAAAATAGGCAGAATATGCAGGTTTTCGTAGAAGGATCAGACCTCATTTATTGCGAGAAGGTATTTTATAATTGGAGCTTAATTAACTTTGTTTTTCGTCATTTTATGCTTATTTAAAACATTTTATTGTCTTATGGGAACGGTAACCTTCTTGTCATTTGGGGTCCATTTTTATACTTGTGGTCACACTGTCCTTATGCAAGGTTTCGACACTGATGTGTAACTATGTAACGGTCTGTTACTTCTTCACGCAAAATTATATCTCCCGCAGAGATTTTGGTTGGTTCCTCAGTTTAGGGGCTGCGACAAAGCGGTCTTGTAACCCCGTGTACTTATGGATGGCTGTATTAGTCTGTAATTCAGGTAAGGACTAGAGACGGTCAATTTCAAGCAATAGTTCCTAATGTTGCTACCAGGTACTACCGTCAACGAGACCTACCTGTGAACTTGGCTACTAGATGCCGCCGCAACCAGCAACTCGCAACGAACGTTGGAACTTCCACTCCAAAGGAAAGCATACTAAGGGATTTTAGCGCTCTTGGAAAATCCGACGACTTCGGCCGGCTTTGATTTCGCGACCTTGGGCATAGACATACAGCATGCTTGCTACCAGTTACGTCACTGAAGCCGCTTCACACTTAGTCAGATGGAATTTTGAATATGATCTCGTGCAAGTGCGTTATCTTGGCAACGTCTGATGGCTCATCCCTCATCAATTTAGTAGTGTTGCCATGGCAACCACTGATAGCTCTTGGCATTTTCTTACAATTCCGAAATAATTTTTCTCATCCCTTGGCATAATGGTGGGTCATATCAAAAATTTTTCCAGACAAAATTTTAGGTAATTATTAGGGGAATATTGTCCATTTTGTACGGTTTTGATATTGTGCCTATTAAGAGAGATATGTTTAATGTTTCCCGATAAACCCACTTTTTCCCACCCCTTTGGTCAATGGTTGGTGCTATAAAAAAAACTCTTCAAACATAAATTTTTGGGCTTCATCCGGCACATAGTATGAATGCTGAACGGATTCGATATTTCACATATTAAGAGAGTTATAGCAATATATCACTTTTTCGAAAAAAGCCCCCCATTTTCACCCCCCTCGACCGATTTAGCCCAGTAACGAAGTCAGACGAGATTTTATAGGTATACATATTCGGTAAAATTTTAATGTGATTGGTGCAAAATTACGGCAGTTATCGTGTCCACAAGAAACTGATATACATATATATACACATATACACAGGCCTACATAAATTATATGTAAACTATTAAACGGACGGTGGTTTTGGGGTCTGGGGGATGTGAAACGGGAAGATATGTCGAAATTTTCCGGAAGTCAAAACATGGTACCCATTGCAATAGTTAGCTTTCTAATGAAATCTACCTCTGGTTGGTTCCTCAGTTTAGGGGCTGCGACAACACGGACATCTAACCCCGTGTACTTTGGGTGAGTGTAGAATCTGTCTGATAAACGGTGTGAATTGTAATGGCTTTAGTAGTCTTAATTCAGGTAAGGACTGCAGATGGTCAATTTCAAGCAGTAGTTCCTAATGTTGCTACCAGGTACTACCGTCAACGACACCTAGCTGTGAACTTGGCTACTAGAAGCCACACCGACCAGCATCTTGCAACGGACGTTGGAACTTCCCATCCAAAGGAAAGCATACTGAGGGATTTTAGCGCTCTTAGAAAATCCGACGACTTCGGCCGGCTTTGAAACCGCGACCTTGGGCATAGACATTCTGCATGCTACCAGTTACGTCACCGAAGCCGCTTCCCACTTAGTCAGATGGAAATACTGAATCTGATCTCGTGCAAGTGCATTATCATGGCAACGTCTGATGGCTCATCCCTCATCAATTTAGTAGTGTTGCCATGGCAACCTCTGATAGCTCTTGGCATCTATATACACACATCAAAAAAAGTTTTGCATCACCTCGGTTCCCAGATCTCCGGCATATAGACGTTGACTGTGTATATTGTATCAAAGATACAGTCCCTTTGACTGTTCATAGATGTCACTAAAACTGCTCAAAGATGTAAACAACCATGCATGAGCAGGGCCTATTAGACGGAGGGGGTACGACAGCCGATCAGTTCCAGTCATTCCACCAGGACGAAGGTACGCTGCTCATGTTGTCTGTAGTTCTACCATGCCTAGAAGGTCAATACCGCAGTTCGATCGCGACCGCATTGTTACTTTGTGTCAAGAAGGGCTCTCAACAAGGGAAGTTTCCAGGCGTCTCAGAGTGAACCAAAGCGATGTTGTTCGGACATGGAGGAGGTACAGAGATACAGGAACTGTCGATGACAGGCCTCGCTCAGGCCGCCCAAGGGCTACTACTGTAGTGGATGACCGCTACTTACGGATTGCCGCTCGGAGGAACCCTGACAGCAATGCCACCATGTTGAATAATGCGTTTCGTTCAGCCACAGGACGTCGTGTTTCAACTCAAACTGTGCGCAATAGGCTGCATGATGCGCAACTTCACTCCCGACGTCCATGGCGAGGTCCAGCTTTGCAACCCCGACACCATGCAGCGCGGTACAGATGGGCCCAACAACATGCTGAATGGACCCCACAGAATTGGCATCACGTTCTCTTCACCGATGAGTGTCGCATATGCCTTCAACCAGACAATCGTCGGAGACGTGTTTGGAGGCACCCTGGTCAGGCTGAACGTCTTAGACACACTGTCCAGCGAGTGCAGCAAGGTGGTGGTTCCCTGATGTTTTGGGGTGGCATTATGTGGGGCCGACGTACGCCACTGGTGGTCATGGAAGGCTCCGAAACGGCTTTACGATACCTGAATGACATCCTCCGACCCATAGTGCACCCATATCGGCAGAATATTGGAGAGGCATTTGTCTTCATGGACGACAATTCTCGACCTCATCGTGCACATCTTGTGAATGCGTTCCTTCAAGATAACGACATCGCTCGACTACAGTGGCCAGCATGTTCGCCAGACATGAACCCTATCGAACATGCCTGGGATATGTTGAAAAGGGCTGTTTATGGACGTCTTGACCCACCAACCACTCTGAGAGATTTACGCCGAATTGTCGTTGAGGAGTGGGACAATTTGGACCAACAGTGTCTTGATGAACTTGTGGATAGTATGCCACGACGAATACAGGCATGCATCAATGCAAGAGGACGTGCTACTGGGTATTAGAGGTAGTGGTGTGTACTGCAATCTGGACCACAAATGCTGAAAGTCTAGCTGTATGATGGTACAACATGCAATGTGTGGGTCTCATGAGCAATAAAACGAGCTGAAATGTTGTTTGTGTTGATCTCTATTCCCTTTGTATTTAAAGGTTCCGGAACTCTTGGAACCGAGGTGATGCAAAACTTTTTTTGATGTGTGTATTTAAAACAGTAAGGTGATTTTTGTTACCACGAGATTGAGAGAACGACAGAACCGATTTACTTCGTAGAGCACTCTAACGAAAGCTCTTGGCCTCTAGATTTGCAGAGTGTCTATAAAATAAACAAAAATATTACGGTATATTTTTGAATTAATATAGAAAATAGCAGAATTCTTTCCCCTCACGCATGCGCACAATCCGCCTGGGGTCATGACAAAATGGCGGTGAGAAGTCCATTAAAATGTAAGTTATTTAATAAGCTTGCATGTAATTGAAAACATACATTAACCAAGTTCTGACAATAAAATATAATAACAGTATGAACGTATACGAATGTGCAACATTGATTTATTTGGATAATGAAATGGATTATTTCCTTCAGACAGCGGCTTTAAATGATAAAGAATGGCTGCGTCTGCTGCAAAACATGAGTGCGCGAGTAGCTATGTGGTTAAGGCGACAGACTGTGGTTGCATGATTCCAAGGTTCGATCCCAGCCATCGCAGATATATATATATATATATTTTTTTTTACCACTGAAATATTGTTTAATCAAGGAGTATTAGTAAGGTTTTATGTCTGTTAAAGATACATATTTCTACATTCCCTCTCGGTATATTTTTGAATTAATATAGAAAATAGCAGAATTCTTTCCCCTCACGCATGCGCACAATCCGCCTGAGGTCATGACAAAATGGCGGAGAGAATTCCACTAAAATGTAAGTTATTTAATAATATTCCATGTAATTGAAAACATACATTAACCAAGTTCTGGCAATAAAATATAATAACAGTATGAACGTATACGAAAGGGCAACATTGATTTATTTGGATAATGAAATGGATTATTTCCTTCAGACAGCAGCTTTTGAAGATAATGAATGTCTGCGTCTGCTGATGATCAAGATTGCGCGAGTAGCTATGTGGTTAAGGCGACAGACTGTGGTTCCTAAGTTCGCCGGTTCGATCCCAGCCCTCGCCATTAAAGGTATTTTTTTTTTACCATTGAAATATTGTTTAATCAAGGAGTATTAGTAAGGTTTTATGTCTGTAAAAGATACATATTTCTACATTCCCTCTCAATACGTTTTATTTCCGTTTTACCATTGCATTACAGCATGTGATCAAAAGAACAAACTGTTGTCCTCAGTACGCCGTTTAAATATCTGCAATCAGTTCCTATAACTGACAACAGATGGCAGTACATCGCCCATATAGTTCCAGTAACTGACAGCAGATGGCAGCACCATTGCATCGATATATTTAAAACCCAAGACATGGCACGTTTTCACGTGATGGAGAATTATAAAGGAGGGGAATATTTAAGAAGGGAAATTTTGAGGAACATTAACCGACAGTTGAATGTGTAGGCTATGTTGTGTATGTACCTTAATATTGCTATTTCTTCCCAATGCTTCGGTGGTCAAGTTATTAGCGTCCTAGACTAAAAGTTATAATTATGCATCGTCGATATACTCTTAAATTATTAAAGAAAAAAGTAGTTTTCCAGGCACTCGCGCGTGTCCACAATTGCTTTCGCCATAAGAGACACTTGGCAAACATAATTCGTTTGAAGGGCTCCGACATCGTGGTCACTCAGCCCCGTGTACTTGGGTGTGTATGTGTGAAATTTTCTCTCATAACCTGTGTTATTGTGATGGCTGCATTACTGTGTGTATTTGTAATTAAGGTGGTAAATGGCAAGGAGACGGCCAAGGCCTTAAGTTAGGAACCATCCCGGTATTTGCCTTAAGTGGAAGTGGGAAACCACGGAAAACCACATCCAAGATTGTCGAGGTGGGAATTAAACCTTCCTCTTCTTAGTTATACCTCAAGAGACTGAATGTGCCCCGTTTTTGCCCTCAGACCAGAATTCAATTTCTTGGCAGAGCAGGAATTGTAACCCGGGTCTCCGGGGCGATAGACAAGAATAGGTGGGCCTCCATGTGTTAATACGATTTTTGACATGCACGGGACATATAATTCAAAAACTGCCTCCATTAGGGTGACTGCCGAAGTGAGTATTGAGTATAGGCCTATGGTCGTTCCAGTAGTTGGCGAAGTGATTCTATGTTCCCCTGCAAAATGTACTGTCATAACCTATAACAGGTGATGGAAGAGCAGTTTCGTACTGTTTATAACAAAATGAAGAACGTCATTCTGAGCTGCGTTTTCAAGCTATCGCAAAAAATTTCGCTGGCAGGAACAATTATAAGGAATTTATTTTAAGCGATCAGTCTCATCGCATTCTCCTCACCAACCAACTTGAGTATGAAAGTCTCTGGACGGTCATGTTGAACTTCATTGTATAAGACAATTGTTTAATGATTATTTGTTTAGAGTACTGAGTCTAACTACGCAGTTGATTTCGGCAATGGAAGTATTATTTGCCATGTAATATTTAGCGGCTCCGTTATTGCAGGACACTATAGTGTTATCGAATAATACGAAGCCACATTTAAAATCCAATATAAATAGGCCATTTCAGAAAAAATTCCAGATATTATGCAGTACAGTGTACTGTAAGGTCTTTGACGATCAAATGTAAACATTGTTCTACATTGTACTTCTCTTGCGTAAAATCTATGCGTGGTTACTTTGGTCTTTACTGTTGTGAGGGTAAAATTGATCTGCTGGAATATAAAATATTTGCCAAGCTGCAACAATGTAATGATATTAATTTAAAAGTCATTGAACTTATATCCAGTAGTTCAAACACATACATCAGCGTTAACAGATTGGATACTGAAGATGAAAGCCAGCTACTTCATTTCCCTATTATTGAATTTTTCAATTCCTTGGAATTAAGTGATTCGCCTCCACATATTCCGAACGTTTGAGCCATAGTTATGCTCCTTAGAAATCTGAACGTTTCCCAAGGACTCATATATGGTAATATATTAATTGTAAGAAATATGTAAGAAATTGCTTGGATTCGGATATAATAGGTGCAGTAATATTAGGCAGAGAGCTCAAATCCTACGATTTGATTTAACACCTTCCGATAAAACACTTGCAGGTACAGTACATTTTCTTTTAATAGGCAACAATGTCCTATTCGCTCGGCCTACTTTATCACAATCAATCAAGCTCAAGGAGAAACTCTTGAACGTATTGGGCTATTTACCTCATCACGTTTTAAGTCATGACCAGCAGGATAGTGAAGGTACAAAAAAGGTCCTGTATGGGATGGTAAAGAATAAGAGGCGGAAGGATCTTACGGATTATGTCAGAATGGTGAACAAAAGGGGACAAGGGATAGAAAATAGGGAAGAACTGAAGAAAATGTGGAAAGAATATTTTGAAGAACTCCTGAACCCAAATGGAAACCACGGCGAGGAAGAAGAAATCGGGGAAGAGGTACAGTAGATGAACTGCAAACAGAAAAGGACTTAACATGGAAAGAAGTGGAAGATGCAGTGAGGAAGATGTAAGGAGGGAAGGCACCGGGTGTGGATGAGTTGAGTGTGGAGATGGTGAGAGCAGCAGGAGAGGTGGGGATACAATGGTTGTACCGAGTGATGAAGGCAGCATGGAAGGAAAGGAAGACCCCAGAGGACTGGAAAAAGGGAATAATTGTCCCGATCTTCAAGAAAGGTAGTAGAACAGAATGCAGAAACTATCGGGGAATAACACTGATGAGTCATTGTGCAAAGATGTTTGAGAAAGTTTTAGAAAGGAGAATTAGGACAAGGATAGAAGGAGGGATGAGGGAAGAACAACATGGCTTCAGAGCAGGAAGGTCCACAGTGGATTTGATTTTTGCTGTAAGTCAGTTACAAGAACAGCACTATGTGTATGGAACAGATCTACTGATGGCCTTCCTGGACATTGAGAAAGCATATGACAGTGTATGCAGAAACAAAGTATGGAAGTCCCTGGAGGATAGAGGAGTAGATAAATGGACTATAAGGAGGATAAAAGAGATGTACAAGGGAAGCGTGAGCTGTGTGAAAGTGGGAGGAGAGAGATCGGACTGGGTGGAACAGAGAAACGGCCTGAAACAAAGAAGTGCACTATCACCGTTACTTTTCATTGTGGTGATGGATGACATAATGACCCGAGTGGCACAAGTAATTGGGGAAGGAAAGATGAAAGCAATGGTGTTTGCGGATGATTTGATGATTGTGGAAACAAGGAGGAGGAGGTACAGGAACAGTTGGACGTGTGGGAAGGAATAATACAAGGATATGGGATGAAATTTAGCATAAGTAAGAGTGAGATGGTGATCACAACAAGGAAGAAGGAAAGGACCACAACGGGAATAACAATTGGTGGGGAACAGCTGAAGAAAGTGGAGAGTTTCAAGTATCTGGGAAGCCTGATACAAGAGAATGGAAGAAACGGTAGAGAAATAAATGAGCGGGGGAGACAGGCAGAAGCATTCCGGAGGAGTGTGAGAAGCATGTTATGGAGCAGGGATGTCCCTCAGAACAGCAAGTAGATCATATATCGTACTATGTCCCTATCCTGACGTATGCCTCGGAGACCTGGGTTATGAAAGGAAGGGAGAAGAGCAAAATACAGGCCAGTGAGATGAGGTTCTTGAGAAGCAGTATTGGAGCTACAAAGGGGGACAGAATAAGAAATGAGAGGACCAGAGAATTAATGAAGGAGGAACCATTACAGGATGGTATAGAGAAATCTAGACTTAGATGGTATGGACATGTAAAACGAATGGAGGAGAAGACGATACCCAGGAGGATACACGAGACGAAGTGGGAAGGAAAGAGACCAAGAGGGAGACCGAGAGACAGGTGGCTGAAGGGGGTGGAAGAAAGCGTGAAGAAGAGAGGAGAAGACTGGACAAGGGTGGAGGCTGAGAGATGGTGGGAAGACAGAAGACGTTGGAGAGGCTTGTGTTCCAAACAGACCCGGCCAGTGGCTGGAAACAGTGCAAGATGATGATGACCTCATCACGTTTTCAGTCAAGACCAGCAATATGTTGCAATGCTGAGAGTGCTATCTTTTGACGCCCTTAAAGTTGCAATAGTGCTAAAAAGTAATCGTACAAAGAATGTAACTTATATAAGAAGCTTCTTCAGTAAATTTGTTTTCCATTGTCCGTCATGTTTTGACGGGTTTCATCTAGTTTTCTTATAATTCCGAAATCATTTTTCTCATCCCTTGCATAATGGTGGGTCATATCAAAAATTCTTTCAGACAAAAGTTTTAGGTAATTATTAGGGGAATATTGTCCATTTCGTACAGTTTTGATATTGTGCCTATTAAGAGAGATATGATGAATGTTTCCCGAAAAACCCACTTTTTCCCACCCCTTTGGTCAATGGTTGGTGCTATAAAAAAACTCTTCAAACATAAATTTTTGGGCTTTATCCGACACATAGTATGAACGTTGAACGGATTCGATATTTCACATATTAAGAGAGTTATAGCAATATTTCACTTTTTCGGAAAAAGCCACCCATTTTCACCCCCTTCTACCGATTTAGCCCAGTAACGAGCTCGACCGAGATTTTATAGGTATACATATTCGGTAAAAAGTGATTGGTGCAAAATTACGGCAGCTATCGTGTCCACAAGAAACTGATATATATATATATATAAACTCTCGAACTGACGGTGGTTTTGGGGTCTGGGGGATGTGAAACGCGAAGATATGTCGAAATTTTCCGGAAGTCGAAACATGGTATCCATTGCAATAGTTAGCTTTCTAATGAAATCTACCTCTGGTTGGTTCCTCAGTTTAGGGGCTGCGACAACGCGGTCATCTAACCCCGTGTACTTTGGGTGAGTGTAGAATCTGTCTGATAAACGGTGTGAATTGTAATGGCTGTATTAGTCTGTAATTCAGGTAAGGACTGCAGACGGTCAATGTCAAGCAGTAGTTCTTAATGTTGCTACCAGGTACTACTGTCGATGACACCTAGCTGTGAACTTGGCTACTAGATGCCACCCCAACCAGCAACTCGTAACGAACGTTGGAACTTCCCCTCCAAAGGAAAGCATACTGAGGGATTTTAGCGCTCTTAGAAAATCCGACGACTTCGGCCGGCTTTGAAACCGCGATCTTGGGCATAGACATTCTGCATGCTACCAGTTAGCCTACGTCACCGAAGCCGCTTCCCACTTAGTCAGATGTCAAAGTCAACCCCTGGCACCATCCAGCACATGACGGGCTAAGGCCGACCAAGCGACCGCTGCCCAGCCATTTGGCCTGCAGATATTGGGGTGATGCGTGATCAGCGCGTCGGGTCCCCTCGGCCGTTAATTTTGGTATTCGTGATCGGGGTGCTGTCTCACTGTCAGACAGCTACTCAATTGTCCTCACGAGGCTGAGTGCACCCCATTCCAACCCTCACGTCAGTTTTAAAATCCCTGACGGAGCCGGGGATCGAATCCGGGGCCTCCCGGTGAGATGCAGGCGCGCTACCCCAACACCACGGGGCCAGCTTTGTCAGATGGAAATACTGAATCTGATCTCGTGCAAGTGCGTTGTCATGGCAACGTCTGATGGCTCATCCCTCATCAATTTAGTAGTGTTGCCATGGCAACCTCTGAGAGCTCTAGGCATTTTCATGTAATTCCGAAATCATTTTTCTCATCCCTTGGCGTAATGGTGGGTCATATCAAAACTTCTTTCAGACAAAAGTGTTAGGTAATTATTAGGAGAATATTGTCCATTTTGTACGGTTGTGATATTGTGCCTATTAAGAGAGATATGATTAATGTTTCCCGAAAAAACCACTTTTTCCCACCCCTTTGGTCAATGGTTGGTGCTATAAAAAAAAACTCTTCAAACATAAATTTATGGGCTTTATTCGACACATAGTATGAACGTTGAACGGATTCGATATTTCACATATTAAGAGAGTTATAACAATATTTCACTTTTTCGAAAAAGCCCCCCATTTTCACCCCCTTCGACCGATTTAGCCCAGTAACGATCTCAACCGACATTTTATAGGTATACATATTCGGTAAAAAATTCAAAGTGATTGGTGCAAAATTACGGCAGTTATCGTGTCCACAAGAAACTGATATACATATACAGTGTGGTCCGCCAGCCCCTTATTTTTTTTGGAGGAAGGCAACCCAACTAACGCGTATATCACAGTCATCCTAAAAACATTACTTCCTTTACGTCCATTGTACAACTTTACCGTTGAGTAGGCTACATCCTCGCGAATATAGTAGAAATTAATAGTGGCAGTTTTCTTTCAATGACCTCAAATATAATGCATAATTGAAACGATTAGAGCTCCGAATAACACATGCTTACGTTTTGACAGGAAGTGTCTATGAATAGATTCAATGCGTGCCAGCAATATACCATGGTTCTCGGTAGCTATGGTGGCTAAATCAAGAGTAGCGTCAACGAAGTAGCATTGTAGTAGGTTCGAATCTTGAACTAGAACTTTTTTTTTTGCTTAATGTCGTTTATTGTGGATGTATTATGGACGCATATCTATCTGTTCCAACGAGTGATTTTTTATTTGGTCCTCAAAAGGACCGTACTTATCCGATGGTACGCAGCCAGATTGGACGACGACATAATGATCTGTAGAACGAAAGCAAGGTATCCTGTATATTCAAGGTAGCAAGTGTTCGAAATTTTGACCACCTTTGTTTAAAGGAAAACTCCGACTCACTCAGACGACCCACATAACAAATAAATAAATACATCAGACCGAAACTATAATTTCTTTCAACGGCGTCTGTGCGAAAAGCGCTTGCTCTACACTTACAGTAATAGTTAGTTAGTTAGTGAGGTTTTAAAGGGCGGAACTACGAGGTCATCTGCCCCAAACCTACAGTAAATACAGATAATTATGAAATTATTGGTTTTACGTCCCTTTTAACTGCTCTGGCTTTTAGATACGCCGGGGTGCTGGAATTTTGCTCGGAAGGGGATCTTCAACGTGCCAGTAAATCTACTGACACGGCTCCCTCGCATTTGCGCACCCTCAAATGCCAGCTGACTGCGCCAGGATACGAACCTGCAACCTCAGGCACAGCAAGCGAGAACGTTACCGCTGAGCCTCGCAGCAAGCCAGTAATTACAGAACGTGTCATATTATTATAAATATTGAACTATTAAAATTCTAATTATCACGAATAGAGTCGCCTCCGTTGCGTAGTAGTCAGCGTGATTAGCTGCCACCCCGGACGTCCAGGGTTCGATTCCCGGCTTTGCCATGAAAAGGACTGGGACGGGGTCTACTCAGTCTCGGGTGGTCCAAATAAATAGAGGGGGTTCGATTCCCACCTCAGCCATCCTCAAAGTGGTTTTCCGTGGTTTCCCACTTCGCCTTCGGGCAAATGCCGGGATGTTACCTACCGTACGGCCACGGCCACCTCATTACCTCTTCCTTGCCTATCCCTCCCTATCCTCCCCACCTTTCCCATCCCTCAAGATGTCCCTGTTCGCTTTGCAGGTGAGGCCACCTGGGCGAGGTGTTGATCCCACCTCCCCAGTTGTATCCCCAGACGAGATGTTTCAAGCTCCAGGTCACTGCCCGTAGAGGCGGTAATGATGGGATCCCTCGCTGAGTCCGTGGGAAAACCTATCCTGGAGGGTAAAATCGACTAAAAAAATATTAATTATAACGAATAGTATCCATCCATGGTTTAGAACAGTTTTTTTTAATTTTATTTAGTCAATTTACCCTCTAGGTTGGTGGTTCCCACGGACTCATCGAGGGAACTCACCACTACCGCCTCGATGAGCAGTGTCCTGGAGCTTGGAACATCTGGTCGGGAGGGATACAACTGAGGAGGTGTGATCAGCACTTCGCCCAGGCGGCCTCACCTGCAAAGCGAACAGGGGCCTCATGAGGGATGGGAAGAGATGGAAGATTGGGATGGATAGGCTAGGAAGAGGGAAGGAGGTGGCCGTGGCCTTACAGTAGGTACCATCCCGGCAATTGCCCGAAGACGAAGTGGGAAACCACGGAAAACCACTTCGAGGATGGCTGAGGTGGGAATCGAACCCCCTCTACTCATTTGGGCCACCAGAGGCTGAGTAGACCCCGTTCCAGTCCTCATACCACTTTTCAAATTTCGTGGCAGAGCCGGGAATCGAACCCAGGACCTCCTGGGCGGCAGCTAACCATGCTGACCGCTACGCTACGGAGGCGACATGGTTTAGAACAGTATTTAGGGAAAATAACCATTTAAATGAGACAAGAAAATAACTTTCCCTATCGTCTTCGTAGATAATGTGAACAAAACCAAGTTGAAATCTTGCTGTACGAGGTAGGGAGGGTATAATAAAATAGTTAAAAAGAATTTAAAGAATCTGCCGTTGGATGGTCTTGAACCCGGGATCTTCGAAAGACCGAGCGGGCGCAATAACACTTGCACACATTTCCAACACACTCTGGAGGTTTTTGTTGCGCTTCTTATTAACGCGTATGGTAAAATATGCAATTATTACAGTTAGATCTTAAATATTGATTGGAATGCATTCGTTCAGTACCTGTCAGGTTTTCTAATTTACTTAAAGCAATTTTCGCGACCGCTTTGCGTTAATAAGGCGAAAGAACAGCAACTAATGCCCTCAAACGACAACCCTTCGTTTTTATTTCATACAACTTAGCGTCCAAAATGCTTGCGTGTGATACACTTCGGTCATATAAGCAGGTGTACTGACGAAGAGAACAGAATTATACAGGATTTTGTACCAGCGGTCACACCAGCTTCCTTGCCAGCGAGTGTCGTGTGATACGGACCTAAAGATATGCTAAGACTTTTTGTTAAAATTTAATAACAAAACAAGATGTTCGGTAAAGAACGTATAGCCTATTTTCTCCTAAATACATGGGTAAGGTTATAACCCTTTGTCCTTTTCAAGGAGTATAATTGAATGTTGGTTGTAGTAGCTTCTTGAAATACAACGTGATTTACGGATATTGTACATGAATATGATGTGCCCTTTGCTAGTGCTACCTCTGTAAAAAAAATCATACAATTCGGTTTCACCGTGTCTGAATTGATAGGGGGAATCGATTTGCACACAAACATGGCCGCTATCTGCACATTATTGGTCTGACGACCTTGTAGTGTGGTCAACAGATTCTCTATACATAAAGGTATGTCGTTGCAAAATTTGGTAGGGATCAGATTATTTGGTTGGTCATAATTTGATTCAAGCTCTTAACATTAGGATGGCCGCCATTACGTTTTCGTCAATATGGCAGCGATATAAAACATGACACTGGAGTGCCCTTTGCTAGTGCTACCTGTGTACCAAATTTCGTTCAATTCGGTTACACCGTGTTTAATTGATAGGGGGAATCAATTTGCACACATACATGACCGCCATATGCAAACTAATGGGCTGATGACCTTGTAGTTCAGTCAAACGATGCTCGCCATACAAGTATAGGTTGTTGCAAAATTTGGTAGAGATAGGATGATTAAGTTAGTCGTAATTTGATTTAAGCTTTGAACATTTGGGTGGACACCATTACGTTTCCGTCAAGATGGTGGCGATATAACACATGACACTGAGGTGTTCTGCGCTAGTGCTACCTCTGTACCAAATTTCGTTCAATTCGGTTTCACCGTGTTTGAATTGATAGGGGGAATCGATTTGCATACATACTTGGCCACCATATGCAAACTGTTGGGCTGATGATCTTGTAGTTTGGTCAAAATATGTTTCCCACATAAAGGTATGTTGTTGCAAGATTTGGTAGAGATCAGATTATTAGGTTGGTCGTAATTTGATTCAAGCTCTTAACAATAGGATGGCCGCCATTACGTTTTCGCCTCGATGGCGGCGATACAAAACATTACACTGAGGTGTCCTTTACTAGTGCTACCTCTGTACCAAATATCGTTCAATTCGGTATCACCGTGTTTGAATTGATAGGGGGAATCGATTTGCACACATACATGGCCGCCATCTGCAAACTATTGGTCTGATTACCTTGTAGTATAGTCAAAAGACGCTCGCCATATGAATATATGTTGTTGCAAAATTTGGTATAGATCGGATGATTAGGTTATTCGTAATTTGATTTAAGCTTTGAACATTTGGGTGGCCGCCATTACGTTTCCGTCAAAATGGCTGCGATATAAAACATGACACTGAGGTGCCCTTTGCTAGTTGTACCTCTGTACCAAATTTAGTTCAATTCGGTTTGACCGTGTTCGAATTGATAGGGGGGGGGGGAGGGAGGGGCTGACATTCAGAGTACACACACTCACACACACCCACTCACACACACACAGACAGATACACGATTTTTTGCTAATAATACAATGGGAATTTCTACGGAATACGTATACTTCGATGCAAGCACTGGCGATCAGAATATCCTTCGATATGTTGTTGTTTTGTTTCATTTGAGGGCCTAGAACATTTAGCCATGCTTACTTGGGTGTGTGTGTGTGTGTAGAATTTGTCTGATAAGCTGAGTTATTGCGGGCTTGTAATGATGTGTTTTTTTTTTTTTTTGCAATTAAGGATTGGGAAGGAGGCGGCCGTGGCCTTAAGATAGAATCCGTCCCAGAATTTGGAAACCATGGAAAGCCATTCCCAGGGTGGCTGAGGTGGGAATCGAACCCACTTCTTCTCATATTTGCTCCACGAGGCTATGTGTACCCAATTTCAGCCCTCAGACAAGCATTACATTTCATGGCAGAGCTCGGAATCGAACCCGGACTTCCGGACCAACACTTCGAGATGTTATGTTAATATTCATGCCAGTTTTTTAAATTTTCTGCCATAACAGGTCACGTGGCATAACGTACCAATTCGATCGTGTTCTCTTTATAAATCATCAAAATTCAACGAACTCTTCACAAAAATTCGTCGTAAGGCAATAAATGTGGCAATGTAGTTACATCCCGACTAAAATGGGATATGGGCTTTCGTTCAAAAAAAAAGAGTATGCCTACTACTGGATTCGAAGCAGCATTCTACCCGCTCGCACCCACCACGTACGGTCAGGCATTAAACCTCGCAGCCACCAAGACATTGTAAATACCGCACGCTAAACGTGCTTTAGTTACTGTAGCCGTCCCACCTCAAACGTTTAAGTCCATCTCAAAGTCTTCAATCACGGTTTGTGGTGTTGATTTAACTCTCTACTATTACAGATCACGTGGCGTAAGCTATTAATTCGATCGTATTACGTGTATGTGTGTTATTTCAAGGAGCAGAAAGTCATATGTTAGTAGAATGGGCCGTAGTATTTGGCGGGGAAAAGTTTAAGGTCGGTTTTTCTTTGCTAGACCAATGACCCAATTACATTGGTGTCTCACAGTCAGAGCGCAGAGCAATATCGACCATCGGGAGAAATGCTATGTTAGTTGGGTTTCATAAAACTAAATAATAAGGGGCGGGTGGACCACACTGTATATATATATATATAACCTTTTGAACTGACGGTGGTTTTGGGGTCAGGGGGATGTGAAACGTGAAGATATGTTGAAGTTTTCCGGAAGTCGAAACATGGGACCCATTGCAATAGTTAGCTTTCTAATGAAATCTACCTAAAACGTCATCCCAAATCCAACGACCCCTCCGTAGCCTTTTTAGTTTGCAAGATATTAAAATGCACATGACCTATTAGTTTTCAATCCTTTGGTTAAATAAAAAAACTCATCCATAAATAATTATTTAAAATGCCCGCCCTCTTACAAAAACCCCAAGTGCGCATGCGTAAAAAAATAAAATAGTGATTCATAGCGGCATCCAGCAAAACGCATGCACTATATGAGCAACAACGTTTAGGTTCATACTGGTATCGCCCCTCACTTCTTTCGCATTTGTGAAGTGACTTATACTAAAAAAAATACAATTTCACCCCCAGGAAGGGGTAGGTTTTATTGTGGGGTGGAAATTAGTTGTCCATTGGAAAGAGGGTGTCAGCTCGAGTCCAACGATATGTTGCATGTCAAAATCGAACCATGGGTTCAAGTGAAATCGACTTTGCCCCTGAATGTATCGCGGGTTAGTATGTGACGTCAGAGGGAGAGATGGTGGGGGGATTAGAACTATCACTACCCCCCTACTAGTAATGTACCATTAAAGAAAAATTATTGCGTAGCTTCATTATTCAAACTTTCACTTCGATCGCATGATTACGACACAAGAATAAAAACTTAATTTTAAAATTTCGCACAACCGCCATCTTCAGTTTATGTAAACAATTGAACTAAACTAGATGCCAGTGAATGACAATATGTATAATATTTTACTGTTCCACATTTCAATGCGCTCATATGAATAAATCACGAGAAAAATGTATTAGAATGTTTCAACTTCGCTTGGCCGCCATGTTCGTTTCGTAGTTTACAGGTTTTTGAAAGTTACGTAGATAAACTTGTAGCAGTGCTCTTTATCACCGTACAAAATTTCAGGTTGATATCATAAATAGTTTCGGAGAGATTGAAAGCCTGTGAAATACACACACGAATTACACACACACGCACACACACACGGACAAAAGGTGATCTCATAAGCCTATTTTTTTTCAAAATTGAAAATAGGCTAAAAATATTCATTACCTGTACATGAATTGTACAATGATTGCTTTCTTGATTAATGCGTATGTATTGGCAACCGGTAAATTTAATTTATGGGTGGTTCCCTATGGACTAAACACATATCCACAGGTTTGAACAAGACAATCTGAACAAACTGACATGACATTCATTTTTGTTTATATATTGGTTAAAGGGGGATGTAAATGACTAAAGCTTTATAAAAAGAAAATAAGTGCATGGGTTACTGTTAGTGCCAACATACAGTGTATTTTTAATGGTGTTTTGATATATTAATGTCAATTAACGTTCAAGTTTATTTACAAGTATTGATTGATTGATTGATTGATAGATTTATTGAGTGATGGGTTATTTTGTTTGTTTTTAGGTGTGGGCATGCGCATTAACGTTGTGAACAGACAGTGAACAAGCATATATTATGCTTTAAAGTACTCTGTGCTCTTGTGCAACGTTAATAACTTGCAATAAAAAAAAGTTTTATTATAACACATGGCGTTAGTACCAAATACAACAAGTGAGCAAGTTGGTTTACCACGTGGGTTGGATTTAAGATCAGAACATGATCGTTGGTTAACATTTTAATCCTGGCCTGTAGGCTTTTTGTCGAAACATAAACTTACAAAATCCGTTTTTTTATTGAACCGCGAATATGTGGTGAGCTGTCTGCTTTGTCGTATTAAACTTTCACACTGGGAAGAATGGGTTGATCCCTTTGGAGACCATTTGCGATGGTCCCCTTGTTGTCCATACATGCTTGAAAAACAAGTGGGTAACATACCCGTGTATCCATTTTACCGAACCACAAGGCCATTGGCCGCAACTTACGTTGCTGAATCACAAATAAATAATAATAATAATAATAATAATAATTATGATGTATTACCAGCCAACAACGGTAGTGTTGATATATGTGGTCCATATGCCATAGACAGTGTTGAATTGGCAAGGGCTTTTGAAAAATTGGGAGTTTGCAAGACTAAAGCACTAGCACACCCAGAGTACAGCTCTGTTGAAAAACGTTTAGAATATTATAAAAATGTTTGGCCATTAATATTAAAACACCTTACCAAACAGCTAAGTGAAGCTGGATTTTTTATACAGGTGAAGGGGATAAACAATTTGTTTTTATTGTGGATTTGCTTTAAAGGATTGGCTAATGACTGATGACACTTTTGTGCAACACGCTCGTTGGTTACCTAACTGTAGATACATGGTGTTGCTTAATGGTCAGGAATTTGTGAACACTATTCGTAAAGAAATCGTGATTGCAGCACAAGACATAAAAGTGCCTTTAGAGTTAGAACACGCGGAGCAAATACATGAGGCTGAAAAAAAGACTTGTCGGACCAACAAATACAAAGGTGTGACCAACAATTATGTAAAATGTGTTATCAAGATGAACTAGGTGTTGTATTTTTGCCCTGTGGACACATGATAGGAAGTATCAAGTGTGCATTAGAACTTAACACTTGTGCTATATGCAGAAAAGTAGTAACTGCTACAGTTAGGGCATTTCTTGCATAAATAGTATAATTAATATGCAATGCATAGTGCAAAATAACTATATGCAAGATATGATTACAAGCTGTTTTAGAGTGTAATAGATATGCTTTTCTTTTGCTTATAGACTACTACAATGGATATGTTGAATGCGTTGGACAAGCATGTGGCTTAGAGACAAAGAAGCTCAGCGAATTGCCAACGCATATTCCATTTCGGATTATCAAGTTTAGGAAATTGAAAACAGCTTATTGTGATCCTGTACTTTGTGTATGTGAAAACTTTGAGACATTTCTGCCTACACGGTTTAATGATATGTCGGAAAGTGTTTTTGATGAAGTCAATAATGCTGTGCAACCTATACACTTAATTTATGAAGGTTTTAAAAACAATAGGTGCATGGTTCGTTTAAATTAAATAAAAAACAAATGTGAAATAATAATGGAAAATATAAGTGATGGCAATGGACTGAAAGAAAAAAATATGTGTATACAATAATAATGTTTTAGTTTTTAGTATTGTCTTAAAAAATATTATCATGAAACCAAAAAAAAATGTATATTAAGTTTGCAAATAAATGCAAAATGATGTTACAATGTTGATTTATTTTCTAAGGAAGTCAGAATATTTAACATTGCAGAGTATACATGATTATGACAATAAAAAGCTGACTTAATACAAGTCTTTGCCTTTACGATAGTGTGTTATAGTTTTAAAAACAAAGCTAGTTGTAGTTCTTTTTTCTTCCACGGTGAACAATAGGCATGAAAACGTTATGGTCTTGTTTCGGATCATTATCACTATCATAATCATAAGCAGCATGATCTATATCACTATTATTATAATCACTAGGGTTCGGATGTTTAAGACCTATGGAAGTACAAAATATGCAAGCAAATATGCCCTAAAAACTAGCTAAATATGACCTAAAAACTATAAAATATGACCTAAAAACTATGAAATATGACATGAATTTTTGGGATAGGTAGAGTATCACTAACATCCAGTAAACGACTTAAGTGCTAAAACGTGAACAGCGATAATACACCAGACACATTTAGTCATACAAAATGACTGAGCTACAGTACATTAAAATTTTCAACATTCATTCAGTATCACACTACACTATTCGGAAATCCTGTGTTTGAAAGTCGACGCAGATAACACGTAAGTTGTTAACTATGCCTCAATTTAAACAAAATTGCTGAAATTATAACCAAATAGGACCTTATATCACTAAACTACGACCAAATATGAACACAACAATAAAAATGGCCGAAATATGCATTTATAAGCAACATCGAATTGCTTTAAACGTGGTCAGGGACCCGTCATTCAAATTTATTTTTCAGATTTCAGGTAAAATGAGCTCAGAAAAAAAAAAGAATTTTCCTTAAAATCCGAACCTTAATAATAACCATAATTGGACCATGTTATGCATAAAGGAAACAACCTCCATCAAGATGGAATTAAGATATTGAGACTCAAAGTGAACGTTCGATATTTAATTCCTATTGCACGTGTGGAATCTGAAAATAACATAATTACTTTGTGACCGATCCAGTCAGGGTCAATTACCGGCCCCGGATGACAGAAGGTCGAGAGGAGACCGGAGGGTCAGTATGACGTCATGGCATGACGCGGCGAGGCAACCGCGAGAGTAGGGGAATGCTCCAGAAGGTTCCAACCCCTTCCACTTTTTTTTCTCGAAGGAGGACGCAGTTCCGGAATGTTCAGTGAGTCAATAGTGCGTGGACGAGTATGTTATCCAGCGGAGCACGGACGAGTAGCCCATGTCACGTAGACAGTAATTTGCATCGGGAACTTGAATGGTTTCGTGAGTGATCAGCAGGCCATGAAGCATGAAGCTAGCGTGCATGTAGTGCCAGTGAGTTGTTTACAGTGAAGTATGTCAGTTTGTTTGTCGAACAGTGTGAATTTCAAGACGATATCGGACTCGCTAGTATGTGAGGAAATAGTCAGAACTGATAAAGGAAGGTCCGTTCATGCCGACAATTTATGTTAATTAAAGATAAATACCTGGAGGTGTTTAACATTGCGAGTATCAGGGAAAGAACAATAATAACGATAGCCGAGGCGAAGCATTATCGCGAGGCCCTATATTGTGACAGACATCCATTTGAAAATAGCATAGCAGTGCGGCATTTTAAGAGACGCAGTGAGAATGCAACAGGGAAGGCTACATCTACTTTAAGCTTGTGTTGGAAGACTGCAGGCCGCAGGCAACTTGATATGTCGGTCAAGGCCAGCTCGAAATAGCTCCTCGTGGAAGGAAGTGTGTCACTGGTTGAGGAAAGTGAATACATATAATTCAAGTGAACCAGGAACTAGACGCTATAGTGCGTGGGCGTGAAAGTGCTCTGATATAGTGAAATGTAATATTGCCACACGGCGGCATGAACTTAATAACCATGGACTCAAATATTCTGGGAATCAACATGCATATTAATACGCTAATCATGCTGCACTGAACCTCTAAAGGGGCCATAATGAAGTGAACGGTCGCAACGAGATGGACGAGTGGACCATGGTTGGGACGTCAGGAAACGCCGCTGCTGAAGGTGACCGGGGGCAACCAGTGGGCGGACATGGGCGTCGCCAGGAGATCGAGAGGTGCCGAGGGCATATACCTCTACCAGTACGCTGGGAGACCACATCGCGGAGACGCTGGAGGAACAACGCCGCCCTAATGCCGCAGACGACGCCGACGCCGACGCCAGGAGTTTACGAGGACACCGGATCTAAAGTAAGACGTTTCATTTCCATCCTTGTTCATCAGGAAGAAGAGAACTTCTACCTCGGATAGCCGTGCCATGAGATAACCTGAGATCGTGTAACTTAACGCCATGTATAATCATTTATTCCAGATTGAACAAGAGCATCATTTTCTCATAGGGTTGTACAGATTCTTTTTGTCTTTTCCTTTCGGGTCGTTAGAGTATAGAGTATAGAGTTGGGATGGGACAAAGTCCGAAAAAAATAAAGTTCATAGTCCCTAAACAATAAAAAAAAATATACTTATTCAAACTCGTGGGTGTCCTCTCTTAAAGTTCCGACAAGGAGATCGCCTTTCAAAAAGCTAAATTAACCTTAATTTATCGGTGCACACGCATGTAAAAATCACTAGCCACTTATCACAAAGTTCACCTGCGGCAAAAACTCTAAGAAAATATTGAATATCTACGTATATTACAACTGTCTACCCTTATACAGCAATGGACGGATCTCCTCTATCGAACTGCAAATTCATAACTAAAGAGCATCATATTACATCAAATAGCACTCAAACATCAACTCAGCTTCACATAATATGGCATTTTAGCAATTAATTATAACCTATCATAAATTATTAACACACCCAGATTGTGCTTACATATTTACACTACTAATTGTTATTATTATTACTGATTTATATTCGCCTTTCCAACAACCTTGATCCACACTGTCATATTTGTTATTGTAATTAAATTATAGCATTGTCTAATGTTTATGAAAGGTTAAGAACCTCGTAAATAAGGCACCCTAGCGTATTTCATACTCCCAACGAACATTTAATCGCAACCCTTCCGTCGAACACTCTGTGTGAGGATCCGAACAATCTGACTGTCGAGCGTACTATCAATTACACCCCTGCGCTATTCAATATACAACTCATCGATAAACGTAGCACGTTCGTCAAGAGGACCCTGTCCTCACAAATTCAATTCAACGGACATACGTCGTCCCGTGAATAACCTCGTCATATATGACGGAATAATACCATATCTAATTATCACATTAAATTTACACAACATCATTACAAAAAAATCATGCATTATTAGCATGTCTCAAGAACCCACACTAAAAGAGCGTATCAACTTTATCGGGACCACGAGGTCGTATGATAATATGGCATCCTATCCAAGGATCCTTATTCGACAATCTCCAACCATATTCATTTTGCTATTAAAATCAATGCAATCCGTGACAAACCTTTCAGAATAAAATTCGTATAATGACCTCGGAAATCGAAATGCTAGAATCTCCCAACAAAATGGGCATCTCATATTATCGTTACCCAATTTCAACTTATTATTATTATTATGTCTCAGAGAATAAATGTATGTCTTACTCCTACCATTGATGCTGTTAATTTATGTAAGTCAAACGACCCGAAAAGAAAAGACAAAAAGAATCTGCACAACCCTATGAGAAAATGATGCTCTTGTTCAATCTGGAATAAATGATTATAAATGGCGTTAAGTTACACGATCTCAGGTTATCTCATGGCATGGCTATCCGAGGTAGAAGTTCTCTTCTTCCTGATGAACAAGGATGGAAATGAAACGTCTTACTTTAGATCCGGTGTCCTCGGAAACCCCTGGCGTCGGCGTCGGCGTCGGAGTCGTCTGCGGCATTAGGGCGGCGTTGTTCCTCCAGCGTATCCGCGATGTGGTCTCCCAGCGTACTGGTAGAGGTATACGCCCCCGGCACCTCTCGATCTCCTGGCGACGCCCATGTCCGCCCACTGGTTGCCCCCGGTCACCTTCAGCAGCGGCGTCTCCTGACGTTCCAACCATGGTCCACTCGTCCATCTCGTTGCGACCGTTCACCTCATTATGGCCCCTTTAGAGGTTCAGTGCAGCATGATTAGCGTATTAATATGCATGTTGATTCCCAGAATATTTGAGTCCATGGTTATTAAGTTCATGCCGCCGTGTGGCAATATTACATTTCACTATATCAGAGCACTTTCACGCCCACGCACTATAGCGTCTAGTTCCTGGTTCACTTGAATTATATGTATTCACTTTCCTCAACCAGTGACACACTTCCTTCCACGAGGAGCTATTTCGAGCTGGCCTTGACCGACATATCAAGTTGCCTGCGGCCTGCAGTCTTCCAACACAAGCTTAAAGTAGATATAGCCTTCCCTGTTGCATTCTCACTGCGTCTCTTAAAATGCCACACTGCTATGCTATTTTTGAATGGATGTCTGTCACAATATAGGGCCTCGCGATAATGCTTCGCCTCGGCTATCGTTATTATTGTTCTTTCCCTGATACTCGTAATGTTAAACACCTCCTGGTATTCATCTTTAATTAACATAAATTTTCGGCATGAACGGACCTTCCTTTATCAGTTCTGACTATTTCCTCACATACTAGCGAGTCCGATATCGTCTTGAAATTCACACTGTTCGACAAACAAACTGACATACTTCACTGTAAACAACTCACTGGCACTACATGCACGCTAGCTTCATGCTTCATGGCCTGCTGATCACTCACGAAAACCATTCAAGTTCCCGATGCAAATTACTGTCTACGTGACATGGGCTACTCGTCCGTGCTCCGCTGGATAACATACTCGTCCACGCACTATTGACTCACTGAACATTCCGGAACTGCGTCCTCCTTCGAGAAAAAAAAAGTGGAAGGAGTTGGAACCTTCTGGAGCATTCCCCTACTCTCGCGGTTGCCTCGCCGCGTCATGCCATGACGTCATACTGACCCTCCGGTCTCCTCTCGATCTTCTGTCATCCGGGGCCGGTAATTGACCTTGACTAGATCGGTCACATCTCTCCCGCGGCCTTCAAAATATAAGCGGTGGGAACATAGCTTATATTTTCCTCAAGTGATGCATGTGAACGATCCTTTCAGTCATCTCCTCAATGCTGACTAACGGGCTTGCCTGTGATACTTCCGCTCCTGGCTCTCTCGATGTCTTTCCGTATAGCTCGGCCGCGACCCCTGCGGACGAGAATCGCTATAGGCATTCTGTCCCTGATAATATTGATTTGACTGCCTTCGCTGATATTCACCATATCGTCCCTTCGTATTGTTGAATCGGGATCTCCTACGCTCTTCGTACGGTTTATTCCTCCATCTGGGTCGCTCGTCTGTTCCACTGTAGCTCCTATCTCGGCTCCGATAGTACCCTGTGTCTCTTGGCCTGTCCGTCTCCCGCGGCGTTCGCTCTTCCGTCTGCGCAATTTTGTCAATCACGACCGTGTTTACATCTCTATTTTCCTGTCGTCCGGACCTCGCCTGTAACTGTGCGCTAGTGTGGTCAAGTTTTCGAAGAATCTCTTCACATCCCTCTAAAGTCTCGCCTCCTGACGCTATTACACTCTTCTGGACCTCTACAGTTAACTGTCGTATAATGGCTTGGACCAATTCGTCCTCCGGCACTGGTGGAGTCAAATACTGCAGCCTGGCGAGTTGCGATGCGAAGTACCCCGCATACCTAGTCGGATTGGACGTCACATACCGTTTAGCGTATAGTTCCGCCCGTATGTTCAATTGATCTTCAGGGCTCCAAAAGCGTTTGATTAATAATCGTTCGAACTCGTCCGTGCTCGTGAGCGTGTATCGAAATGCGCGAAACCAAGTTAATGCTGTCGATTCCAGGGACCTCTCAATAACTCTTAGTTCCCTCTCACGTGGTATCTTATTTTCTGCCATGTATTCACGGACCTCCCTCATAAATTCGATAGGTGTGACGTTATTAGTCCCATTGTTCCCCGAGAATTTCCTCGGCTGGTGGTCTATACTTCTAATGATAGTCAGGTGTCCCGCGGGATTTGTACTCTGTATTCTCGGCGTTGCAACTACCCCTCCCGCCTTTCTAGAAGATGGGGCGTTTTCACTTTCCGTCCCGTTAAGAGGTGGCGTGTTTTCAATTTCGGACCATCTAACCCTTTCTGACACCGATTTGTCTTTTATCTGCGTCATTTCCGCCTCTAAGTTGCCTAATCGAGTGAGTTGCCTTCCCTGTTGAATAATGATCTTCTCCTCCAACTCAACAATGGAAGTGTGGATAGATTCTCTCACATTTTCGAATAATGTCGTTTGTGAATGAGTGATTTTACTATCATACGTGTCCTGGAATGATTCAACCTGTATCTGCATGTTTTTCACGTCCTTCGCAACCTCTTCTTTCCAACCTGACACGTCCTGTTTCAACTTATCCAGGGTTTCCTCGTTAGACTGACCAATATGATCAATTTTTGCCGTCAAATCTTGTCCCATGCCTTTAATATTACTGTTCAACTTCTCCTCAAGTCCTTCAATATTCCCCCGAAGCGAACTCTGAGTATCCCTGATTTGCCGTGCCATAGAATCTTTGAGCTCCGCGGTGAGCACTTGGAATGTAGTTTCTACCTTTTTATCGAGAAGATTAATCTTATTATCTATAGCCTTTTTTGATAGCCTAAGATTACGTTCTACAGCATCAATGTTTTTCTGCAAATGAAATTCTAAACTCTTAAGATTAGATCCCATGACTTCTAATACGTCGGTTCTGAGATCATCAACTTTATCACTAACATCTTTTTTTATTCCTGCTCTTTGAGTGCCGACACCCTCTTGTGCCCTCTGTACCTCTGCTATTTGAGTACCGACACCCTCTTGTGCCCTCTGTACCTCTGCTACTTGAGTACCGACACCCTCTTGTGCCCTCTGTACCTCTGCTACTTGAATACCGACACCCTCTTGTGTCATCTGTAAGCGATCCATATCGCTCTTCATGTTTGTCTTAATTGACCCAACACTATTCTTAACATTATTCATTTCAGTGGTTAGACCATTTAATCCATCTTGGATTTGTTTTAATATATCAGCTATATTTTCTGCGGTTACTACTTGTGACATCTTACAATACAACTTAAATATAGGGGCCTACAGGGGAACGTAGGTCGTCGAGTATAGTCATGACCTGAGATCGTGTACCAACCCTGTCAAATGGTTCACTAAAGGCTCAGTGTGATACGAGGTTAATTTTACACAAAAGAATTACACATGGCAAGCATCGCGCCCCCATCAAAGGCACGAATCTGACCACACAGTATACTCCCATCACCACAACAAATGATTGAGTAAAAAGCATGCCCATGACGAAGACGAAACGCACCATCGTCGTCGAGCCAACACGTTGGCGGCGCCACTTCCCCCTCCCTGTGCCCGTTTCTCCAATGGGACAGGCGATCACCCGGCCAACATCCCGGCCCCATCAGAAGAAACAGCCAAGGGAGTGGGTAAAAAAAAATTAGGGCGTGAATCTTGGTTCATACAGACAAGACTAAAATAAATGCTCCAGCGAGCCAGAGACAAAGGGTCTCGGGTCGTTTACGGGTTGGGATGGCAAATTGACTGAACCAGGATTCAAAAGCAAACTCCCTAACTTGAATTGGCAAACAGAGAAGAAAGGAAAAGCCCTCGTAAAATCACATCTGCTCCTTTATTGGCCAAAGGATAAATAAATATGCAACCTGCCTACCACGCACGAGTATAGAGTTAGGATGGGACCAAGTCCGAAAAAAAATAAAGTTCATAATCCCTAAACAATCAAAAAAAATATACTTATTCAAACTCGTGGGTGTCCTCTCTTAAAGTTCCGACAAGGAGATCGCCTTTCAAAAAGCTAAATTAACCTTAATTTATCGGTGCACACGCATGTAAACATCACTAGCCACTTATCACAAAGTTCTCCTGCGGCAAAAACTGTAAGAAAATATTGAATATCTACGTATATTACAACTGTCTACCCTTATACAGCAATGGACGGATCCCCTCTATCGAACTGCAAATTCATAACTAAAGAGCATCATATTACATCAAATAGCACTCAAACATCAACTCAGCCTCACATAAGATGGCATTTTAACAATTAATTATAACCTATCATAAATTATTAACACACCCAGATTGTGCTTACATATTTACACTACTAATTGTTATTATTATTACTGATTTATATTCGCCTTTCCAACAACCTTGATCCACACTGTCATATTTGTTATTGTAATTAAATTATAGCATTGTCTAATGTTTATGAAAGGTTAAGAACCTCGTAAATAAGGCACCCTAGCGTATTTCATACTCACAACGAACATTTAATCGCAACCCTTCCGTCGAACACTCTGTGTGAGGATCCGAACAATCTGACTGTCGAGCGCACTATCAATTACACCCCTGCGCTATTCAATATACAACTCATCGATAAACGTAGCACGTTCGTCAAGAGGACCCTGTCCTCACAAATTCAATTCAACGGACATACGTCGCCCCGTGAATAACCTCGTCATATATGACGGAATAATACCATATCTAATTATCACATTAACTTTACACAACATCATTACAAAAAAAAATCATGCATTATTAGCATGTCTCAAGAACCCACACTAACAGAGCGTATCAACTTTATCGGGACCACGAGGTCGTATGATAATATGGCATCCTATCCAAATAACGTTATTCGACAATCTCCAACCATATTCATTTTGCTATTAAAATCTATGCAATCCGTGACAAACCTTTCAGAATAAAATTCGTATAATGACCTCGGAAATCGAAATGCTAGAATCTCCCAACAAAATGGGCATCTCATATTATCGTTACCCTATTTCAACTTATTATTATTATTATTATGTCTCAGAGAATAAATGTATGTCTTACTCCTACCATTGATGCTGTTAATTTATGTAAGTCAAACGACCCGAAAAGAAAAGACAAAAAGAATCTGCACAACCCTATGAGAAAATGATGCTCTTGTTCAATCTGGAATAAATGATTATAAATGGCGTTAAGTTACACGATCTCAGGTTACCTCATGGCACGGCTATCCGAGGTAGAAGTTCTCTTCTTCCTGATGAACAAGGATGGAAATGAAACGTCATACTTTAGATCCAGTGTCCTCGGAAACCCCTGGCGTCGGCGTCGGCGTCGTCTGCGGCATTAGGGCGGCGTTGTTCCTCCAGCGTCTCCACGATGTGGTCTCCCAGCGTACTGGTAGAGGTATACGCCCCCGGCACCTCTCGATCTCCTGGCGACGCCCATGTCCGCCCACTGGTTGCCCCCGGTCACCTTCAGCAGCGGCGTTTCCTGACGTCCCAACCATGGTCCACTCGTCCATCTCGTTGCGACCGTTCACCCCATTATGGCCCCTTTAGTGGTTCAGTGCAGCATGGTTTGCGTATTAATATGCATGTTGATTCCCAGAATATTTGAGTCCATGGTTATTAAGTTTATGCCGCCGTGTGGCAATATTACATTTCACTATATCAGAGCACTTTCACGCCCACGCACTATAGCGTCTAGTTCCTGGTTCACTTGAATTATATGTATTCACTTTCCTCAACCAGTGACACACTTCCTTCCACGAGGAACTATTTCGAGCTGGCCTTGACCGACATATCAAGTTGCCTGCGGCCTGCAGTCTTCCAACACAAGCTTAAAGTAGATGTAGCCTTCCCTGTTGCATTCTCACTGCGTCTCTTGAAATGCCGCACTGCTATGCTATTTTCGAATTGATGTCTGTCACAATATAGGGCCTCGCGATAATGCTTCGCCTCGGCTATCGTTATTATTGTTCTTTCCCTGATACTCGTAATGTTAAACACCTCCTGGTATTCATCTTTAATTAACATAAATTGTCGGCATTAACGGACCTTCCTTTATCAGTTCTGACTATTTCCTCACATACTAGCGAGTCCGATATCGTCTTGAAATTCACACAGTTCGACAAACAAACTGACATACTTCACTGTAAACAACTCACTGGCACTACATGCACGCTAGCTTCATGCTTCATGGCCTGCTGATCACTCACGAAAACCATTCAAGTTCCCGATGCAAATTACTGTCTACGTGACATGGGCTACTCCGCCGTGCTCCGCTGGATAACATACTCGTCCACGCACTATTGACTCACTGAACATTCCGGAACTGCGTCCTCCATCGAGAAAAAAAAGTGGAAGGGGTTGGAACCTTCTGGAGCATTCCCCTACTCTCGCGGTTGCCTCGCCGCGTCATGCCATGACGTCATACTGACCCTCCGGTCTCCTCTCGATCTTCTGTCATCTGGGGCCGGTAATTGACCCTGACTGGATCGGTCACATCGTAAAAGGGGATATATTTTACTTTATTTCACACATATATTTATTTTGCCTTTCTAAATTACTTGAATATACTAAACAAGTAGTTCCGTGAAAACTATACAGCCTATTTTCATATATCCTACCTATGTTAACTGCCACTATCAACATACAAAATTTCAGTTTTATTGCTGTAATAGATTCGTAGATATTGAGAACCGACTAAATATTTCGGATGGTCGCCATGTTGGTTTTTTTATATGTAGGTTCTAGAGTTATGTTCAGTTACATGAAGATTATTGTGTACGTGTAGCATTCGAAGTTCAATCGCATGATTAAGACTCAAGAAGTAACAAGTAGATTTTAAAATTTCGCACAACTTCCACCTTGTGGTTATGGAAACAATTGAAATAAATTATATGCCAGTGGATTAACATTCATATAAGAATTTGCTGTACCAAATTTCACTGTACCCGGATGGTTAATTTACGTGAAACGTCCATGTGAATATTTATACTTCGCGTCGCCGCCATGTAGGATTTGGGATCACCAGGTTATTTAAAGTCCTATAGGTGAACTTAAGTTCATAGACCCTATGAACATAAAACAATTTATTTTGATTGCTCTAATAGATTCGTAGATATTCAGAGCCGTCTAAATATTTCGGATGGTCGCCATGTTGGATTGTTAAATGTATAGGCCATAGAGGTATGTACCATTAAAGGAAAATTATTGCGTAGGTTCATTATTAATATTTTCACTTCGATTGCATGCTTACGACACAAGAAATAAAAAGTTAATTATAAAATTCGCACAGCCGCCATCTTGAGGTTATGTAAGCAATTGAACTAAATTAGATACCAGTGCCTTACAATGTGTATAAATATTTCCTGTACCAGATTTCATTGTGTATGGAACAATAAATCGCGAGAAAGGTCTATTTAAAATTTTCAAATTCTCTTGGCCGCCATGTTCGTTTTGTAGTTAACCGGTTTTTGAAAGTCTTATAAGTGAACTTCCATTAGTGCCCTTTATATCCGTACAAAATTTCAGGATGATAACGCTAATAGTTCCAGAGATATAGAACGCCGGTGGAATATTTCGCACAGCCGCCATCTTGTGGTTATGAAAACAATTGAACGAAGTTAGATGTCGGTGCATTACAATATGTATAAACTTATACTGTACCAAGTTTCATTGCGTTTGGCTGGTTAAATCGCGAGAAACGTCTATTTAAAAGTCTCAAATTCGCGTGGCCGCTATGTTGGTTTTGTAGTTACCAGTTTTTCAAAAGTCACACAGGTGAGCTTCTAGTAGTTCCCTTTATCACCGTAAAAATTGCCAGAGTGATATCAGGAATAGTTTCGGAGATATTGAATGCTGGTGAAATATTTCGCACAGCCGCCATGTTGGATTGGTGAGACGTAACAAAATTTGAAAGGCACAGTCGGGGTCGTCCGAAATAGTGCTATGAACTTACCGAGTTTCATTGAAATCGCTCTAGCCGTTTAGAAGTTATTAAGGGGGGCGACACACACACTCCTCACTCACACACACACGCAAACGCACACACACAAACGGACAAAAGGTGATCTCATAAGCCTATTTTTTCAAAATTGAAAATAGGCTAAATTCGGCACTTGGTTCCTTTATGCTTTATTGATTATTTACCATAGACAATAATGAAATGGAACCAGGCACTTGGTTCTGTTATGAATGTCTACATACACAGCATAGCGGATTGTCATTCTCTAATGAAATATAGACCGCCACGAGGTGAAGTGGATAGCATTGTTGGCCGTCACTCCCGAGTTCCCAGATTCGATTCCCGGCACTGCCAAGAAATTAAAAAGTCTTGGTATGGTCTGGTATGTGGTCTCCTAGCCTTGTGATGCAAAATGGGCACCTGCCGGATGCTATGGCAGGGGGGAGAATTGTAAAGGGTCTGGCCTGTAATCACCGGCTCTGGACGCCTGAATAGTGATCCTTTAGCGCAGCCAGGGACTCAATTCGGGTCACCTACATCTCTTGTGGATATGACACTCTTTTTGATTGCAATAGTACTAATTCACGCGAAATTCAAAATAGTTTTCTATTATTATTCTGCATTTTCTGCCCCATCAGTAGAGCGATAAACTGTAGTGGAATACAAAAGTAACTGTGCTTATGAACCAACAATAAAAAATCCACATTCCATTCACTCACAACCTCAAAATCATTAAAAGCTTTACACCCTTCAATGTCATCGATTACGCGCGTTTTCTACTATATCCGGGGGGCAAATTACGGTCTTTATTTTGCAATATTTTCTCACTCTTCATCATTTGTTGCTGATGGCTATTCACAATTTCGGTCTACAGTAGTAGGTCAGATGTACTACAGATATATATTGCTTTGAGGTTTGCTCTTTAAATAGAAATACTGGCAAACATTTTTTGATATCTTGGTTTATACACAAGGTTGCTATGTTCCTCCTTACACACGTGGTGCATAACAGTGAAAGTGGTCTAGAGGAAGATGACCTCACTGTTATGCCCCTTAGAACAACAATCATCATCTTCCAAGCAAGGTCTGTTGGTAAACCATAAAATTCAGTCTAACCACAGGGGTAATGGGATCTATATGCTGGGTATCTGTTTTATCAGTGTGCCTACACTGATAAATTATTTCTTTTGGTAGCTTATTTTTACAATCTTTTACTCTTTCATACAAAATATTATTAGACTTATAAGAAACCTATTCATTGCAAAATGGCTAAAACCCAATTAGATTAAAGAAGCAATACAAACACGTCATATGCAAGGCGCTTGGTTCTGTTATGCAAAACATTTAATCACTGATTTAACCTCACTATAAGATTGCATGGCGCTTGGTTCTCTCATGCGTTTTCTCCGAACTGCCATACAGAACAAGCACTTTCTTCAAACTTAAAATGTAAAATAATTATTCCTTGCCTGAAAACCATATTTGCTGGGTAGATAGTTTAATATTTCCTGCACAAGATGGCACTTTTAACTCATTTTCAGTAAAAAAATGGTGCTTGGTTCCTTTATGCATAACATGGTCCAATTATCCTCAACATTATCCTCAACATTACTAAAACCAGTTAAATATTCCTGTTCCCCTTCCTGTTCCTGTTCCAGTTCCTCTTCCTCTTCCTCTACAGTGTCCTCATGTAGAGTCTGCGTGGCTTTTGATAATGTTAAGGGTTCTTTGAACATTGAATTATTTTCAATAGTAGTATTGTTTTGTAGCACTTGCTTTTTACCATTTTTATGATTTTCTGTTGACAGCAACAATGTTTCATGTAGTACACTACATTGATGGTCACTGACACTTAAAACCTCACTAATTTTACTTTTTAGCTCACTGCGACATTGTTTTGAACGATGTTTAGAACAACGCCAAATAACAGTTCCATTTTTATTGGTTCGTTTCACAATATATGAATATCCTTTATAGAATGCATGAGGCTTACCATACCTAGTCACTGATATTTCCATATCAACTGTCAAGCATAGACTAAGCTCTAGTAAAGACAACTTGGTAATAAGAACAATAGTTTAATATGCGAGCATATATGGATACAAATTTGGGAGCAAAAAAAAAGTTGGGAGCAAAAAGTGGGAGCAAAAGGTGTAAGCAAAAGTGGGAGCAAATATGAGAGCAAAAAAAAGTAGGAGCAAGTATGGGAGCAAAAAGTGGGAGCAAATGTGAAAGCAAAAGTGGGAGCAAATATGAGAGCAAAAAAAGTAGGAGCAAGTATGGGAGCAAAAAGTGCGAGCAAATGTGAAAGCAAAAGTGGGAGCAAAAAGTGTAAGCAAAAGTGGGAGAAAATATGAGAGCAAAAGAAAGTGGGAGCAAATATGGGAGCAAAAAGTTGGAGCAAAAGTGGGAGCAAAAAGAGGGAGCAAAAAAGTGGGAGCAAAACAGTGTAAACAAAAGTGGGAACAAACAAGTGTGAGCAAATATGAGAGCAGAAAGTGGGAGCAAATGTGAAAGCAAAAGTGGGAGCAAAAAATTAGGGCCTAAAGAGCGAGCAAAAGTGGGTGCACAAAGTGGGAGCAAAATGTGTGAGTAAAAAGGGGGGCGGGGGGCATATGTGGTGTTTTACTAAAACAATCTCACCTAACCTAACCTAACTTAACCTAACCTAACTTTTCCTAACCTAACTTTATCCAACCTA
Organism: Meconema thalassinum; assembly: GCA_946902985.2. Classification (NCBI taxonomy): domain Eukaryota; kingdom Metazoa; phylum Arthropoda; class Insecta; order Orthoptera; family Tettigoniidae; genus Meconema; species Meconema thalassinum. Next base: position 2,012,435,420 of record OX336388.2, on the reverse strand, counting down.
ACCTAACTTCACCTAACCTAACCTAACCCATCTTCACCTAACTTAACTTGACCTAACTTCACCTAACCTAACTTGACCTAATTTCACCTAACCTAACTTCACCTAACCTAACCTTCCAACTCTCAGATCAAGAATTAAATTCTGGGCATAGTCGAGTTGGAACCCAAAATCTCTGGGATAACATCCAAGTATACTAGCCACTACACCGCAAGATGGGCAAATTATCATGCAACACAACACAAAAATAAAAGATTTCTGTAGTGTAACTCATTGGCTGACAACCATAGTTGAGAATTCAAACCCAAGACCGCAGGACTTTTGTTTTGAACATTATCAGAAATACTATTAAATTTACGCAAGCCTCCGTGGCTTAGGCGGCAGCACGCCGGCCTCTCACCGCTGGGTCTGTGGTTCAAATCCCGGTCACTCCATGTGAGATCTGTGCTGGACAAAACGAAGGCAGACAGGTTTTTCTCCGGGTACTCCGGTTTTCCCTGTCAAAATTTCATTCCAGCAACACTCTCCACTATCATTTCATTTCATCTGTCATTCATTTAATCATTGCCCCAGAGGAGTGCGTCAGGCCTCGGCAACCGGCACATTTCATATTCTCGCAGCTAGTTGGGGGCTTCATTCATTCCATTCCTGACCCGGTCGGAGACTGGAAGCAGGCTGTGGATTTTCATTTTTCACTATTAAATTTACATTTTGCAGCTGCTTATAGTTATAAGAGTTGGCATTAATATGGGAGTAAAAGTGAGAGAGAAAAAAAGTGTGAGCAAAAGTGAGAGCAAATGTGAAAGCAAAACGTGGGAGCAAATATGAGAGCAAATAGTAGGAGCAACCATGTCTGGTTTTTGAGACTTTCAAATCAACTAATACTCATGAATTAAATTTTAGTAAAGAGACTTGGGTAATAATAACAGTTAAACAAATATTCAAGGGGATTCATTTTTTTAAGGTGGAATTTCCAAAGTACCGTCAACAATAATAATTACATGAACATTGGGAAATCAAACCTAAGACCTCAGGACTTTTGTTTTCAACATTATCAGAAATATTATTCCATTTACATTTTGCTGCTGCTCATAGTTATAAGAGTTGGCATTAATATGAGAGCAAAAGTGGGAGCAAAAGTGAAAGCAAAAAGAGGGTGCAAGTATGGCTGGTTGTTGAGACTTTCATATCAACTAATACACATAAATTAAATTTTAGTAAAGTGACTTGGCTAATAATAATAATAATAATAATAATAATAATAACAGTTTGAAAAAATTCAAGGGGATTGATATTTTTCAAGGTGTAATTTCCAAAGTACTGTCAAGAATAATAATTACATGAACAGATTCCAAGAACTCTAGAGTGCTTTTAAGGTTAATGATTGGCTTGGGGTGAGATAGAGCTAGCTAACCTAAGTTAACCGCAGCTCACTTAACCTAACCTTGTCACATGACATGTTCTACAAGTTTAGACTTGCTTTGAGACTGGCTATGACGTCACAGATGAATGGCGGTGGGAGGCTGGACATGGCTTTTTATTACACAAAAACATTTTCCTTTTTGCCAGCCTCCCACCGCCATTCATCTGTGACGTCATAGCCAGTCTCAAAGCATGTCTAAACTTGTTGAACATGGCATGTGACAAGGTTAAGTTAAGTGAGCTGCGGTTAACTTAGGTTAGCTAGCTCTATCTCACTCCTAGCCAATCATTAACCTTAAAAGCACTCTAGAGTTCTTGGAATCTGTTCATGTAATTATTATTCTTGACAGTACTTTGGAAATTACACCTTCAAAAATATCAATCCTCTTGAAATTTTAAACTGTTATTATTATTATTCTTCTTCTTTCTTCTTGCGTTTTGCCCATTATAGAGCGCGCTTGAACTTGTTTTTCGGCTTGATGATATTCGCCTTCCTATCTTCCCAAAATCTCTTCATGAAGTCACTGTGCTGCTTCTTCCGTTCTTCTGTCCACTTGGTTCCAGTCCTGCCACTAGTTTTCACCCTAAACTTGTGCTTTGTTACTGCGGTCCTGAAGACTTTGCGGTTTCTCAGAATATTTTCTCCGATGTTCAACTCTTGCAGGTTTTACACAAGAAGTAAAAACAAGATTTTAAAATTACGCACAGCAGCCATCTTGTGATTATTATTATTATAATTATTATTATTATTATTAGCCAAGTCACTTTACTAAAATTTAATTTATATGTATTAGTTGATATGAAAGTCTCAACAACCAGCCATGCTTGCACTCACTTTTTGCTTTCACTTTTGCTCCCACTTTTGCTCTCATATTAATGCCAACTCTTATAAATATGAGCAGCAGAAAAATGTGAATGGAATAATATTTCTGATAATGTTGAAAACAAAAGTCCTGAGGTCTTGGGTATGATTTCCCACTGTTCATGTAATTATTATTGTTGACGGTACTTTGGAAATTCCACCTTAAACAAGTAGTTCCGCGAAGAACTATACAGACTATTTTCATATATCCTGCTCATGTTAATTGCCTCTATCGACATACAAAATTTCAGTTTAATTGCTGTAACAGATTCGTAGATATTGAGAACCGTCTAAATATTTCAGATGGTCGCCAGGTTGGATTTTTATTTTTCTACTATTACATTAAGATTATTGTGTACGTGTGGTATTCAAACTTCAATCGCATGATTAGAACACAAGAAGTAAAAACAAGATTTTAAAATTACGCACAGCAGCCATCTTGTGATTATGCAAACAATTGAAATAAATTAGATGCCAGTGGATCAACATTTGTATAAGCATTTAACGTGCAACGTTTCACGACACTCGGATAGTTAATTCGCGAGAAACGTCCATTTAAATATTTATACTTCGCGTCGCCGCCATGTTGGATTTGTGCTCACCAGGTTACTCAAAGTCCTATAGGTTAACATATGTTCATAGTCTCTATGAACATAGAAAAATCTGTTTGGTTGCTGTAAAAGATACATAGATATTGAGAACCGTCTATATATTTCGGAAGCTCGCCATTTAGGATTGTTATAAGTATAGGCCATAGAGTTATGTACCATTCAAGGACAATTATTGCCTAGCTTCATTATTCAAACTTTCACTTTGATCGCATGATTACGACACAAGAAATAAAAACATAATTTTAAAATTTGGCACAGCCGCCATCTTTAGGTTATGTAAACAATTGAATTAAATTTGATGGCAGTGCATTACAATCTGCAAAATCATTTACTGTACCACATTTCACTGCGCTCAGAGAGTTTAATCACGAGAAAAGTCTATTAAAATATTTCAAATTCGCTTGGTCGCCATGTTCGTTTTGTACTATACAGGTTTTTGAAATATACATAGGTAAACTTGTATCCGTACCCTTTATCGCCGTACAAAATTGCAGGGTGATATCTGTAATAGTTTCGGAGATATAGAATGTCAGTTAAATATTTCGCACAGCCGCCATTTTGAGGTTATGAATACAATTGAACTAAATTAGACTCGAGTGCTTTACAATGTGTATAAACAATTGCTGTACCCAGTTTCATTACGTTTGGGTAGTTAAATCACGAGAAAAGTCTATTTAAAAGTCTCAACTTCGCTTGGACGCCATGTTGGCTTTGTAGTCACCAGGTTTTTGAAAGTCTCATAGGTGAACTTCTAGTAGTGCCTTTTATCACCGTACACAATTTCAGGGCGATATCGGTAATAGTTTCGGAGATATTGAATGCTAGTGAAATATTTCGCACAGCCGCCATGTTGGATTGGTGAGACGTAACAAAATTTGAAGGGCACGGTCGAGGGTGCCGGGAATAGCGCCATGAACTTACCGAGTTTCATTGAAATCGCTCTAGCCGTTTAGATTTAATTAGGGGGCACACACACACCTCACACACCCACACACACACATACACACACACACGCACACACACACGGACAAAAGGTGATCTCATAAGCCTATTTTTTTTTCAAAATTGAAAATAGGCTAGAAATGAATCCAAATGAATATTTTTTTTACTGTTATTATTACCCGAGTCTCTTTACTAAAATTTAATTCATGTGTATTAGTTGATTTGAAAGTCTCAACAACCAGCCATGGTTGCTCCTACTTTTTGCTCTCATATTTGCTCCCACGTTTTGCTTTCACATTTGCTCTCACTTTTGCTCACACTTTTTTTCTTCTCTCACTTTTACTCCCATATTAATGGCAACTCTTATAACTATAAGCAGCAGCAAAATGTAAATGGAATAGTATTTCTGATAATGTTCAAAGCCAAAGTCCTGAGGTCTTGGGTTTGAATTCTCAACTATGGTTGTCAGCCAATGAGTTACACCACAGAAAACTTTAATTTTTGTGTTGTGTTGCATGATAATTTGCCCATCTCGCGGTGTAGTGGCTATTATACTTGGATGTTATCCCAGAGGTTTTGTGTTCCAACTCGACTATGCCCAGAATGTAATTCTTGATCTGAGAGTTGGAAGGTTAGGTTAGGTGAAGTTAGGTCAAGTTAGGTCAGGTGAAGTTGGGTTAGGTTAGGTTAGGTGAAGTTAGGTTAGGTTGGATAAAGTTAGGTTAGGAAAAGTTAGGTTAGGTTAGGTTAGGTTAGGTGAGATGTTTTAATAAAACACCACATTTGCCCCCACTTTTTACTCACACATTTTTCTCCCACTTTGTGCACTAACTTTTGCTCGCTCTTTTTGCTCTCACTTTTTGCTCCCAATTTTGCTTTCACATTTGCTCCCACTTTCAGCTCTCATATTTGCTCACACTTGTTTGGTCCCACTTTTGCTTCCACTTTTTTGCTCCCACTATTTGCTCCCACGTTTGCTCCAACATTTTGCTCCCTTATTTGCTCCCTCTTTTTTTTGCTCTCATATTTTCTCCCTCTTTTGCTTACACTTATTGTTCTCACTTTTTGCTCCCACTTTTGCTTTCAAATTTGTTCCCACTTTCTGCTCTCATATTGGCTCACATTTGTTTGCTCCCACTTTTGCTTCCACTTTTTTGCTCCCACTATTTGCTCCCACGTTTGCTCCAACATTTTGCTCCCATATTTGCTCCCGCTTTTTTTTTGCTCTCATATTTTCTCCCTCCTTTGCTTACACTTATTGCTCCCACTTTTTTCTCTCACTTTTTGCTCCCACTTTTGCTTTCACATTTGCTCGCACTTTTTGCTCCCATACTTCCTCCTACTTGTTTTTGCTCTCATATATGCTCCCACTTTTTCTTTCACATTTGCTCCCACTTTTTGCTCCCATACTTGCTCCTACTTTTTTGCTCTCATATTTGCTCCCACTTTTGCTTACACTTTTTGCTCCCACTTTTTGCTCCCAACTTTTTTTTTGCTCCCACATTTGCATCCATATATGCTCGCACATTAAACTATTGTTCTTATTACCAAGTTGTCTTTACTAGAACTTAGTCTATGCTTGACAGTTGATATGGAGGTATTAGTGACTAGGTATGGTAAGCCTCAAGCATTCAATAAAGGATATTCATATATTGTGAAACGAACCAATAAAAATGGAACTGTTATTTGGCGTTGTTCTAAACAACGTTCAAAACAATGTCGCAGTGACCTAAAAAGTAAAAATAGTGAGGTTTTAAGTGTGAGTGATCATCAATGTAGTGTACTGCATGAAACATTGTTGCTGTCAACAGAAAATCATAAAAATGCTAAAAGGCAAGTGCTACAAAACAATACTATAATTGAAAATAATTCAATGTTCAAAAAACCTTTAACATTATCAAAAGCCACGCAGATTCTACTGAGGACACTGTAGAGGAAGAGGAAGAGGAACAGGAACAGGAACAGGAACAGGAACAGGAATATTTAACTGGTTTTAGTAATGTTGAGGATAATGTTGAGGATAATAATGGTGATTATAATAATAGTGATATAAGGGTGTTACAAATAGGTACGGCCAAACTTTCAGGAAACATTCCTCACACACAAAGAAAGAAAATATGATATGTGGACATGTGTCCGGAAACGCTTAATTTCCATGTTAGAGCTCATTTTATTACTTCTCTTCAAATCACATTAATCATGGAATGGAAACACACAGCAACAGAACGTACCAGCGTGACTTCAAACACTTTGTTACAGGAAATGTTCAAAATGTCCTCCGTTAGCGAGGATACATGCATCCACCCTCCGTCGCATAGAATCCCTGATGCGCTGATGCAGCCCTGGAGAATGGCGTATTGTATCACAGCCGTCCACAATACGAGCACGAAGAGTCTCTACATTTGGTACCGGGGTTGCGTAGACAAGAGCTTTCAAATGCCCCCATAAATGAAAGTCAAGAGGGTTGAGGTCAGGAGAGCGTGGAGGCCATGGAATTGGTCCGCCTCTACCAATCCATCGGTCACCGAATCTGTTGTTGAGAAGCGTACGAACACTTCGACTGAAATGTGCAGGAGCTCCATCGTGCATGAACCACATGTTGTGTCGTACTTGTAAAGGCACATGTTCTAGCAGCACAGGTAGAGTATCCCGTATGAAATCATGATAACGTGCTCCATTGAGCGTAGGTGGAAGAACATGGGGCCCAATCAAGACATCACCAACAATTCCTGCCCAAACGTTCACAGAAAATCTGTGTTGATGACGTGATTGCACAATTGCGTGCGGATTCTCGTCAGCCCACACATGTTGATTGTGAAAATTTACAATTTGATCACGTTGGAATGACGCCTCATCCTTAAAGAGAACATTTGCACTGAAATGAGGATTGACACATTGTTTGATGAACCATTCGCAGAAGTGTACCCGTGGAGGCCAATCAGCTGCTGATAGTGCCTGCACACGCTGTACATGGTACGGGAACAACAGGTTCTCCCGTAGCACTCTCCATACAGTGACGTGGTCAACGTTACCTTGTACAGCAGCAACTTCTCTGACGCTGACATGAGGGTTATCGTCAACTGCACGAAGAATTGCCTCGTCCATTGCAGGTGTCCTCGTCGTTCTAGGTCTTCCCCAGTCGCGAGTCATAGGCTGGAATGTTCCGTGCTCCCTAAGACGCCGATCAATTGCTTCGAACGTCTTCCTGTCGGGACACCTTCGTTCTGGAAATTTGTCTCGATACAAACGTACCGCGCCACGGCTATTGCCTCGTGCTAATCCATACATCAAATGGGCATCTGCCAACTCCACATTTGTAAACATTGCACTGACTGCAAAACCACGTTCGTGATGAACACTAACCAGTTGATGCTACGTACTTTTGTGCTTGATGCTCGTACTGTAGAGCAATGAGTCGCATGTCAACACAAGCACTGACGTCAACATTACCTTCCTTCAAATGGGCCAACTGGCGGTGAATCGAGGAAGTACAGTACAAACTAACGAAACTAAAATGAGCTCTAACATGGAAATTAGGCGTTTCCGGACACATGTCCACATAACATATTTTATTTCTTTGTGTGTGAGGAATGTTTCCTGAAAGTTTGGCCGTACCTTTTTGTAACACCCTGTAGATCATGCTGCTTATGATTATGATAGTGATAATGATCCGAAACAAGACAATAACGTTTTCATGCCTATTGTTCACCGTGGAAGAAACAAGATCTACAACAAGCTTTGTATTTAAAACTATAACACACTATCGTAAAGGCAAAGACTTGTATTAAGTGTGCTTTTTATTGTCATAATCATGTATACTCTGCAATGTTAAATATTCTGACTTCTGTAGAAAATAAAACAATATTATAACATCATTTTGCATTTATTCACAAACTGTATATACATTTTTTTTGGTTTTATGATAATATTTAAAAAAAAATACTAAAAACTAAAACATTATTATTGTATACACATATTTTTTTCTTTCAGTCCATTTTTATCACTTATACTTTCCATTATTATTTCACATTTGTTTTTATTTATTTAATTGGAACAAACCATGCACCTATTGTTTTTAAAACCTTCATAAATTAAGTGTACAGGTTGAACAGCATTTTGACTTCATCAAAAACACCCTCCGACATATCATTACCGTGTAGGCAGAAATATCTCGAAGTTTTCTCATACACAAAGTACACGATCACCATATGCTGTTTTCAATTTCCGAATCTAGATAATCCGAAATGGAATATGAGTTGGCAATTCGCTGAGCTTCTTTGTCTATAAGCCACATGCTTGTCCAACAGCATTCAAAACATTCATTGTAGTAGTCTATAAACAAAACAAAAGCATATATATTACACTCTAAAACAGCTTGTAATAATATCTTGCATATATGTATTTTGCACTATGCATTGCCAATAAATTATACTATTTATGAAAGAAATTCCCTAACTGTAGCAGATACTACTTTTCTGCATATAGCACAAGTGTTAAGTTCTAATGCACACTTGGCACATGCTATCATGTGTCCACAAGGCAAAAATACAACACCTAGTTCATCTTGATAACAAATTTTACATAATTGTTGGTCACACTTTTGTATTTGTTGGTCTGACAAGTCTTTATTTTTCAGCCTCATGTATTTGCTCCGCATGTTCTAACTCTAAAGGCACTTTTATGTCTAGTGCTGCAATCACGATTTCTTTACGAATAGTATTCACAAATTCCTGACCTTTAAGCAACACCATGTATCTACAGTTAGGTAACCAACGAGCGCGTTGCACAAAAGGGTCATCAGTCATTTGCCAATCCTTTAAAGAAAATCCACAATAAAACATATTGTTTTATCCCATTCACCAGTATAAAAAAAATCCAGCTTCACTTAGCTGTTTGGTAAGGTGTTTTAATATTAATTGTTATAAGATTCTAAACGTTTTCCAACAGAGCTGTACTCTGGGTGTGCTAGTGCTTTAGACTTGCAAACTCCCAATTTTTCAAAAGCACATGCCAATTCAACACTGTCTATGGCCTATGGACCACATATATCGACACTACCGTTGTTGGCTGGTAATACATCATTATTATTATTATTTATTTGTGATTCAGAAATGTAAGTAGCGGCCAATGACCTTGTGGTTCGGTAAAATGGATACACGGGCATGTTACCCATTTGTGTTCCAAGCATGTAGGGACAACAATGAGACCATCGCAAATGGTCTCTAAAGGGATCATCCCCTTCTTCCCAGTGTGAAAGTTCAATACGACAAAACACACAGCGCACCACATCTTCTCGGTTCAAGTAAAAAAAACGGCTTTTGCAAGTTTATGTGTCGACAAAAAGCCTACAGGCCAGGATTCAAATGTTAACCAACGATCATGTTCAGATTTTAAATTTAACCCACGTGGTAAACCAACTGGCTCACTTGTTGTATTTGGTACTAACGCCATGTGTTATAATAAATTTTTTTATTGCAAGTTATTAACGTTGCACAAGAACACGGATTACTTTAAAGCATAATGTATGCTTGTTCACTGTCTGTTTACTACGTTAATGGCGCATGACCACACCTAAAAACAAACAAAATAACCCATCACTCAATCAATCAATCAATCAATCAATCAATACTTGTAATTAAACTTTAACGTTAATTGACATTAATATATCAAAACACCATTAAAAATAAACTGTATGTTGGCACTAACAGTAACCCATGCACTTATTTTCTTTTTATAGAGCTTTAGTCATTTACATCCCCCTTTAACCAATATATAAACAAAAATGAATGTCATGTCAGTTCAGATTATCTTGTTCAAACCTGTGGATATGTGTTTAGTCCATAGGGAACCACCCATAAATTAAATTTACTGGTTGCCAATACATAGTCATTAATCAAGAAAGCAATCATTGTACAAGTCATTTACAGGTAATGAATATTTTTTTGTCTAAAGTTCTTCATTAGTGGTAAAATGGAATAGCATTTTTAAGGTAGACTTCCCTGAGTTTTCAATAGTTCACAGCCTGGAAACAATGGTTGCACTCTACTGCGTCTAGGGTTTTCAGCGACTGCTACGGCGGTAAGGCTTTTCTTTCCAAGTTTCTAAAAATAAATAAAATAAACCGCTATAAATACCTAAATTCAGGTTAATACATACATTTCTTAATCTTAAAATAATATCAAACAAAAAAATGAAACAAGTTAGTTTATAAAAATAATCTCACCTGCACTTGCACTGGCTTGTTACTGTTTCCTTTTAGTTGGCCCAAAAGCGCAATGGATTCTTGTATCTCGGACATGTAAGGTATACCGGTTATCTGCAAACAAATAAATAAACACAAATCATTAATTACCTAACCATTATTGGAAATATCTGTTCCCGAAGGAAACAGGATGTAAAATTGTCCGATTGAGCTATGTACATTAACAAATTCACAAACAAATTTGATAAAATGGTCTGGCCAGCTCAAAACAGTTGCCAGCGTTTCGCCCCAGTGTACCAATGGGCTCTTCAGTTGGTTATGGTACACCTCACCAAGACGCGTGGCTAGTACATACTGAGAAGGCCGCTGCAAGGCACTAAATGTCGCCACGAGCAGCGCCAATGTACTACGGAAGCCAAAACTTCCTTTCAAAAATAATGTTAGCTTACCTTGCTAATCCATATTGGAAATATCTGTTCCCGAAGGAAACAGGATGTAAAATTGTCCGATTGAGCTATGTACATTAACAAATTCACAAAGAAATTTGATAAAATGGTCCGGCTAGCTCAAAACAGTTGCCAGCGTTTCGCCCCAGTGTACCAATGGGCTCTTGAGTGAGGTGTACCATAACCAACTGAAGACATTTTATTGCGTTATGGGGACGGTATCCATTTTCGTCATTTGGGTTCCATTTTTATACTTGTGGTCACCCTGTCCTTATGCAAGGTTTCGACACTGATGTGTAACTATCTAACGGTATGTTAATTCTTCACGCGAAATATTATCTCCCGCACAGATGTTGGTTGGTTCCTCAGTTTAGAGGTTGCGACAACGCGGTCATGTAACCCCGGGTACTTTGGATGTGTGTAGAATCAGTCTGACAAACGGTGTCTGATGGCGGTATTAGTCTGTAATTCAGGTAAGGACTGCAGACGGTCAATTTCAAGTAGTAGTTCCTAATTTTGCTACCAAATAATACGTCAACGACACCTAGCTGCAAACTTGCCTACTAGATGCCACCGCAACCAGCTACTCGCAACGAACGTTGGATCTTCCCCTCCAAAGGAAGGACACTGAGGGAATTTTTAGCGCTCTTAGAAAATCCGACGATTTCGGCTGGCTTTGAACCCACGACCTTGGGCATAGAGTTTCAGCATGCTACCAGTTACGTCACCGAAGCCGCTTCCCATAGAGTCAGATGGAAAACTGAATGTGATCTCGTGCAATAGCGTTTTCATAGCAAAGTCTGATGGCTCATCACTCATCAATTTCGTAGCGTTGTCATGCTACCTCTGATGGCTCTTAGCATTTCCTTCTAATTCCAAAATAATTTTGCTCATCCCTTGGCGTAATGGTGTGTCATATCAAAAACAAGATGTTCAGTAAAGAACATATAGCCTACTTTCTCCTAAATGCAAGGGTATTGTTATAACTCTTTGTCCTTTTCAAGGAGTATGATCGAATGTTGGTTGTAGTAGCTTGTTGAAATACAACGTGCTATAGGGACATTAAACATGAATATGCGGTGCCCTTTGCTAGTGCTACCTCTGTGCCAAATTTCGTTCAATTCGGTTTCACCGTGTTTGAATTGATAGGGGGAATCGATTTGCACACATACTTGGCCACCATCTGCAAATTATTGGGCTGATGTTCTTGCAGTTTGGTCTGAATATGTTTCCCACATAAAGATATGGTGCTGCAAAATTTGGTAGAGACTAGATTATTAGGTTGGTCGTAATTACATTTTAGCTTTTAATATTTGGGTGGCCACGATTACGTTTCCGTCAAGATAGCGGTGATATAAAACATGACACTGAGGTGCCCTTTGCTAGTGCTACCTCTGTACCAAATGCCGTTCCATTCGGTTTCACCGTGTTCGAATTGATAAGGGGAATCGATTTTCACACAAAGATGGCCGCCATCCGCAAAATATCAGGCTGATGACCTATTAGTTTGGACAAAGGATGCTCCCTCCTTAAAGGTATGTTGTTGTTAAATTTGCTAGAGATCGGATGATTAGGCTAATCGTAATTTTATTTAAACTTTGAACATTTGTGTGGCCGCCATTACGTTTCCGTCAAGATGGCGGCGATATAAAACATGACACTGAGGTGCCCTATGCTAGTGCTACCTCTGTACCAAATTTCGTTCATTCGGTTCCACCGTGTTCGAATTAATAGGGGGAATCAATTTTGACATAATGATGGCTGCCATCCGCAAACTATTAGGCTAATGGCCTATTAGATTGGTCAAAGGATGCTCCCTCCATAAAGGTATATTGTTGCAAAGTTTGGTAGAGATCGGATGGTTATGTTAATCGTAATTTGATTTAAGCTTTCAACATTTGTGTGGCCGCCATTACGTTTCCGTCAAGATGGCGGCGATATAAAACATGACACTGAGGTGTCCTTTGCTAGTGCTACCTTTGTACCAAATTTCGTTCAATTCGCATTCACCGTGTTCGAATTGATAGGGGGGGACAGACATTCAGAGTACACACACTCACACACACACAGACACACACACACACAGACTCACACACACACATACACACACACAGACAGACACACTTTTTTCGCCCTGTGTTGATCTCATAAGTCTACTTTCATTTTTTGCAAAAATCGAAAGTAGGCTAATTATTTCAGTCAAAAGTTTTAGGTAATTATTCGGGGAATATTGTCCATGTTGAAGGGTTTTGATATTTACCTATTAAGAGAGATGTGATTAATGTTTCCCGAAAACCCACTTTTTCCCACCCCTTTGGTCAATGGTAGGTGATATAAAAAACTCTTCAAACATACATTTTTGGCCCTTAACCGACACATAGTATGAACTTTGAATGGATTCGATATTTCAAATATTAAGAGAGTTACATCGATATTCCTGTTTTTCGAAAAAAAAAGCCCCCCATCCTCACCCCCTTTGACCGATTGAGCCCATTAACGAACATGACCGATATTTTATAGGGATACATATTATGTAAACAAGTAGTTCCGTGAAGAACTATACTGCCTATTTTCATATACCCTGCTCATGTTAATTGTCTCTATCAACATAAAAAAATCAGTTTAATTGCTTTTACAGATTCGTAAATATTGAGAACCGTCTAAATATTTCATATGGTCGCCAGGATGGATTTTTATTTTTGTACTATTACATTAAGATTATTGTGTACGTGTGGTATTCAAACTTCAATCGCATGATTAGAACACAAGAAGTAAAAACGAGATTTTAAAAGTACGCACACCAGCCATCTTGTGATTTTGCAAACAATTGAAATAAATTACATGCCAGCGGATCAACATTTGTATAAGCATTTAACGTGCAACGTTTCACGCCACTCGGATAGTTAATTCGCGAGAAACGTCCATTTAAATATTTATACTTCGCGTCGCCGCCATGTTGGATTTGTGCTCACCAGGTTACTGAAAGTACTATAGGTGAACATATGTTCATAGTCTCTATGAACATAAAAAAAAAACAGTTTGGTTGCTGTAAAAGATTCATAGATATTGAGAACCGTCTAAATATTTCGGAAGCTCGCCATTTAGGATTGTTATATGCATAGGCCATAGAGTTATGTACCATTCAAGGACAATTATTGCCTAGGTTCATTATTCAAACTTTCACTTCGATCGCATGAATACGACACAAGAATAAAAACTTAATTTTAAAATTTGGCACAGCCGCCATCTTGAGGTTATGTAAACAATTGAATTAAATTAGATGGCAGTGCATTACAATCTGCAAAAACATTTACTGTACCACATTTCACTGCGCTCAGAGAGTTAAATCACGAGAAAAGTCTATTAAAATATTTCAAATTCGCTTGGTCGCCATGTTCGTTTTGTACTTTACAGGTTTATGAAATATACATAGGTAAACTTGTATCAGTACTCTTTATCAACGTACAAAATTGCATGATGATATCTGTAATAGTTTCGGAGATATAGAATGTCAGTGAAATATTTCGCACAGCCGCCATTTTGAGGTTATGTAAACAATTGACCTAAATTAGACTCCGGTGCATTACAATGTGTATAAACAATTGCTGTACCCAGTTTCATTACGTTTGGGTAGTTAAATCACGAGAAAAGTCTATTTAAAAGTCTCAACTTCGCTTGGACGCCATGTTGGCTTTGTAGTCACCAGGTTTTTGAAAGTCTCATAGGTGAACTTCTAGTAGTGCCTTTTATCACCGTACACAATTTCAGGGCGATATCGGTAATAGTTTCGGAGATATTGAATGCTAGTGAAATATTTCGCACAGCCGCCATGTTGGATTGGTGAGACGTAACAAAATTTGAAGGGCACGGTCGAGGGCGCCGGGAATAGCGCCATGAACTTTCCGAGTTTCATTGAAATCGCTCCAGCCGTTTAGATTTAATTAGGGGGGCACACACACACCTCACACACCCACACACACACATACACACACACACGCACACACACACGGACAAAAGGTGATCTCATAAGCCTATTTTTTTTTTTCAAAATTGAAAATAGGCTAGAAATGAATCCAAATGAATATTTTTTTTACTGTTATTATTACCCGAGTCTCTTTACTAAAATTTAATTCATGTGTATTAGTTGATTTGAAAGTCTCAACAACCAGCCATGGTTGCTCCTACTTTTTGCTCTCATATTTGCTCCCACGTTTTGCTTTCACATTTGCTCTCACTTTTGCTCACACTTTTTTTCTTCTCTCACTTTTACTCCCTTATTAATGGCAACTCTTATAACTATAAGCAGCAGCAAAATGTAAATGGAATAGTATTTCTGATAATGTTCAAAGCCAAAGTCCTGAGGTCTTGGGTTTGAATTCTCAACTATGGTTGTCAGCCAATGCGTTACACCACAGAAAACTTTAATTTTTGTGTTGTGTTGCATGATAATTTGCCCATCTCGCGGTGTAGTGGCTATTATACTTGGATGTTATCCCAGAGGTTTTGTGTTCCAACTCGACTATGCCCAGAATGTAATTCTTGATCTGAGAGTTGGAAGGTTAGGTTAGGTGAAGTTAGGTCAAGTTAGGTCAGGTGAAGTTGGGTTAGGTTAGGTTAGGTGAAGTTAGGTTAGGTTGGATAAAGTTAGGTTAGGAAAAGTTAGGTTAGGTTAGGTTAGGTTAGGTGAGATGTTTTAATAAAACACCACATTTGCCCCCACTTTTTACTCACACATTTTGCTCCCACCTTGTGCACTCACTTTTGCTCGCTCTTTTTGCTCTCACGTTTTGCTCCCAATTTTGCTTTCACATTTGCTCCCACTTTCAGCTCTCATATTTGCTCACACTTGTTTGGTCCCACTTTTGCTTCCACTTTTTTGCTCCCACTATTTGCTCCCACGTTTGCTCCAACATTTTGCTCCCTTATTTGCTCCCTCTTTTTTTTGCTCTCATATTTTCTCCCTCTTTTGCTTACACTTATTGCTCTCACTTATTGCTCCCACTTTTGCTTTCAAATTTGTTCCCACTTTCTGCTCTCATATTGGCTCACATTTGTTTGCTCCCACTTTTGCTTCCACTTTTTTGCTCCCACTATTTGCTCCCACGTTTGCTCCAACATTTTGCTCCCATATTTGCTCCCGCTTTTTTTTTGCTCTCATATTTTCTCCCTCCTTTGCTTACACTTATTGCTCCCACTTTTTTCTCTCACTTTTTGCTCCCACTTTTGCTTTCACATTTGCTCGCACTTTTTGCTCCCATACTTCCTCCTACTTGTTTTTGCTCTCATATATGCTCCCACTTTTTCTTTCACATTTGTTCCCACTTTTTGCTCCCATACTTGCTCCTACTTTTTTGCTCTCATATTTGCTCCCACTTTTGCTTACACTTTTTGCTCCCACTTTTTGCTCCCAACTTTTTTTTGCTCCCACATTTGCATCCATATATGCTCGCACATTAAACTATTGTTCTTATTACCAAGTTGTCTTTACTAGAACTTAGTCTATGCTTGACAGTTGATATGGAGGTATCAGTGACTAGGTATGGTAAGCCTCAAGCATTCAATAAAGGATATTCATATATTGTGAAACGAACTAATAAAAATGGAACTGTTATTTGGCGTTGTTCTAAACAACGTTCAAAACAATGTCGCAGTGACCTAAAAAGTAAAAATAGTGAGGTTTTAAGTGTGAGTGATCATCAATGTAGTGTACTGCATGAAACATTGTTGCTGTCAACAGAAAATCATAAAAATGCTAAAAGGCAAGTGCTACAAAACAATACTATAATTGAAAATAATTCAATGTTCAAAAAACCCTTAACATTATCAAAAGCCACGCAGATTCTACTGAGGACACTGTAGAGGAAGAGGAAGAGGAACAGGAACAGGAACAGGAACAGGAATATTTAACTGGTTTTAGTAATGTTGAGGATAATGTTGAGGATAATAATAGTGATTATAATAATAGTGATATAAGGGTGTTACAAATAGGTACGGCCAAACTTTCAGGAAACATTCCTCACACACAAAGAAAGAAAATATGATATGTGGACATGTGTCCGGAAACGCTTAATTTCCATGTTAGAGCTCATTTTATTACTTCTCTTCAAATCACATTAATCATGGAATGGAAACACACAGCAACAGAACGTACCAGCGTGACTTCAAACACTTTGTTACAGGAAATGTTCAAAATGTCCTCCGTTAGCGAGGATACATGCATCCACCCTCCGTCGCATAGAATCCCTGATGCGCTGATGCAGCCCTGGAGAATGGCGTATTGTATCACAGCCGTCCACAATACGAGCACGAAGAGTCTCTACATTTGGTACCGGGGTTGCGTAGACAAGAGCTTTCAAATGCCCCCATAAATGAAAGTCAAGAGGGTTGAGGTCAGGAGAGCGTGGAGGCCATGGAATTGGTCCGCCTCTACCAATCCATCGGTCACCGAATCTGTTGTTGAGAAGCGTACGAACACTTCGACTGAAATGTGCAGGAGCTCCATCGTGCATGAACCACATGTTGTGTCGTACTTGTAAAGGCACATGTTCTAGCAGCACAGGTAGAGTATCCCGTATGAAATCATGATAACGTGCTCCATTGAGCGTAGGTGGAAGAACATGGGGCCCAATCAAGACATCACCAACAATTCCTGCCCAAACGTTCACAGAAAATCTGTGTTGATGACGTGATTGCACAATTGCGTGCGGATTCTCGTCAGCCCACACATGTTGATTGTGAAAATTTACAATTTGATCACGTTGGAATGACGCCTCATCCTTAAAGAGAACATTTGCACTGAAATGAGGATTGACACATTGTTTGATGAACCATTCGCAGAAGTGTACCCGTGGAGGCCAATCAGCTGCTGATAGTGCCTGCACACGCTGTACATGGTACGGGAACAACCGGTTCTCCCGTAGCACTCTCCATACAGTGACGTGGTCAACGTTACCTTGTACAGCAGCAACTTCTCTGACGCTGACATGAGGGTTATCGTCAACTGCACGAAGAATTGCCTCGTCCATTGCAGGTGTCCTCGTCGTTCTAGGTCTTCCCCAGTCGCGAGTCATAGGCTGGAATGTTCCGTGCTCCCTAAGACGCCGATCAATTGCTTCGAACGTCTTCCTGTCGGGACACCTTCGTTCTGGAAATCTGTCTCGATACAAACGTACCGCGCCACGGCTATTGCCTCGTGCTAATCCATACATCAAATGGGCATCTGCCAACTCCACATTTGTAAACATTGCACTGACTGCAAAACCACGTTCGTGATGAACACTAACCAGTTGATGCTACGTACCTTTGTGCTTAATGCTCGTACTGTAGAGCAATGAGTCGCATGTCAACACAAGCACTGACGTCAACATTACCTTCCTTCAAATGGGCCAACTGGCGGTGAATCGAGGAAGTACAGTACATACTAACGAAACTAAAATGAGCTCTAACATTACGTCAACATTACCTTCCTTCAAATGGGCCAACTGGCGGTGAATCGAGGAAGTACAGTACAAACTAACGAAACTAAAATGAGCTCTAACATGGAAATTAGGCGTTTCCGGACACATGTCCACATAACATATTTTATTTCTTTGTGTGTGAGGAATGTTTCCTGAAAGTTTGGCCGTACCTTTTTGTAACACCCTGTAGATCATGCTGCTTATGATTATGATAGTGATAATGATCCGAAACAAGACAATAACGTTTTCATGCCTATTGTTCACCGTGGAAGAAACAAGATCTACAACAAGCTTTGTATTTAAAATTATAACACACTATCGTAAAGGCAAAGACTTGTATTAAGTGTGCTTTTTATTGTCATAATCATGTATACTCTGCAATGTTAAATATTCTGACTTCTGTAGAAAATAAAACAATATTATAACATCATTTTGCATTTATTCACAAACTGTATATACATTTTTTTTGGTTTTATGATAATATTTAAAAAAAAAATACTAAAAACTAAAACATTATTATTGTATACACATATTTTTTTCTTTCAGTCCATTTTTATCACTTATACTTTCCATTATTATTTCACATTTGTTTTTATTTATTTAATTGGAACAAACCATGCACCTATTGTTTTTAAAACCTTCATAAATTAAGTGTACAGGTTGAACAGCATTTTGACTTCATCAAAAACACCCTCCGACATATCATTACCGTGTAGGCAGAAATATCTCGAAGTTTTCTCATACACAAAGTACACGATCACCATATGCTGTTTTCAATTTCCGAATCTAGATAATCCGAAATGGAATATGAGTTGGCAATTCGCTGAGCTTCTTTGTCTATAAGCCACATGCTTGTCCAACAGCATTCAAAACATTCATTGTAGTAGTCTATAAACAAAACAAAAGCATATATATTACACTCTAAAACAGCTTGTAATAATATCTTGCATATATGTATTTTGCACTATGCATTGCCAATAAATTATACTATTTATGAAAGAAATTCCCTAACTGTAGCAGATACTACTTTTCTGCATATAGCACAAGTGTTAAGTTCTAATGCACACTTGGCACATGCTATCATGTGTCCACAAGGCAAAAATACAACACCTAGTTCATCTTGATAACAAATTTTACATAATTGTTGGTCACACTTTTGTATTTGTTGGTCTGACAAGTCTTTATTTTTCAGCCTCATGTATTTGCTCCGCGTGTTCTAACTCTAAAGGCACTTTTATGTCTAGTGCTGCAATCACGATTTCTTTACGAATAGTATTCACAAATTCCTGACCTTTAAGCAACACCATGTATCTACAGTTAGGTAACCAACGAGCGTGTTGCACAAAAGGGTCATCAGTCATTTGCCAATCCTTTAAAGCAAATCCACAATAAAACATATTGTTTTATCCCATTCACCAGTATAAAAAAAATCCAGCTTCACTTAGCTGTTTGGTAAGGTGTTTTAATATTAATTGTTATAAGATTCTAAACGTTTTCCAACAGAGCTGTACTCTGGGTGTGCTAGTGCTTTAGACTTGCAAACTCCCAATTTTTCAAAAGCACATGCCAATTCAACACTGTCTATGGCCTATGGACCACATATATCGACACTACCGTTGTTGGCTGGTAATACATCATTATTATTATTATTTATTTGTGATTCAGAAATGTAAGTAGCGGCCAATGACCTTGTGGTTCGGTAAAATGGATACACGGGCATGTTACCCATTTGTGTTCCAAGCATGTAGGGACAACAATGAGACCATCGCAAATGGTCTCTAAAGGGATCATCCCCTTCTTCCCAGTGTGAAAGTTCAATACGACAAAACACACAGCGCACCACATCTTCTCGGTTCAAGTAAAAAAAACGGCTTTTGCAAGTTTATGTGTCGACAAAAAGCCTACAGGCCAGGATTCAAATGTTAACCAACGATCATGTTCAGATTTTAAATTTAACCCACGTGGTAAACCAACTGGCTCACTTGTTGTATTTGGTACTAACGCCATGTGTTATAATAAATTTTTTTATTGCAAGTTATTAACGTTGCACAAGAACACGGATTACTTTAAAGCATAATGTATGCTTGTTCACTGTCTGTTTACTACGTTAATGGCGCATGACCACACCTAAAAACAAACAAAATAACCCATCACTCAATCAATCAATCAATCAATCAATCAATCAATCAATCAATCAATACTTGTAATTAAACTTTAACGTTAATTGACATTAATATATCAAAACACCATTAAAAATAAACTGTATGTTGGCACTAACAGTAACCCATGCACTTATTTTCTTTTTATAGAGCTTTAGTCATTTACATCCCCCTTTAACCAATATATAAACAAAAATGAATGTCATGTCAGTTCAGATTATCTTGTTCAAACCTGTGGATATGTGTTTAGTCCATAGGGAACCACCCATAAATTAAATTTACTGGTTGCCAATACATAGTCATTAATCAAGAAAGCAATCATTGTACAAGTCATTTACAGGTAATGAATATTTTTTTGTCTAAAGTTCTTCATTAGTGGTAAAATGGAATAGCATTTTTAAGGTAGACTTCCCTGAGTTTTCAATAGTTCACAGCCTGGAAACAATGGTTGCACTCTACTGCGTCTAGGGTTTTCAGCGACTGCTACGGCGGTAAGGCTTTTCTTTCCAAGTTTCTAAAAATAAATAAAATAAACCGCTATAAATACCTAAATTCAGGTTAATACATACATTTCTTAATCTTAAAATAATATCAAACAAAAAAATGAAACAAGTTAGTTTATAAAAATAATCTCACCTGCACTTGCACTGGCTTGTTACTGTTTCCTTTTAGTTGGCCCAAAAGCGCAATGGATTCTTGTATCTCGGACATGTAAGGTATACCGGTTATCTGCAAACAAATAAATAAACACAAATCATTAATTACCTAACCATTATTGGAAATATCTGTTCCCGAAGGAAACAGGATGTAAAATTGTCCGATTGAGCTATGTACATTAACAAATTCACAAACAAATTTGATAAAATGGTCTGGCCAGCTCAAAACAGTTGCCAGCGTTTCGCCCCAGTGTACCAATGGGCTCTTCAGTTGGTTATGGTACACCTCACCAAGACGCGTGGCTAGTACATACTGAGAAGGCCGCTGCAAGGCACTAAATGTCGCCACGAGCAGCGCCAATGTACTACGGAAGCCAAAACTTCCTTTCAAAAATAATGTTAGCTTACCTTGCTAATCCATATTGGAAATATCTGTTCCCGAAGGAAACAGGATGTAAAATTGTCCGATTGAGCTATGTACATTAACAAATTCACAAAGAAATTTGATAAAATGGTCCGGCTAGCTCAAAACAGTTGCCAGCGTTTCGCCCCAGTGTACCAATGGGCTCTTGAGTGAGGTGTACCATAACCAACTGAAGACATTTTATTGCGTTATGGGGACGGTATCCATTTTCGTCATTTGGGTTCCATTTTTATACTTGTGGTCACCCTGTCCTTATGCAAGGTTTCGACACTGATGTGTAACTATCTAACGGTATGTTAATTCTTCACGCGAAATATTATCTCCCGCACAGATGTTGGTTGGTTCCTCAGTTTAGAGGTTGCGACAACGCGGTCATGTAACCCCGGGTACTTTGGATGTGTGTAGAATCAGTCTGACAAACGGTGTCTGATGGCGGTATTAGTCTGTAATTCAGGTAAGGACTGCAGACGGTCAATTTCAAGTAGTAGTTCCTAATTTTGCTACCAAATAATACGTCAACGACACCTAGCTGCAAACTTGCCTACTAGATGCCACCGCAACCAGCTACTCGCAACGAACGTTGGATCTTCCCCTCCAAAGGAAGGACACTGAGGGAATTTTTAGCGCTCTTAGAAAATCCGACGATTTCGGCTGGCTTTGAACCCACGACCTTGGGCATAGAGTTTCAGCATGCTACCAGTTACGTCACCGAAGCCGCTTCCCATAGAGTCAGATGGAAAACTGAATGTGATCTCGTGCAATAGCGTTTTCATAGCAAAGTCTGATGGCTCATCACTCATCAATTTCGTAGCGTTGTCATGCTACCTCTGATGGCTCTTAGCATTTCCTTCTAATTCCAAAATAATTTTGCTCATCCCTTGGCGTAATGGTGTGTCATATCAAAAACAAGATGTTCAGTAAAGAACATATAGCCTACTTTCTCCTAAATGCAAGGGTATTGTTATAACTCTTTGTCCTTTTCAAGGAGTATGATCGAATGTTCGTTGTAGTAGCTTGTTGAAATACAACGTGCTATAGGGACATTAAACATGAATATGAGGTGCCCTTTGCTAGTGCTACCTCTGTGCCAAATTTCGTTCAATTCGGTTTCACCGTGTTTGAATTGATAGGGGGAATCGATTTGCACACATACTTGGCCCCCATCTGCAAATTATTGGGCTGATGTTCTTGCAGTTTGGTTTGAATATGTTTCCCACATAAAGATATGGTGTTGCAAAATTTGGTAGAGACTAGATTATTAGGTTGGTCGTAATTACATTTTAGCTTTTAATATTTGGGTGGCCACGATTACGTTTCCGTCAAGATAGCGGTGATATAAAACATGACACTGAGGTGCCCTTTGCTAGTGCTACCTCTGTACCAAATGTCGTTCCATTCGGTTTCACCGTGTTCGAATTGATAAGGGGAATCGATTTTCACACAAAGATGGCCGCCATCCGCAAAATATCAGGCTGATGACCTAATAGTTTGGACAAAGGATGCTCCCTCCTTAAAGGTATGTTGTTGTTAAATTTGCTAGAGATCGGATGATTAGGCTAATCGTAATTTGATTTAAGCTTTGAACATTTGTGTGGCCGCCATTACGTTTCCGTCAAGATGGCGGCGATATAAAACATGACACTGAGGTGCCCTTTGCTAGTGCTACCTCTGTACCAAATTTCGTTCATTCGGTTCCACCGTGTTCGAATTAATAGGGGGAATCAATTTTGACATAATGATGGCTGCCATCCGCAAACTATTAGGCTAATGGCCTATTAGATTGGTCAAAGGATGCTCCCTCCATAAAGGTATATTGTTGCAATGTTTGGTAGAGATCGGATGGTTATGTTAGTCGGAATTTGATTTAAGCTTTCAACATTTGTGTGGCCGCCATTACGTTTCCGTCAAGATGGCGGCGATATAAAACATGACACTGAGGTGTCCTTTGCTAGTGCTACCTTTGTACCAAATTTCGTTCAATTCGCATTCACCATGTTCGAATTGATAGGGGGGGGGGGGACAGACATTCAGAGTACACACACTCACACACACACAGACACACACACACACACAGACTCACACACACACATACACACACACAGACAGACACACTTTTTTCGCCCTGTGTTGATCTCATAAGTCTACTTTCATTTTTTGCAAAAATCGAAAGTAGGCTAATTATTTCAGTCAAAAGTTTTAGGTAATTATTCGGGGAATATTGTCCATGTTGAAGGGTTTTGATATTTACCTATTAAGAGAGATGTGATTAATGTTTCCCGAAAACCCACTTTTTCCCACCCCTTTGGTCAATGGTAGGTGATATAAAAAACTCTTCAAACATACATTTTTGGCCCTTAACCGACACATAGTATGAACTTTGAATGGATTCGATATTTCAAATATTAAGAGAGTTACATCGATATTCCTGTTTTTCGAAAAACAGCCCCCCATCCTCACCCCCTTTGACCGATTGTGCCCATTAACGAACATGACCGATATTTTATAGGGATACATATTATGTAAACAAGTAGTTCCGTGAAGAACTATACTGCCTATTTTCATATACCCTGCTCATGTTAATTGTCTCTATCAACATAAAAAAAAAAGTTTAATTGCTTTTACAGATTCGTAAATATTGAGAACCGTCTAAATATTTCATATGGTCGCCAGGATGGATTTTTATTTTTGTACTAATACATTATGATTATTGTGTACGTGTGGTATTCAAACTTCAATCGCATGATTAGAACACAAGAAGTAAAAACGAGATTTTAAAAGTACGCACACCAGCCATCTTGTGATTTTGCAAACAATTGAAATAAATTACATGCCAGCGGATCAACATTTGTATAAGCATTTAACGTGCAACGTTTCACGCCACTCGGATAGTTAATTCGCGAGAAACGTCCATTTAAATATTTATACTTCGCGTCGCCGCCATGTTGGATTTGTGCTCACCAGGTTACTGAAAGTACTATAGGTGAACATATGTTCATAGTCTCTATGAACATAAAAAAAAACAGTTTGGTTGCTGTAAAAGATTCATAGATATTGAGAACCGTCTAAATATTTCGGAAGCTCGCCATTTAGGATTGTTATATGCATAGGCCATAGAGTTATGTACCATTCAAGGACAATTATTGCCTAGGTTCATTATTCAAACTTTCACTTCGATCGCATGATTACGACACAAGAATAAAAACTTAATTTTAAAATTTGGCACAGCCGCCATCTTGAGGTTATGTAAACAATTGAATTAAATTAGATGGCAGTGCATTACAATCTGCAAAAACATTTACTGTACCACATTTCACTGCGCTCAGAGAGTTAAATCACGAGAAAAGTCTATTAAAATATTTCAAATTCGCTTGGTCGCCATGTTCGTTTTGTACTTTACAGGTTTATGAAATATACATAGGTAAACTTGTATCAGTACCCTTTATCAACGTACAAAATTGCATGATGATATCTGTAATAGTTTCGGAGATATAGAATGTCAGTGAAATATTTCGCACAGCCGCCATTTTGAGGTTATGTAAACAATTGACCTAAATTAGACTCCGGTGCATTACAATGTGTATAAACATTTGCTGTACCAAGTTTCATTACGTTTGGATAGTTACATCCCGAGAAATGTCCATTTAAATGTCTCAACTTCGCTTGACCGCCATGTTGGTTTTGTAGTCACCAGGTTTTTGAAAGTCTCATAGGTGAACTTCAAGTAGTGCCCTTTATTACCATACACAATTTCAGGGCGATATCGGTAATATTTTCGGAAATATTGAATGCTAGTGAAATAATTCGCACAGCCGCCATGTTGGATTGGTGAGACGTAACAAAATTTGAAGGGCACGGTCGAGGTCGCCGGGAGTAGTGCTATGAACTTACCGAGTTTCATTGAAATCGCTCCAGCCGTTTAGATTTTATTAGGGGGGACACACACACGAATCACACACACACACACCTCTCACACACACACACACACACACACACACACACGGACAAAAGGTGATCTCATAAGCCTATTTTTTTCAAAATTGAAAATAGGCTAAAAAATGAAAGTGATTGGTGCAAACTTGCGGTAGTTATCGTGTCCATAAGAATGTGATATCTATATATATAACAAGTAGTTCCGTGAAGAACTATACAGCCTATTTTCATATATCCTACTCATATTAATTGCCTCTATCAACATACAAAATTTCAGTTTGATTGCTATATTAGATTCGTAGATACTGAGAACCGACTAAATACTGCAGACGGTAGCCAGGTTGGATTTTTAGTTATGTACTATTACATGAAGATTATTGTGTACGTGT
The DNA here is from genome assembly GCA_946902985.2 of Meconema thalassinum. Taxonomy (NCBI): domain Eukaryota; kingdom Metazoa; phylum Arthropoda; class Insecta; order Orthoptera; family Tettigoniidae; genus Meconema; species Meconema thalassinum. Next base: position 2,012,409,923 of record OX336388.2, on the reverse strand, counting down.
GGTTTTCAGACTTCAATCGCATGATTAGGACACAAGAAGTAAAAACGACATTTTAAAATTTCGCACAGCTGCCATCTTGTGGTTATGAAAACAATTGAAATAAATTAGATACTAGTGGATTAACATTTGTATAAGCATTAACGTGCAAAGTTGCACTGCACTCAGATGGTTAAATCGTAGAAACGTCCTTTTAAATATTTATACTTCGCGTCGCCGCCATGTTGGATTTGTGCTCACCAGGTTACTGAGAGTCATATAGGTGAACTTATGTTCATAGCCTCTATGAATATAAAAAAAATCAGTTCGATTGCTGGAAAAGATTCTTAGATATTGAGAACCGTCAAAATATTTCGGATGCTCGCCATTTTGGACTGTTATATGTATAGGCCATAGAGTTATGTATCATTAAAGGAAAATTATTGCGTAACTTCATTATTCAAACTTTCACTTCGATCGCATGATTACGACACAATAATAAAAACTTAATTTTAAAATTTCGCACAGCCGCCATCTTCAGTTTATGTAAACAATTGAATTAAATTAGATGCCAGTGAATGACAATATGTATAATCATTTACTGTACCACATTTCAATGCGCTCATATGATTAAATCACGAGAAAAATGTATTAGAATGCTTCAACTTCGCTTGGCCGCCATGTTCGTTTGGTGGCTTAGAGGTTTTTGAAAGTTACATAGATAACATTGTAGCAGTGCTCTTTATCACCGTACACAATTTCAGGTTGATATCATAAATAGTTTCGGAGGTATTGAATGCTGGTGAAATATTTCGCACAGCCGCCATGTTGGATTGGTGAGACGTAACAAAATTTGAAGAACACGGTCGGGGTCGCCCGGAATAGAGCTATGAACTTACCGAGTTTCATTGAAATCTCTCAAGCCGTTTAGATTTTATTAGGGGGGGGGGGGACACACACGAATCACACACACACACACGCACACACACACGGACATAAGGAGATCTCATAAGCCTATTTTTAGCCTACTTTCGATTTTTGCAAAAAATGAAAGTAGACTTATGAGATCAACGCAGGGCGAAAAAAGTGTGTCTGGCTGTGTGTGTATGTGTGTGTGTGAGTCTGTGTGTGTGTGTCTGTGTGTGTGTGAGTGTGTGTACTCTGAATGTCTGTCCCCCCCTATCAATTCGAACACGGTGAATGCGAATTGAACGAAATTTGGTACAAAGGTAGCACTAGCAAAGGACACCTCAGTGTCGTGTTTTATATCGCCGCCATCTTGACGGAAACGTAATGGCGGCCACACAAATGTTCAAAGCTTAAATCAAATTACGACTAACCTAATCATCCGATCTCTACCAAATTTTGCAACAACATACCTTTATGCGCGGAGCACCCTTTGACCAAACTAATAGGTCATCAGCGTAATAGTTTGCGGATGGCGGCCATCTTTGTGTGAAAATCGATTCCCCCTATTAATTCGAACACGGTGCAACCGAATGGAACGAAGCTTGGTACAGTGGTAGTACTAACAAAAGGCACCTCAGTGTCATGTTTTATATCGCCGCCATCTTGACGGAATCGTAATGGCGGCCACACAAATGTTCAAAGCTTAAATCAAATTACGATTAACCTAATCATCCGATCTCTACCAAATTTTGCAACAACATACGTTTGTAGAGGAAGCATCCTTTGACCAAATGACTAGGTCATTAGACTAATAGTTTGCGGATGGCGGCCATCTTTGTGTGAAAATCAATTCCCCCTATTAATTCAAACATGGTGAAACCGAATGGAACGAAATTTGGTACAGAGGTAGCACTAGCGAAGGGCATCTCAAAGTCATGTTTTATATCGCCGCCATATTGAAAAAATCGTAATGGCGGACACACAAATGTTCAAAGCTTAAGTTAAATTACGACTAACATAACCATGCGATCACTACCAAACTTTGCAACAACATTCCTTTATGGAGGGAGCATCCTTTGACCAATCTAATAGGCCATTCGCCTAGTAGTTTGCGGATGGCGGCCATCTTTATATCAAAATTGATTCCCCCTATTAATTCGAACACGGTGGAACCGAATGAACGAAATTTGGTACAGAGGTAGCGCTAGCAAAGGGCACCTCAGTGTCATGTTTTATATCGCCGCCATCTTGACAGAAACGTAATGGCGGCCACACAAATGTTTAATGCTTAAATCAAATTACGACTAACATAACCAATCGATCTCTACCAAACTTTGCAACAACATTCCTTTATGGAGGGAGCATCCTTTGACCAATCTAATAGGCCATTCGCCTAGTAGTTTGCGGATGGCGGCCATCTTTATATCAAAATTGATTCCCCCTATTAATTCGAACACGGTGGAACCGAATGAACGAAATTTGGTACAGGGGTAGCACTAGCAAAGGGCACCTCAGTGTCATGTTTTATATCGCCGCCATCTTGACGGAAACGTAATGGCGGCCACACAAATGTTCAAAGCTTAAATCAAATTACGATTAGCCTAATCATCCGATCTCTAGCAAATTTAGCAACAACATACCTTTATGGAGGGAGCATCCTTTGACCAAACTAATAGGTCATCAGCCTAATATTTTGCGGATGGCGGACATCTTTGTGTGAAAATCGATTCCCCTTATCAATTCGAACACGGTGAAACCGAATGGAACGAAATTTTGAACAGAGGTAGCACTAGCAAAGGGCACCTCAGTGTCATGTTTTATATCACCGCTATCTTGACGGAAACGTAATTGTGGCCACCCAAATATTAAAAGCTAAAATGTAATTACGACCAACCTAATAATCTAGTCTCTACCAAATTTTGCAACACCATATCTTTATGTGGGAAACATATTCAGACCAAACTGCAAGAACATCAGCCCAATAGTTTGCAGATGGTGGCCAAGTATGTGTGCAAATCGATTCCCCCTATCAATTCAAACACGGTGAAACCGAATTGAACGAAATTTGGTACAGAGGTAGCACTAGCAAAGGACACCTCATATTCATGTTTAATATCCCTATAGCACGTTGTATTTCAACAAGCTACTACAACCAACATTCAATCATACTCCTTGAAAAGGACAAAGAGTTATAACAATACCCATGCATTTAGGAGAAAGTAGGCTATATGTTCTTTACTGAACATCTTGTTTCAAAATTGAAAATTGGCTAAAAATCAATGTAACGTGATAGTTTGTCTGTTGGTATGTCTGTATGTCTCCTATGCGTTCATATACCATTCGACCGATTGCGATGAAACTTGGGTGAGATGTTGAGTACACCCCAAGGAAGGCTCCTGACTTAGTAAATCCATTTTACAATAGGTAGCGCACGCGTAGATTCAACAAATGAGCGACGATGCGCGAAGCATTTCAACAAAGTCCCGTATGTGTTCATATACCATTCGTCCGATAGCGATGAAACTTGGGTGAGATGTTGTGTACACTTACGTGAAGGTTTAAAAATTAGTGAATACATTTCACAGTAGATAGCACACAAGTAGAATCAACAAATGAGCGACGACACGCAATGCGTTTCAACAAAGTCCCGTATGCATTCATATACCATTCGTCCGATAGCTATGAAACTTGCGTAAAATGTTGTGTACACTGCAGGGAAATTTTCTGGCTTAGTACATCCACTTTACAATAGGCAGCGCACGAGTAGATTCAAAAAATGAGCTACGACGCGCGAAGCATTTCAACAATGTCACGTTTGCGTTCATATACCATCCGTCCGATAGCGATGAAACTAGGCTGAGATTTTGTGTGCACTCCAGGGAAGTTTTCTAGCCTAGTAAATCCCTTTAAAATAGGTAGAGCACGAGTAGAATCAACAAATGAGCAACGGCGCGCGAAGCGTTTCAACAAAGTGCCATATAATTTCATATACCATTCATCCGATAGCAATGAAACTTGAGTGAGATGTTGTGTACACTCCAGGGAAGGTTTCAGGCTTAGTACATACATTTTACAATAGGTATCGCACCAGTAGATTCAACAAATGAGCGATGACACGCGAAGCGTTTCAACAAAGTCCCGTATAAAGTCATATACCAGTCGTCTGATAGTGGTGAATGTTTGGTGACTTGTTGTGTACATTCCAGGAAAGGTTTATGGCTAAGTAAATCCATTTTACAATACGAAGCGCACGTTTATATTCAACAATTGAGTGACTACGCGCGAAGCGTTTCGACAATGTCCCGTAAACGTTCTCATACCATTCATCCGATTGCGATGAAACTTGGGTGAGATGTTGTGTACACTCCAGGGAAGGTTTCTGGCTGAGTACATCCATATTACAATATGCAGCGCACAAGTAGATTCAACAAATGAGGGACGACGCACGAAGCGTTTCAAAAAAGTCCCGTATAAGGTCATATACCATTCTGTCGTTAGCGGTGAAACTTGGGTGAAAAATGGTGGACACTCCTAGGAGGGTTTCTGGCTTAGTAAATACATTTCACAGTAGGTAGCACACGAGTATATTCGACAAATGAACGACGACACGCGGAGCGTTTCAATACAGTCCCCTATGTCTTCATATCCCATTAGTCCGATAGCGATGAAACTTGGGTGAGATGTTGTGGACACTTACGTGACGGTTTCTAACTTAGTAAATACATTTTACAGTAGGTAGTGCACGAGTAGATTCAACAAATGAGTGACGGGGCGCGAATCGTTTAAACAAAATCCGGCATGCGTTCATATACTATTCATCCGATTGCGATGAAACATTGATCAGTTATTGTGTACCCGCCAGGGAAGGGGACTTAGTAAATCCATTTCACAATAAGTTGCGCAAGAATAGATGCAACAAATGGGTGACGACGCGCGAAGCGTTTCAACAAAATCCCCTATTGCATTCATATAACCTTCTTCGATTGCGATGAAATCTTGATGAGTTATTGTGTACACGCCAGGGAAGCGCTTCGACTTACTAATACATTTCTCAATAGGTGGTGCACGAGTAGATTCAACAAATAGGTGACAGTGCACGAATCGTTTAAACAAAACCCCGTATACGTGCATATACCATTCATCCGATTGCGATGAAACATTGATGAGTTATTGTGGACACGCCAGGGAAGGGGTTCGACTTGGAAAATCCATTTCACAATAGGTAGCGCACGAGTATATGCAACAAATGTGTGACCACGCGCGAAGCGTTTCAACAAAATCCCCTAAGAGTTCATATAACCTTCTTCGATTGTTATGAAACCTTGATGATTTATTGTTTACACGCCAGGGTACGGTTTCGACTTAGTAAATCCATTTCTCAATAGGTAGCGTACGAGTAGAATCAACAAATGAGTGACAGCGCACGAATCGTTCAAACAAAATCCCGTATACGTTCATATGCCATGCATCCGATTGCGATGAAACTTTTGAAAGTTATTGTGCACGCTCCCACGAATGGTTCTAAATTAGAAAATCCATTTTACGTTAGGTTAGAGGCAGTTAACAGAAATTGAAAAACAAGTTGTGTATCCAAAAGCACTTCAAGAAACAGAATTTCAACGCCAATACTTTCTTTGATTGGCATTGCAACGCATCTCGGGTACAGCTTGTATATACATAAATTATAAATGAACTTTTGAACTGACGATGGTTTTGGGCCTGGGGGATGTGAAACGCGAAGATATGTCGAAATATTCCGGAAGTCGAAACATGGTACCCATTGCAATAGTTAGCTATCTAATGAAATCTACCTAAAATAGGGAGAAAGCAACGAATCTCCGGTAATAGGTCTGAGTGTAATATTCTACATGCCCTATGTTGTAAACAATATCAAATTACATCTCTTTTGTCTCTTGCTATTTCATCATACGACCAACAATAAGGGAGTTATTAATGATTTTGTACTTTTTAACCGAAAATTTCTAAGTCCCAGAAATAACTTAAGAGTTGATTCGAATGAAATTTCAAAAAATTGATTTTTTTAATACTTTTATTATATTTTTTACGTCTTGTAGGGTCGGAAACCAACATGATATTTTTATGGATTTTTTCGTCACATGTTTTTTTGGTTTTAAGTGATAGAATTATTTTCCACTAGGACCCATGCTTATCTATATACCATTGTTCATTGGTTTCTTTCCAGTATGATCTGATTATGTATTGTAATATTTATAGAAGGGTTTTGTGGTGTCGGAAACAATACGTGATTTAGAGTCTAAATTTATACTCTTTGTGCCGTCTGTATAATGTGAGTTAGTGCCTTTGTAGGCCTTTCTAAGATGGTATAATATATAATATTTTCTGCGGTGTGCTTTAATTCTGACGACGGCTTTTATTTTTCGTCAATTGAACATTTCCGTTTACCAGTACTTGACTGCTCTTAGCACATCTATATATATAACAAGAAGTTCTGTGAAGAACTATACAGCCTACTTTTCATGCCAATGATTATTCTACAGTATATGAACCTATCTAGAATAATGAAAAATTAAGTTGGTAATATCGAAATATCAAATTAGTTCAAAATATACCTGGTATAATGTAGCCTAATAGAGCACTATAGTTGGCAGCCCTGGTGACTGAATATATTCTTAGTTCCATCTCTTAAGGTACAGAATACAAAATTAGGTTGAAGTCCAATGGACGTTACATGCAGTTAGACACTGGATCTATCAGCACGCGTAAAAGCATGTTGCCAACAATACCATGCGTGTGCTGGTCATAAATAATCTAAAATATTATGATATCTTGTTGTGGCAATTTTGGATGAAATCCATTTGTTAGTATAGAAGTTACATGTATTTTAAAATTGGACATATCTGCAGGCATAGAATCATGTTGGCAGCACTGCCTTGTATTAATTACTCCAAATTAATCTACAATGTCAGGTGCTATACGTGTGCAAAGTATAGAGCTGTTGGATTGCATACTTTCTGATATATTGATATTAGGGTAAAAAATATAGACTGCATTTATTAACAGTTGGCAGCCCTGATTGCTCTTAACAATACTTACAGTCATTCTGTTATGGTACACATAGCACATACGAAATTTGGTTGAAATCCAACTGATAGTGTAGAAGTTACATGTAGGCTATTTAAAAATTGGTACTATCAGCAGGCTTATAATCATGTTGGTAGAACTGACGTATATAAGTTACTCAAAATTAATCTAAAATGTCAGAATATACGTGTGCATAGTTTAAAGCTGTTGGCTTGCATACTTTCTGATATATTGGTAATTGGATAAAAAATAGAGAGAGCAATTATTAACAGTTGGCAGCCCTGGTGGCGCTTAAGAATACGCTCAATCATATCTGTTTATGTACAGATATTACATACAAAATTTGGTTGAAATCCAATTGATAGTGTAGAAGTTATATGCATTTAAACATTGGACCTATCAGGAAGCTTAAAATTATTTTGACAACACTGTCATTGTTGGCCTACTGGAAATTAAATTGAAATAGTATTATCTGCTTGTGTACCAATTTTGGAATAGCTCCCATGCATACCTTGCGAGATATCCAACATGGAGCTCAATTTTCTAGTGCGTTTTTTCAGCAGTTGGTAGCACTGACATCATTTTCAAATATGGACGTGAGATATTCCGGTGCACATCTTTACTCATACTAAATTTGGTTTTGATTGCTGCAGCCGTTTAGGAGTTGATAGGGGAGGACACACACACAGGCAGACAGACAGACAGAAGGACAGACAGACAGACAGACATACACACATTTTCCCGGATCGATCTCATAAGACTACTTTTTCCTCATTTTTGCAAAATGTGAAAAGTAGGCTAAAAATCAATGTAACGTGATAGTTTGTCTGTGGGTATGTCTGTGGGTATGTCTGTGGGTATGTATCCTATGCGTTCATATACCATACGTCCGATTGCGATGAAACTTGGGTGAGATGTTGAGTACACTCCAAGGAAGGTTTCTGACTTAGTAAATCCATTTTACAATAGGTAGCGCACGCGTAGATTCAACAAATGAGCGACGATGCGCGAAGCATTTCAACAAAGTCCCGTATGTGTTCATATACCATTCGTCCGATAGCGATGAAACTTGGGTGAGATGTTGTGTTCACTTACTTGAAGGTTTCAAAATTAGTGAATACATTTCACAGTAGATAGCGCACAAGTAGATTCAACAAATGGGCGACGACACGCAATGCGTTTTAACAAAGTCCCGTATGCATTCATATACCATTCGTCCGATTGCTATGAAACTTGCGTAAAATGTTGTGTACACTGCAGGGAAATTTTCTGGCTTAGTACATCCACTTTACAATAGGCAGCGCACGAGTAGATTCAACAAATGAGCTACGACGCGCGAAGCATTTCAACAAAGTCACGTTTGCGTTCATATACCATTCGTCCGATAGCGATGAAACTAGGCTGAGATTTTGTGTGCACTCCAGGGAAGGTTTCAAGCTTAGTAAATCTCTTTAAAAATAGGTAGAACACGAGTAAATCAACAAATGAGCAACGGCGCGCGAAGCGTTTCAACAAAGTTCCATATAATTTCATTTACTATTCATCCGATAGCGATGAAACTTGGGTGAGATGTTGTGTACACTCCAGGGAAGGTTTCTGGCTTAGTACATACATATTACAATAGGTATCGCACCAGTAGATTCAACAAATGAGCGATGACACGCGAAGCGTTTCAACAAAGTCCCGTATAAAGTCATATACCAGTCGTCTGATAGTGATAAATGTTTGGTGAATTGTTGTGTACACTCCAGGAAAGGTTTCTGGCTAAGTAAAACCATTTTACAATACGAAGCGCACGTTTATATTCAACAAATGAGTGACTACGCGCGAAGCGTTTCGACAACGTCCTGTATACGTTCACATACCATTTATCCGATTGCGATGAAACATGGGTGAGATGTTGTGTACACTCCAGGGAAGGTTTCTGGCTGAGTACATCCATATTACAATATGTAGAGCAAGAGTAGAATCAAAAAATGAGCGACGACACGCGAAGCGTTTCAACCAAGTCCCGTATGCATTCATGTACCATTCGTCCGTAGCTATGAAACTTGGGTGAGATGTTGTGTACACGTCATGGAAAATTTCTGGCTTAGTAAATCCACCATACAATATGCAGCGCACAAGTTGATTCAACAAATGAGGGACGTCGCGCGAAGCGTTTCAACAAAGTCCCGTATAAGGTCATATACCATTCTGCCGTTAGCGGTGAAACTTGGGTGAAATATGGTGGACAATCCAAGGAAGGTTTCTGGCTTAGTAAATACATTTCACAGTAGGTAGCACACGAGTAGATTCGACAAATGAACGACGACATGCGGAGCGTTTCAATACAGTCCCCTATGTCTTCATATCCCATTAGTCCGATAGCGATGAAACTTGGGTGAGATGTTGTGGACACTTACGTGACGGTTTCTAACTTAGTAAATACATTTTACAGTAGGTAGCGCACGAGTAGATTTAACAAATGAGTTACGGAGCGCGAATCGTTTAAACAAAATCAGGTATGCGTTCATATACTATTCATCCGATTGCGATGAAACATTGATCAGTTATTGTGTACCCGCCAGGGAAGGGGACTTAGTAAATCCATTTCACAATAAGTAGCGCAAGAGTAGATGCAACAAATGGGTGAAGACGCGCGAAGCGTTTCAACAAAATCCCCTATTGCGTCCATATAACATTCTTCGATTGCGATGAAACCTTGATGAGTTATTGTGTACACGCCAGGGAAGGGCTTCGACTTAGTTATACATTTCTCAATAGGTAGCGCACGAGTAGATTCAACAAATGAGTGACAGCGCACGAATCGTTTACACAAAACCCCGTATACGTGCATATACAATTCATCCGATTGCGATGAATCATTGATGAGTTATTGTGTACACGCCAGGGAAGGGTTTCGACTTAGTAAATCCATTTCACAACAGGTAGCGTACGAGTAGATTCAACAAATGAGTGACAGCGATGAAACTTTTGAAAGTTGTTGTGCACGCTTCCACGAATTGTTCTAAATTAGAAAATCCATTTTACGATAGCTTAGATGCAGTTAACATGTTGTGTATCCAAAAGCACTTCAAGAAACAGAATTTCAACGCCAACACTTTCTTTGATTGGCATTGCAACGCATGCCGGGTACAGCTTGTCACTCATAAATTTAGAAGCGTTGTCATGGTAACCTCTGATGACACTTGGCATTTTCTTCTAATTCCGGAATCATTTTTCTCATCCCTTGGCGTAATGGTGGGTTATATCAAAAATTCTTTCAGACAAAAGTTTTAGTTAATCATTAGGGGAATATTGTCCATTTTGTACGGTTTTGATATTGTACATATTAAGAGAGATGTGATTAATGTTTCCCGAAAAACCCAGTTTTTCCCACCCCTTTGGTCAATGGTTGGTGCTATCAAAAAACTCATCGAATATAATTTTTTGGGCCTTATCCGACGCATACTATGAACTTTGAATGGATTCGATATTGCAAATAATAAGAGAGTTATAGCGATATTTCACTTTTTAGAAAAAAAAAGCCCCCCATTTTCACCCCCTTCGACCGATTGTTCCCATTAACGAACTTGACGAGAATTTGTAGGCATACATAGTATGTAAAAAAATGAAAGTGATTGGTGCAAAATTGCGGTAGTTATCGTGTCCACAAGAAAGTGATATACATATATATTTATATATACATATATATATATATATATACATAAATTATATATAAACTTTTGAACTGACGATGGTTTTGGGGTCTCGGGGATGTGAAACGCGAAGATATGTCGAAATTTTCCGGAAGTCGAAACATGGTGCCCATTGCAATAGGTAGCTTTCTAATGAAATCTACCTAAAATATCGAAAAGCGACCCCTCGTTTTGCCATACATCGCCCCGTCAAAATAGTCATTTCCTGTATCCACCATGGTCAGTCATAGCCTCGTTGTAACATGTGTCAAGCGCTACCGGCTCTCTGTCTACAAACACTATTTTATTTAATTTTTAATGCACATTTTTTGTCCTAGAGACTTGACATTTATTTTCATAGTAGAGGGCGTAGAGACCTTTCATTTATGTCAAACAAACTTATTTGTAAACATGTTAGTTTCCAAAATAGTAAAAATTCAAAATTTCTGGGTTTTCAAAAAAATCTCAAAAATAAAAAAAGTATTATTATAAAAAATAAAGGTCCAATTGATTGGTTCCAGGAATTAACCTGGGAGGAGTCCATGTGACGTTTGTTACCACATGGCTCTGGGCAAATGGGAGTGAAATGCGTCGTTGCTTGTCATCTGCAACCATAACTTATTGGGTTCAGCAAGAGAACCCAACTTAGCCTCTTTCACTCCAACTCCAGCATGTAACCTACAAGAGGTGCCCCTGTTAAACCAAGTAACCCAGTGGAAGGTTGGGTAATCAATCCCAGCGGGAAATTGGGTCGGTGAGCCGATCAGTGCTGGTGGCTTCAAGGCTTACAACCTTGATAGTTAAAAACCCGTTACCTTTTAGGTAACCACCATTACGACTCTCGTAATACTCGAAACATGAAGAAAACAAATATTCAGAAATCTACCCCAGGTGGTAACCAATCCACCCCCACGCAGTTTGGGGCATGCAGGTCTTCGGACTCTGGGGAACCTGCACCTTCATGCTTCCAACTTATATCTAACTCTATTAAACGACAACCAAAGAAACACATCGAGTACTTTGCTACAATAAACATTAATTCTCTACTGAAAGTAGGTAAACTCAAACAAACACTTGACGTGTTGGAAGAGCACAAAGTTATGATAGCAGCACTACAAGAGACACGTTTTACCGATGTGGATGCAATCAAGTCCGGAGTGTATAGAATATTCAAGGGGAAACCTGGTGAAAGAGTTATCAAGACACTCCCTCAGTTTGGTACTGGGTTTGCGGTACACCAGAAGATGGTAGACCATATTTTAGAATTCACTTCACCTAACGGAAGGACCTCCTCGTTATCCTTCAGGTCTCGTAATAGAGCACACACAATTGTAAATTTTCACGCTCCCACAAATGATACAAACCGGAAAAACCTGGAATACGTGGAGCAATGCTGGGCAACTTTAGAAGAAACTCTGGATATGGTCCCACCTCACCATTCCATCATACTCATGGGAGACTTTAACGCACAAGTCGAGAAGGAGTGGAAGTACCGAAAGATAGTAGGCCATTATCCAGTACATAAGAGAACAAATAGAAATGGAGAACGTCTTATTGAACTATGTGACAAGTACAACCTGGTCCTAAAATCAACAGCTTTCAAACGTCTACCTAGAAAGGCCAAAACCTGGGAAGAGTCCAAATCCTATGCTTGGTGAGTTCCAGTTAGATCATGTTGCTATAGCACGACAACATCATATTGATATACAGAACGTAAAGGTATTACGAGGAGCCAACATAGACTCTGATCACTACCTTTCACTTGTCAAGATTAATTTACAACCGTTTAGGAAACAACCAAATCTTCAAAGTAGTCATAAGATACCCAGGTTCAACACTCTGCAACTGCGCGATGAGGATTGTGACTTTCAGAACGCCCTTAGGAAGAATACAGAGAAAGACGGATGGCCTGCCTTACAAAAGGCCTTGTTGGAGGCCGCTCAGGAAACTATCCCTGCATCATCAACCAAAGGCAAACACCCATGGTGGGATGCAAATTGTGATGAGGTTATAGAAGAAAGGCGTAAAACCTGGATTAGGTGGAACCAACAAAAAAATGAAGCTAATTATGAAGCCTTCCTCCTGCAAAGGAAAGCTACAGCTAACACAATCCGCAGAGCCAAGAGGAATTACCTCAGGAGTCTAATGCAACAGGCTGAAAATGATTTTCAGAGAAACAACTCAAGAGATTTGTACAAGGGACTTAAGAAACAAACGGCTCAGTATACAGCCCCTACCCTCATCCTCCGCGGGCCGGATGGGAAACTTCAACTAAACAATAAAGACTGCACTAAAACTCTTGCAGATTACTTCCAGAAGCTACTAAACGCAGAGGAACCTAATGAAAAGCTTATTTTCCATGAGCCTCCGCACAGGAATCCTGATTCTCAACCGCCTACAATAGAAGAAATAATGAACATCATTTCGAATGGTCTCAAGAACAACAAGGCTCCAGGTGAAGACGGCATAGTAGCCGAGATGTGGAAACATGCAGATGACCAGTCCTTACAGAACATCTATCAAATCATAAAGGACATATGGGCAACAGAGTCCCTACCCGAAGTTTGGACGTCTGCTGTGATTTATCCCCTCCACAAGAAGGGAAGTAAGACAGACCTCAACAATTATAGGGGTATTTCCTTGTTACCAATTACCTACAAGATCCTCTCTGTAGCCTTGGTCAATAGAGTCACTGCACAGCTAGACTCAGAATTAGGTGAATACCAGGCTGGTTTCCGTATGACCAGATCTTGCCCAGAACAGATACAGAATCTTAAGACAGTTCTCACCTACACGAACCGAGGTGGCCATCCATGGGTGGTGGTTCTAGTAGATTTTCAGAAAGCTTATGACTCTGTGGATAGAGATACCCTTTCCTTCATACTACGGGAATTTGGTCTGGATGGGAAGACACTACGATTAGTCCAAGCCACTCTGAGAAACACGACGTCCAAGGTGAGATTCAGAGGTGAACTATCCGAAAGCTTTCCAATTAGAACAGGAGTTCGACAGGGCGATGGTCTGTCCTGTATTCTCTTCAACTGTGTACTGGAAAAGATAATTAGGGAATGGAGAACGATGCTACCACCGGGAGCTGGACTGAAGCTTGGTTACAAGAGAGACAACCTCTTCGTCCCTTGCCTAGCTTTTTCTGATAACCTCATTCTACTGGCAAATAACATAGAGGAGGCTACCTACAACCTACAGAGTCTTTATAGTGTAGCAGTTAAGACTGGTTTGAAGATCAACATCCAGAAGACTCAATTTATGACCAATATCAAAGAGCCCCCTTCTAATATTCCTCTCACCGACACTACCATACGAAAGGTACCTGCAGTTAAGTACTTGGGAGAATGGATTTCTGCGAATCAGAGCGAGAACCTAGCCATAGATTGCAGATGTACCAAGTTTGAAAGGGCTTATCATTCCTGTCGTAGTATCTATTCTTCTAAGTGCCTCTCCAAGAACCTCAAACTCAGACACTATAACTCCGTCGTCAAGCCATCTGTTCTGTATGCTTCTGAGTGCCTTGTAATGACCAGAAAGGGTCCACTCAGAAAACTGGAGTTAAAAGAGAGGAAGATCCTGAGGAGGATATTAGGTCCAATTAGAGAGGAAGGAGGCATTTACAGAATCCGTCATAATGTTGAATTGTATGAACACCAGGAGGACATCATCACGTCTATAAGGAAAAAACGCCTGGCCTTTTATGGACACTTGGCACGTCTGGATTCTGAAAGACTCAGCAAAAGGATATTCACAGTAACAGGAAGAGGCAAGGCTTCTAAGAACAAATGGATTGCGTCAGTTAAGTCAGATATGGAACAACTAGATATCCCACTGGAACAAACTCGTGACCGTCTGCTGTTCCGTCAGGTCATCCGACAGGGCGTTTTCCCAACGTCCCTTACAAGTAAGAAGACTACAGGAGCTAAGTGGACAGAAGAAAGAAGACTGATTCACAGTCAGAAAATGAGGGACTATTGGAAGAAGAAGAAAGCAACAACTTTACCGAAGAGTGAATACGAGCCCCGTGGTCCTAAGTAGGCCTAAACGATAAAGAAAGAAAGAAAGAAAGAAAGAAAGAAAGAAAGAAAGAAAGAAAGTCATAGAGACCATTTGTTTGAACTATTGAACAATGTTCAATCAAGTTTCGTTTTCAAACTATAGTCTACTTTTAAAATCAAAAATTTCCTAAAAAAAATTAAAAATATAATACATGGTCCAGAGCAAAGCGCCTGTCAGCTCGAGTCCAACAACACCTCTTTCGTTAAAATCCGACCATCCATTCGCCAATTATCTCCAATAATCGCGAGAAAGTAGGCTATCATTTTTCCCCTCCTACACCCTTGAAACTTGCTGCCCACCTACAGGGCATACCCAGCTTTCATTAACGTCAAACAAACTTGATTTACCAAAATTCACCGTTTCCAAAATAGCGCCAATCCTACAAACAAACATTTTCATTTTTTTAAATATCAACACACATTCTTAGCCAAGAGAACGTCATCCCAACGCCAACAATACCTCGTTCGTTACAATCCGACCACGCGTTCGGGAGATATCGCCAAAGTTTATATGAAAGTAGGGGGCAGAGCAGAACTCTCACTACCCCACTACTGCACAGTTTTTATCCTAGAAACTTGAAATTTATTCTTGGGGTAAATGTGGTAGGGACCATTCATTTACGTCAAACAAACTTTTTTGTATAGTTCCTAGTTCCCAAATTATAGGAATTTCAAAATTGGACTGTTTTAAAAAAAGTTTTATTATAAAAAATAAAGGACATAGAGACCGTTCGTTTGAGCCATGGCACAACATTCTATCATGTTTGGTTTTCAAATTATCACCTACTTTCGAAAACAAAAATTTTCATTTTTTCTTTTCAAAAATATAACGAGTGGTCCATAGGAAAGAGGACGTCAGCTCAAGTCCAACGACACCTCATTTGTCAAAATCGGACGATGCGTTCGAGAGATATTAATTATTTTAACATGTACAGTCGGGTACAAATAAAATGGGTGTGTTAGAATCGGCATTACTCCCCTACTGCAGAATGGAAGCATTTGAAATGTGGTGTTACAGGAGAATGATGAAGATCAAATGGGTAGATAGAGTAACAAGTGAAGAGGTATTAAGAGGAGTGGGAGAGGAGAGATGTTTCTGGCAACTTCTAATGAAGAGAAGTGATAGGCTGGTTGGACACATACTAAGGCACCCAGGAATTGGATACTTAATTATGGAAAGAAGGGTCGAAGATACGCACTGTAGGGGTAGACCAGGGATATAATATGTTAAACTGATTGCCTCGGATGTAAGTTGGGAAAGCTATGTAGAGATGAAACAAACTTCACTCAGCCTCATGAGGCAAACTGAGAAGAGATACTGTCATCGCGGCAAGATCTGGCAGTAGAACACGCTGAGACGGGGTGCGGGGGGTCTTGCAGTACGCATGCGCGGTCCACCTATTCCAAACTTAAATATATCGGCTATCCGCATCCCAATGGTTATTATTGCAGCAGGCAACAAGCAGCCAGTGAATGAAGGTATGTGCTGAGTGACTAAAGCAAGTAGTGACAAACTGAATGTTTTTGGAATGCGCGATACGCAGTGAGCGGGAAGACCTCTGCAGTTCAAACCCGACTGTCATCTCCTGGCGCGATATCAATATGTTCGATTCCAAACTCAGCTATCCTAAAAGAGTTTTTCCGTGGTTTCCAACTTCTACCCCAGGGTAATAAAAATAAAAATGAAACGATTTTGAATGAAAAAATTGTGACTGATTTAAATTCATCATTTTGGTCTAATCAATTGCACACCTCTTTACTGAGGCTGATACGGATCCTTTGCCCTCATATAATATGTAAGCTGACTTGTATTTTGTGTTCGAAACTTTTGGCACAGTGGGCAAGAACGTCACCGCTGCGCCATGCACCGAGCCGTGCCACAGAGGTTTGAATTACGTAGATAACTTGGGAATCCATTCTATCAGTGACACTATCGTCAATCTGGCCGAGTCAGGAGATAATTTTGAATGTGTGTAAGGATTTAGGAGTGTAATTAGTGCAATTAACATGATGCATTTAATGCTTGGGCGAATACACTTATAATCGACATTGATTTCAAATGTCATTACTGCTAGCAATGGTGGCAGCACAATCCCATTAGTCATTTAAGCTCATCGTTAATTACGATGTATGCAAGCATGGCTTTTTTTTGATGGTTAGGTATCAATAGAGTCCGTTAAACTCTGTGTAATTAACGATTTGGTTTGACTACCTGGCATGGCTGTAAATTATAGGCCTGAGAAAGCAGCCCGAACTGTGGTGGAAGCATCTACAAGAATTCTCAAACATTCCAGATAGGTTTTAACTACCACGGTCATCACGACCTCACGTTAATGAAGATGTGATCTATGTGTACCTATGAATTCAAGGATCAGTATTTTGTATAGTTGGATTTTGTCCAATTTGCACATATTAAAATGTGGTCTATTCCTCATATTTTCCCACATATCGTACATTGACAATCATCTATTCTTCTCGCATATTCTGTGATGAAATCCATGTATTGCGAGTCTTATTGTGATGTGTCTCTGGTTATGGCACTCTTTTTTTTTTCATCTGTCATCCGCCATGGCTGTTGTGGTGCAGAAATCCAGTCCCATTTATTTTATCTAATGACCTCTGATATTATTCATAATGTTGAATTTTGGGCCCAAAATTCAACATTATGAATAATAACACGGGCCGTGAAAGTCTAAATGACAGACCTCTGATATTGATCAGTTCCTGATAGGGTCCTGTGGATGGTAACCCATCACAATTGGGTGCAATGGTTTGACCGACTGAAAAACATAACTTCTTGATTACTAAGGCAAATTGAAAAAAAGTCCTCTCGGCACGCCGGAAGGCGGAGGTAGATTTTACCGGACAAACTTGGGGATAGGCGAAAATAGGTAGAATATGCAGATTTTCGTACAAGGACCTCATTTATTGCGAGAAGGTATTTTATAATTGGAGCTTAATTAACTTTGTTTTTCGTCATTTTATGCTTATTTTAAACATTTTATTGTTTTTTGGGAACGGTAACCTTCTTGTCATTTGGGGTCCATTTTTATACTTGTGGTCACACTATCCTTATGCAAGGTTTCGACACTGATGTGTAACTATGTAACGGTCTGTTACTTCTTCACGCAAAATTATAACTCCCGCAGAGATTTTGGTTGGTTCCTCAGTTTAGGGGCTGCGACAACGCGGTCATGTAACCCCGTGTACTTTGGGATGGCTGTATTAGTCTGTAATTCAGGTAAGAACTGCAGACGGTCAATTCCAAGCAGTAGTTCCTAATGTTGCTACCAGGTACTACCGTCAACGACACCTAGCTGTGAACTTGGCTACTAGATGCCACCGCAACCAGCAACTCGCAACGAACGTTGGAACTTCCCCTCCAAAGGAAAGCATACTGAGGGATTTTTAGCGCTCTTAGAAAATCCGACGACTTCGGCCGGCTTTGAAACCGCGACATTGGGCAAAGACATTCAGCATGCTACCAGTTACGTCACCAAAGCCGCTTCCCACTTTGCCAGGCGGCTTCGGTGGCGTAGTAGGTAGCATGCTGAGCTTCTATGCCCAAGATAACGGGTTCAAACCCGGCCGAAGCCGTCAGATTTTTTAAGAGCGTTAAAAATCCCTCAGTATGCCTTCCTTCGGAGGGGAAGTAAAGCCGGCGGTCCCATGTCATAGATTTATGGCATGTTAAAGATCCTTCCACTAATTGCACCTGTGTGAAGCTAAATTGGATAGGTTAAGAATGTATTCAACGCTCTTAGGTTTCTATGTTCGTTGCCAAGAACCGACTGCGGCGGCGTCTAGTAGCTCAGTTCTGAACTTGGCCTCGTAGTCGTTGACAGTGGCGCTTGGCGGCAAAAGTAGGAACTATCTGAAAAATTGTTAGTTGCAGTACTTAAATTAATAAACAGATAACACACACTAATACAGTCATCACAATTAACACCGGTTATCAGACAGATTCTACACACACCCAAAGTACACGGGGCTACATGACCGCGTTGTCGCAGCCCCTAATCTTAAGAACCAACCAACCAACCACTTAGTCAGATGGAAATACTGAATCTAATCTCGTGCAAGTGCGTTGTCATGGCAACGCCTGATGGCTCATGCCTCATCAATTTAGTAGTGTTGCCATGGCAACCACTGATAGCTCTTGGCATTTTCTTTTAATTCCGAAATCATTTTTCTCGTCCCTTGGCGTAATGGTGGGTCATATCAAGAATTCTTTCAGACAAAAGTTTTAGGTAATTATTAGGGGAATATTTTCCATTTTGTACGGTTTTGATATTGTGCCTATTAAGAGAGATATGATTAATGTTTTCCGAAAAACCCACTTTTTCCCACCCCTTTGGTCAATGGTTGGTGCTATAAAAAACCCTTCAAACATAAATGTTTGGGCTTTATCCGACACATAGTATGAACGTTGAACGGATTCGATATTTCACATATTAAGAGAGTTATAGCAATATTTCACTTTTTCTAAAAAAGCCCCCCATTTTCACCCCCTTCGACCGATTTAGCCCAGTAACGAACTCGACCGAGATTTTATTGGTATACATATTCGGTAAAAAATTCAAAGTGATTGGTGCAAAATTACGGCAGTTATCGTGTCCACAAGAAACTGATATACTGTACATACATATATATATATATTGTGCCCGTTTAGACCGGAGTCCGCACGACCACATATGCATTTTACCAATAATCAGTCAGCACGAGAGTCAAAATATCCCGGAGCGCCAGATGGGTTAAAGCAAATCGTAAAAACGACATCAAATTAAAAAAAATGCTTTACTGATTTTTGGCTCAATGCAACAATAAGGATAGAAGGAGATTTAATTGGGTATGACACATCTGGTAAAATTATCTCAGTTTATTTTGAAGTTAAAATCTGACTGCAAGGATGCTCAAAGCAGCATCATCCACGTGTGGCGATCCACACTCTTATTTACACACAATATACAGATATTTTCCAAACACATTTGACAATCTTTTTGGTAACACAAGTCCGATTAATAGTCCTGTGGACTGTGTTCCAAAATTATTAATATTTAATTCCAGTTCAAAGTTAATTGTCTATACTGGAAATATCGTAGATCACTGTTTGACTATTTACATGATATTAACACTCGTAGAATAAATGTTCATAGAATTTTTACCTTTCACTTATTTTTCCAGTTTCAAAAATACATTGTCGAAAAATATTATCATCATTGAAGCAACACGAATTACTTACATATATTATTAACATCTGAAAAGTATTTGACCTTGAGCATAGCATCGAAGAACTGTGCGAAGCACAACAACAATTAATTGTTCTTCTAACATTAAACATTCGAGAAGTGACTCGATTATAAACTTCAAGTTCCTAACAAAATATATGATTTCTGAATCATCAACTTGATCAATAAATGGTTGAACCATTCAGCTATTCAATTATCCACTTGGAATCATTATTATAAAAATATTTATATTCATGGCCATTTTTAGCAACTTTCACAACTTGCAATTCTTCGACAGAATGCGGAAATTAGAATTGTAGTTTTATAATGAATTCATTTAGTTCATGGCACTAGGATTGAAAATATCCTTCCAATTATTCGTGGTTAAAGAATTATTTTAATTGGCAGTGGCCCATTCTATTATTTGTGTAAGAACACAATATTACAACAACAACGGCAAAGGTCTTCCTCTGAAGAAGAATAAACTACTATCATGACAAATCCGGGTTCTAGCAAAATCAAAGTCTAAATGGAATTCGTAAACAAGGTTGAAATAAGAACTGATGGTTTCTAAGAAATAACCTTCGGGTTATTCATACGACGAAATGTGTGGCTCCAATACTCCTACTATAAACCTGAGCCATCGAACCTGCTATTTGATTGATGCTCGAAACAACCTCTTCATTCCTGCGACTTAAACATGCGCACCTGGGAATGGCATTTCAACTACTCCACACATAAATTTTCTTCCCAAAATTTATACAATAAATCAAGCCTCTGCTTGTTATCAACACTGGAAGATTAATAAACTTACAAGTTTATTTTATTTTACCATTCAGTTCAACCCGTGAATTTACCATACTCATGAAAATCTTTATTTCACTTTCGAGTGTATTTACGTCATGATTTTATATAAATACAAAAATATCCTATTTGATACAAATATCAATTGCTTCCCGTTTCATGCCTCTCCGTGTTATCTGAAAAATATACTTTGCTCAATGCAAATATCAACTGTTCAACCAGAACTGACATGTTGGTTGAATGCGGGCTTGCGTTAACCACTTTCCTTCGGAAAATCTCCTGTTCCAAACTAGAAATGATTAAACTACTTCATAGGCTCTCTCTCAATACATATGATTATTAGAAAATATAATATCCAAGAATTATTTAGAAAAATTATAAAAATTATTATTATTATTATTAGTGGATTATTATTATTATTTTTATTATTTGTATTATTTCAAATATGTTTAATTATCATCTCATTATGTGAGAATCCACATGTTCGAACCTTCGAATATGGAAAAAAAAAATCCATTCCTCAACAAAAATAAATTATTAACTTTTACAGTTACATCGGCTGATTACCGTGATTTCCCAAAAATATGAAATATTCAAATAAATGCTCGAAATGCTCGGTCATCGATCCTAAACTGTTCTGAGTGCTGAAAATACTCAGAATAACTCTAACAAGTCTTGCGTAAATCATTGCAAGCTTTAAATACGAAGAAAAAAAATGTGTTGGTCATCTGCAGAAAAAATAGTTTGTTCCAATTAGCTAGGCATAATATAATTCAAATGTGGCTTACATTTCTTGATGGTCTTGAAGCGTAGTAAACCTGGTCTGTACCAGATTTATCCATAGATATGCCCTATCGGACAAGCACATATAATCCTTGTATCCGCCGCCATCATATACCCACAATTCGTCTAGTCAGACATAGTGGTAGTATCTCTTGACGTTTGAATTAACTGTTGTTCCATTTTAATATGGGCTTCTATCAAAGCCATAACAGTTTGTTTAAATGGGGTCAGATCTAAATGATCTCTTCTTAAATATGTCAGTTGTAACATAACTCACGGTAATCTTATCAGTACAAGAAAAACACTGACAGTCTAAGCAATTAACGGCTGTTCTGAAGATCGTTCCCTGGGCATGGTTTATTATATCACCATCTGCCATGCGCTAAGCAACTTGCAGTTTCCCTTGCGTAGACTAATGAACGCCACCGTTATAGACTAGTCTTCAGTGTACTGACAGATCGAAGTGGTTAACTAGTTACAAAAAATGAAAACTGACTTGAAATGGATTTAAACATCCAAGTATTAAGTTATTACTGGACTGTGACAAAATATTAATTTCTAGACAAAGTCTAGCATATGTCCTTGTAGAAATATAAATATTTCCACCAATGTCTGTAGAAATATCAATCACCTCAGTGATTCTCCTCACCAGAAACTTACTAAGTTCCAACTCGTAACGCAGCACTTTTCGTGACTATCACGACTTTCAAAAGAACTTCTGCGTAGATCCGGCAACCATGTGCCTTGGCTCAGCGTAGATGCAACTTGCTCGCCAAGTGCTTGTGTTAGAATGAGCTGAAGTTGCTTCGGCCAGCTGGCTCTTATTCAAAACTGTCAGGGTCACGCGTCATCACCTGATATCTAGAAATCCTCATATCTCTTGAATCCCTGGTCCGATTTACTTGATACTAATTGCATTCTCTTTCATTTGGCCGTGCCAGTAATCTGATCCCAGTCTCAAGTCTCTACTCCATAGTTAACTATTTAATCAATAAATAGCCTCCACCTCTGCTATTACTCGCTACGTCACATGACTTCCAACTATCGGTAAATTCCTTCCAAATGCTTCGAGAAGCAATGTAGCGCGATATTCAAATATCTCAACTTTCAAACGCGGCTACAGCCTTTCCCTTGATATCTAGGTGTCTGAATCTTGGAATACCCATTCCTAGAGTTGGGCACATCCACCCCACACCTAGCAAAAAATAAAAATTGAAAAATTTTTATTTTTCCTATCTACACATTAAATCATCTGGTTCTTGAATAATAAATCTTCAAATTCGATGCATTGTAAGTTCCCACGATGTTACCAGTTCGTGTATTAGCTACTTCATAGCTTCCATTATTGTTTACTTCCACAATATTCAAAATCTTCAATTTCACCAGGCTTAATATCAAAAATATCGTGATACTCTTCCGAAATTTTCCCTAGCTCTGGGGACTCCTTCTCAGTGTAGACTTCTCTTCCTTCGGCTTCATGAAAAATCAGAGACCATTGAGCATCTCCCTCGATATCGTCCTCTTCTTTTCCCTCGAAGTTAATCTCTTCGGTATTCTTGAATCTGATCGTCTCTGTCTTCATGTCTATCACTGCTTGATATTTCTGAATGAAATCTGCTCCCAATATCATGTCAAAAGCCATGTCCTTCATTACAACAAACACATGTCGGAAATCATGTCCTCCAATCGTAATACATAAGTATAATTGTGTTTTACACAGAGATATTTTATTGGGTATTATTCCTTGGATCTTAATTCCTGATACTGGAATCTCCTCTAAATTCTCTTTGAGCTTCCACAGAATATAAAGCTTCTCACTCACCAGACAAAGCATAGCCCCAGTATCGATCAAAGTATCGACAGGCATACCGAATACTTCGCATGATATGATTGGCATTCTAATTCTGGTACCCATTTCTTTTCGTTCGTCATTCTGTTGAATTAAGTCATCATCCTCTGCTTGCCATTTAATAATTCTGGAAGTGAAAGTGTTCAAAATTCTATCTTCTACTGTGAATTCGAAGTTTTTTTTTCATTACCATTCCCCCGGGATTGTTGTGTTCCCGATGGACCTGAATCATTGGGCCTCTGCTCCAAAAATTGCAAGTTATCTTGGTGTCTTGCTTCCAAATTTTTCCTCGTCTCCTTGTTAAACTCTTCATTGGACTGACGAGTATCTACATTCCCTCTGTTATTGTAGTTGTTTCTACCATAATATCTTCTTTCCTGGTACCTTCCTTGACTATCTCGTGGTCTTCTCCATCGAGTATTGTATCGATTACCACCATCCGGTCTCGCATATGGTTTGTAACTGTATCTGTTACTGTACTGGTTCCATCCTCTCTTATTTGGATCTTCCCTCGGCGTTTTCTCTTCTCGCTCCTCTCGAATCTCTCGAGGTGTCTGAGAATAACTATCAGCCATAACAGCGTACACAGCGTTGTTATTCTTTCCTCCCTTCTGATGGAAGAATTGAGCGTTTGTATGATCCAGCTTCTGTATTACTTCATCAAATTGTTCCATATTATAGATATCAGCAGCGATCAAAGTCCTCTGGACGTCTGCTGGAAATTGACGTATCAATGCAGTAATCAATTCGTTATCTGGCATCGGCGGATCTAAATGTTGAAGTTTAGAAAGCTGTCCAGAAAAGTATGTAGAGTATCGAGTAGGCTGTGACGTCGAGAATCTCTTCGAATATAACTCTGCTCTGACTTGCTGTTTGGTTTCCGGGGACCAAAACTTTTTCAATAGCCCACGAGAAAACTCCTCAAAAGTGGTTAGAGTGGATCTAAAAGCTCTAAACCAAAGAAGTGCAGGACCTTCCAAAAACTTCCCTATCACTCGGATCTGTCTTTCTTTAGGGATCTTGGAATCCTTCAGGTAATCCCCTGCTTCTCTCAAAAATTCCACGGGTGTTACAGAATCTCGCCCTGAAAATTTAGAAGGCTTATCTTCTATATTCTTAAATACAGTTATGGGGTTGGATAGAAATACTGTCCTGACCTCATCCTGTCTTTGACTATCCGTTTCTCTAGCTCCTCCTAGATTTATCTGTATCTGTTCCTTTCCCCTTACATTTGGCATTTTCAACAGATGATCAGACTGTTTCTCATCCTTGATTTGAGTTTTCATAGCCTCAAGTTCCTTCTGGTTTTCTTATGCCATCTTCTTAATTGCTTCAGTTTCTTTACAATTCTCCTTAACATCAGTGGATATCTGGTTCATAACAGCCTCATGATTTTTCAATGACCCTGTCATATCTGATATGTCCTTCTGAGTTGCTTGGATATCTTTGGCAATTACTTCAATATGGGATGACAAAGATTCCCTAATCTCCTTGATTCCCTCTTGATTCTCCAGCTTGAGTGTGTCTTTAATTTCATTGACAACTGTGGTCTTGATTTCAGTTTGCAATTCATTAATCACACCTTCTCTTATTTCTCCCATGACAAGTTCTTTGAATTGTTCTGTTAACCGTTGAACAACTAGAATTCCCATCTCGTTACTCTCCTTCTTCACTCTGACTTCCAGGTTGACCATGTCTTCACCAACTTTCTTAAGACCATGTTCTATCCTATCAGCTAAGCTTTGGGATCGAAGATCGGCATCGCGAAATTTTTCGTCCATTAAACTTGCGTTAGTAGCTAATGAAGTTTCGAGCTCATGTGTTTTGTCGCATAATTTATTCATTTTACTTTCAAGTGTCATTTTCAAAATTTCAGAATTCTCTTTAAATTTACTTTCCATTGAATTAAATTTACTATTTAAATTTTCTTTCAAATTACTTTTTAAAGAATCAGAACTTTCTTTAAGTTTATCATTCAAATTTTCTCTAAGTTTATTTTCTAAAGAATCAGAATTTTCTTTAAGTTTATTTTCTAAAGAATCAGAATTTTCTTTAAGTTTTTCATCAAAACTTTCCTTCAAGTTATCTTTTAACCTGCTTTCTAAAGAATCAGAATTTTCTTTAAGTTTATCGTTTAAACTTTCTTTAAGTTTATTTTCTAAAGAATCAGAATTTTCTTTAAGTTTACTTTCTAAAGAATCAGAATTTTCTTTAAGTTTCTTTTCTAAAGCCTCTGTATTTTCTTTCATAATAGCGGCTACACGCCGTCCAGCCTCTTTTGAACTCTCTTCCAAACTCCTCATCATTCTCATCATTTCTTCCATAATGTTCAATTATTATTCAAAACTTAGGGGTATACAACAGTGGCAAACACAAGCTTATAACTAGAACAAGAAATATGTATAGCTAATTGGAACACTCTAATAAAATGAGATTTGTCCTAATGTCGACGTGATGGAAAAACAAAATTCTCTACTTTTACGAATTACATTTACCAAAATATCACAAGAAAAATATGCAAGTTCTCAAATATCCTCCACCTGGATTCTAATAATGTGTATGTCCAGTCATCGAACGTTTACTACTGAATTTACTTGACGCCCTAATGGTTAAGCCATTATCAAAAATAATCAAACCCATTCTAATTATTAACCAAGTTAAATTTTTAATTTTCCCCACTAATTGGGTTTCCTACTAATTTATTCATCCAAACCAGACATCTCTCAACTCCCAAAATATTTCTATAAAAATTATCACAATTTCAAATCGGCATGCGATTGACCATGTCTAAATCGAGACCCACGTTCGAAGCCATTTCTCTCTCTATCTTATTTTATGTGCCCGTTTAGACCGGAGTCCGCACGACCACATATGCATTTTACCAATAATCAGTCAGCACGAGAGTCAAAATATCCCGGAGCGCCAGATGGGTTAAAGCAAATCGCAAAAACGACATCAAATTAAAAAAAATGCTTTACTGATTTTTGGCTCAATGCAACAATAAGGATAGAAGGAGATTTAATTGGGTATGACACATCTGGTAAAATTATCTCAGATTATTTTGAAGTTAAAATCTGACTGCAAGGATGCTCAAAGCAGCATCATCCACGTGTGGCGATCCACACTCTTATTTACACACAATATATAGAAATTTTCCAAACACATTTGACAATCTTTTTGGAAACACAAGTCCGATTAATAGTCCTGTGGACTGTGTTCTAAAATTATTAATATTTAATTCCAGTTCAAAGTTAATTGTCTATACTGGAAATATCGTAGATCACTGTTTGACTATTTACATGATATTAACACTCGTAGAATAAATGTTCATAGAATTTTTAACTTTCACTTATTTTTCCAGTTTCAAAAATACATTGTCGAAAAATATTATCATCATTGAAGCAACACGAATTACTTACATATATTATTAACATCTGAAAAGTATTTGACCTTGAGCATAGCATCGAAGAACTGTGCGAAGCACAACAACAATTAATTGTTCTTCTAACATTAAACATTCGAGAAGTGACTCGATTATGAACTTCAAGTTCCTAACAAAATATATGATTTCTGAATCATCAACTTGATCAATAAATGGTTGAACCATTCAGCTATTCAATTATCCACTTGGAATCATTATTATAAAAATATTTATATTCATGGCCATTTTTAGCAACTTTCACAACTTGCAATTCTTCGACAGAATGCGGAAATTAGAATTGTAGTTTTATAATGAATTCATTTAGTTCATGGCACTAGGATTGAAAATATCCTTCCAATTATTCGTGGTTAAAGAATTATTTTTAATTGGCAGTGGTCCATTCTATTATTTGTGTAAGAACACAATATTACAACAACAACGGCAAAGGTCTTCCTCTGAAGAAGAATAAACTACTATCCTGACAAATCCGGGTTCTAGCAAAATCAAAGTCTAAATGGAATTCGTAAACAAGGTTGAAATAAGAACTGATGGTTTCTAAGAAATAACCTTCGGGTTATTCATACGACGAAATGTGTGGCTCCAATACTCCTACTATAAACCTGAGCCATCGAACCTGCTATTTGATTGATGCTCGAAACAACCTCTTCATTCCTGCGACTTAAACATGCGCACCTGGGAATGGCATTTCAACTACTCCACACATAAATTTTCTTCCCAAAATTTATACAATAAATCAAGCCTCTGCTTGTTATCAACACTGGAAGATTAATAAACTTACAAGTTTATTTTATTTTACCATTCAGTTCAACCCGTGAATTTACCATACTCATGAAAATCTTTATTTCACTTTCGAGTGTATTTACGTCATGATTTTATATAAATACAAAAATATCCTATTTGATACAAATATCAATTGCTTCCCGTTTCATGCCTCTCCGTGTTATCTGAAAAATATACTTTGCTCAATGCAAATATCAACTGTTCAACCAGAACTGACATGT
The DNA here is from genome assembly GCA_946902985.2 of Meconema thalassinum. Taxonomy (NCBI): domain Eukaryota; kingdom Metazoa; phylum Arthropoda; class Insecta; order Orthoptera; family Tettigoniidae; genus Meconema; species Meconema thalassinum. Next base: position 2,012,382,121 of record OX336388.2, on the reverse strand, counting down.
TGGTTGAATGCGGGCTTGCGCTAACCACTTTCCTTCGGAAAATCTCCTGTTCCAAACTAGAAATGATTAAACTACTTCATAGGCTCTCTCTCAATACATATGATTATTAGAAAATATAATATCCAAGAATTATTTAGAAAAATTATAAAAATTATTATTATTATTATTAGTGGATTATTATTATTATTATTATTATTATTTGTATTATTTCAAATATGTTTAATTATCATCTCATTATGTGAGAATCCACATGTTCGAACCTTCGAATATGGAAAAAAAATATCCATTCCTCAACAAAAATAAATTATTAACTTTTACAGTTACATCGGCTGATTACCGTGATTTCCCAAAAATATGAAATATTCAAATAAATGCTCGAAATGCTCGGTCATCGATCCTAAACTATTCTGAGTGCTGAAAATACTCAGAATAACTCTAACAAGTCTTGCGTAAATCATTGCAAGCTTTAAATACGAAGAAAAAAAATGTGTTGGTCATCTGCAGAAAAAATAGTTTGTTCCAATTAGCTAGGCATAATATAATTCAAATGTGGCTTACATTTCTTGATGGTCTTGAAGCGTAGTAAACCTGGTCTGTACCAGATTTATCCATAGACATGCCCTATCGGACAAGCACGTATAATCCTTGTATCCGCCGCCATCATATACCCACAATTCGTCTAGTCAGACATAGTGGTAGTATCTCTTGACGTTTGAATTAACTGTTGTTCCATTTTAATATGGGCTTCTATCAAAGCCATAACAGTTTGTTTAAATGGGGTCAGATCTAAATGATCTCTTCTTAAATATGTCAGTTGTAACATAACTCACGGTAATCTTATCAGTACAAGAAAAACACTGACAGTCTAAGCAATTAACGGCTGTTCTGAAGATCGTTCCCTGGGCATGGTTTATTATATCACCATCTGCCATGCGCTAAGCAACTTGCAGTTTCCCTTGCGTAGACTAATGAACGCCACCGTTATAGACTAGTCTTCAGTGTACTGACAGATCGAAGTGGTTAACTAGTTACAAAAAATGAAAACTGACTTGAAATGGATTTAAACATCCAAGTATTAAGTTATTACTGGACTGTGACAAAATATTAATTTCTAGACAAAGTCTAGCATATGTCCTTGTAGAAATATAAATATTTCCACCAATGTCTGTAGAAATATCAATCACCTCAGTGATTCTCCTCACCAGAAACTTACTAAGTTCCAACTCGTAACGCAGCACTTTTCGTGACTATCACGACTTTCAAAAGAACTTCTGCGTAGATCCGGCAACCATGTGCCTTGGCTCAGCGTAGATGCAACTTGCTCGCCAAGTGCTTGTGTTAGAATGAGCTGAAGTTGCTTCGGCCAGCTGGCTTTTATTCAAAACTGTCAGGGTCACGCGTCATCACCTGATATCTAGAAATCCTCATATCTCTTGAATCCCTGGTCCGATTTACTTGATACTAATTGCATTCTCTTTCATTTGGCCGTGCCAGTAATCTGATCCCAGTCTCAAGTCTCTACTCCATAGTTAACTATTTAATCAATAAATAGCCTCCACCTCTGCTATTACTCGCTACGTCACTTGACATCCAACTATCGGTAAATTCCTTCCAAATGCTTCGAGAAGCAATGTAGCGCGATATTCAAATATCTCAACTTTCAAACGCGGCTACAGCCTTTCCCTTGATATCTAGGTGTCTGAATCTTGGAATACCCATTCCTAGAGTTGGGCACAATATATATATAAATTATGTATAAACTTTTGAACTGACGGTGGTTTTAGGGTCTGGGGAATGTGAAACGCGAAGATATGTCGACATTTTCCGGAAGTCGAAACATGGGACCCATTGCAATAGTTAGCTTTCTAATGAAATCTACCTAAAAGTAGTTCCGTGAATAACTATTCGGCCTATTTTAATATATCCTACTTATGTTAATTGCCTCTATCAACATACAAAATTTCAATTTGATTGCTGTAATAGACTCGTAGATATTGAGAACTGTCTAAATATTTCGGAAGGATGTTGGATATTTATATATGTAGGTCTTAGAGTTATGTACTATTACATGAGGATTCTTGTATAGGTGTAGTATTCAAACTTCAATCGCATGACTAGGACACAAGAAATAAAACGGATATTTTAAAATTTCGGACTGCTGCCATTTTGTGGTTATGAAAACAATTGAAATAAATTAGATGCCAGTGGCTTAAAATTTGTATAAGCCTTTATCGTTCCAAGTCTCACTGCACTCAGTTGGTTAAATCGCGAGGATCGTCCATTTAGATATGTATATTTCGCGTCGCCGCCATGTTGAAATTGTGCACACCAGGTTATTGAATGTCCCATAGGTGGACGTATGTTCATAGCCCCTACGGACATAAAATGTTTCAGGTTGATTGCTATAATAAAGTTCGTTTTGTACTTTACGGGTCTTTGTAAGGTACAAAGATAAACTTTTAGTAGTACCCTCTATCACCGTACAAAATTTCAGGGTGATATTTATAATCGTTTTGGAGATATAGAATGTCGGTGAAATATTTCTCACAGTCGCCATCTTGAGGTTATGTAAACAATTGAATTCCATTCGATGCCAGTGACGTACAATGTGTATAAACATTTGTTCTGCAATGTTTCATTGCGTTTGGGTGGTTAAATCGCAAGAATAGTCTATTTAAAATTTTCAAATTCGCTTGGACGCCATGTTCATTTTGTAGTTAACAGGTTTTTAAAGGTCTCATAGGTAACTTTCATTAATGCCCTTTATCACCGTACAAAATTTCAGGGTGAAATCGGAAACAGTTTCGGAGACATAGAATGCCTGTGAAATATTTCGCACAGCCGCCATGTTGAAATGGTGAGACGTAATACAATTTCAAGGGCACGGTCAGAGTCGGTTGGGCAAACTGGTGCTACAACCTTAACGAGTTTCATTGAAATCGCTCTAGTCGTTTAGAAATAATAGGGGGGGGGGGGGGGCATACTGGCCTATACACACACACACGGACAAAAGGTGATCTAATAAGCCTATTTTTTCATCAATGATAATAGGCTAAACATGGCTTCAGACACGATTAAATAATTTGTGTAAATGTTTGCTACAGAACTAAACATACAAATGTATTATAATCCTCTTTCTGGTTTTCACGAAAAGCTTCTTTTGAAATCTTAATTTTTATTTGAGAAAACATAATCTACTCCAAACTGCAAAAGGTTATAACATAGAACTAGTACACTCCCTAATGCTGTATTCTCATGATTGTTTATTTCTTGTTTCCTAAAAATCACAAAATAAAAATATTTTACACTTTATTGTTAAAGTGTAAATATACTATGAGTTCGGTTGGCTGGTTCCTCAGTTTAGGGGCAGCGACAACGTGGTCACGTAACCCCGTGTACATTGGGTGTGTGTAGAATCTGTCTGATAACCGGTGTTAGTTGTCATGGCTGTATTAGTGTGTGTTATCTGTGATTCAGGTAAGGACTGGAGACGATCAATTTCAAGTAGTTCCTACTTTTTCTACCAAATGCTACCGTCAACGACATCGAGCTGTGAATTGGCTACTAGATGCCACCACACAGGCCCCTGGCGGCAAACTTTGGAACTAATAGATTGATAATCAAAGTACGAGCCGCGTACTTGGCTGCTAGTTGACAACACCAACGGCACCTGGCGGCGAACGTTGGAACTTAAAGGAGAGTTAATCAAACCCAACCTACAAATTTAGCTTCACGCAATTGTAGCTGGTAGAAGGTTCTTTTACATGTCATAAATCTATCACTTAGGCCCGGCGGATTTACTTCCCCTCCGAAGGAGGGCATATTGGTTGATTTAAATGCTCTTATAAAATCAGACGACTTCGGTCGGGTTTGAACCCGCGATCTTGGGAATAGAAGCTCAGCGTGCTTCCAACTACGCCACCGAAGCCGCACTACGAGTTCCATTCGGGTATTTGAGAAGTGAGAGTTTGAGTATTGGGAATTTAACCTGTATTTCTAAAGAGATATTTACAGTAACATAGAGCTACCTTGTTTTCTCTGCCAACAAGTGTTGAACGCGTGGCTGGCAGTCAGAGCGCAATAATTCACACGATTCCCGACGTTAACCACAGAGAGGTGACGGTTAGTAATCAAATGTTACTCCCGCACTGCTCTCTGGTAGTTAATAATGTACTCGCCAATTACATCACAGACCACCACAATTGAAACTCGTAACAATCTAACTCCACTAATCTTAGTTTAACTTCGTCTTGTTCTGTTAAGTGTCAGAAATGTGTCAATTAAATCTAGCTCTCTGGCAACTTCGCATATCAAAGTTACCGTTCTTGCCGCAGGGTGAGAGAAAACTTGTCGTAGCTGTCTCAGAACAGTGAAAAGCCACCGTCTATGTACGTCGTATTGAGGCTCCTATTCCTATAGCCCTGCGCGTTTAAACAAAACATTATTCGCATCCGGCCCACATCCACATCCGTCCCGTATCCGCACAACTGTTATCTGCGTCTGGCCCGCATCCACACGTTTCTTATCCGAATCTACTGACATTACAATAATATTTTTATTCAGTCTATTATTTAAATTACTCATGATGGTTCCGTATTGATGTACTAAATAGACGGATGCGCGCAAAAAGATTTTTTTGTCTGTGTGTCTGTTTGTCTCTCTGTCAGTCTGTCTGCCTGTCTGTGGACAACTATGTGTCCTTATAACTTGAGAACGGCTGCGTGGATCAACGTAAAATTTAATACAGATATCCATCAGAGGCACCACACTAATCATTGATGTAACTCTTCTCCGTACCTCTCATAAAAGGGGGCCTACCACCTTAAAATACAAGCTGAAATAGGCGTAGAAGGACGAGACAAAGCTTATTTTCAACCCCTCAATGTGGGAAACAAACCTAACCTCATTTTAAGGCCCTAAAACCAACAGTTTTTTAGATATTCTCAGAAAACTAATTTCATTTAATAATCTAATGAAAGAATGCAAGCCGGTAACCATGGCAACGGAATCTCAGAGGACCATCTATTTCTGCAAGACGCAATGCAAATCCATTTATTACATTACTGTGAAGTTTTAAACGGAGGTTATCACGGGACCAAATTAAGCAGTAAAATTCATCAATACGTATAATGCGCTTGAGGGGGTCAAGGGGTACACTAGAATTTTTTCACGCCATTTTCACATGCGGTGTGGTACGAAAGGTCTTTTATATCCCTATCCCTATATTGTATTTATTATATTATCATTATCTATTATATTATGGCATATAACGACGAGACAAAGCTCATTTTTAGCTCCTCGGTGGCAGAAACAAAACTCGACGGTTCCCGAAAACTACATTTTAAGGCTCTAAAACCGACAGTTTCTGAGATGTTCCCAGAAAACTAATTTAATTTAATAAACTAATGAGGGAATGCAAGCCGGCAACCATGACAACAGTTTCTCAAGATAAGACATGCAACTTTCCATCTATTTCTGTAAAAAGCAATGCCACTCCACTTATTAAATTTTTGTGAAAATTTGCAAATGGCTATGAGGTTATCACGGAAACAACTTAAACTGTAAAATACATCAATGCGCTTAGAGGGGTTAAGGGGTGCATTATAATGTTTTGACGTGATTTACACGTGTGATATATCGTACAGAATTATATCTCCAAACAGCAACATTATTTTCAAAAATATCCTGTTTTTTTGGCGGCTATTAGGAATTTGGGCCATTGGAGGCTAAAAAACCTGAATATTCATGAACCACAAGCCTTTATAATTTGTTAAAGGTGTCATCCTGTGGATGGGGACTTTACACGACGGTGAGGGTCAGTCTTTATGTGAGGTGTATTGCGTTTCATCTACCTGGTTTTCAATTTTATTTGCACGTCAGGGAGTACACGTTAGGTGAATTTAGATTTAGCACATCCAAACTTCATTTTTTTTTCGACAAACGGGCTCATCGTAAGGATGATTTTGATTGATACTGTGTGGTTGATTCGGACATCTGGGTGATATGTTGTAGGTTGGTTGGTTGGTTCCTCAGTATAGAAGCTGTGACAACGCATTCACGTAGCCTCGTGTACTTTGAGTGTGTAACTGGTGTTAATTGTGATGGCTGTATTTGTGTGTGTTATCTTTATTTCAGGTAAAGACTGCAGACGATCAATTTCCAGTAGTTCCCACTTTTGCTACCAAATGCTACCGTCAATGACACCTAGCTGTGAATTGGCTACTAGATGCCACCGCACAGGCCCCTGGCGGCAAACTTTGGAACTAATAGATTGATAATCAAATCTAACCTACAAATTTAGATTCACACAATTGTAGTTAGTGGAAAGTTCTATTACATGCCATAAATCTATGACATGGGACCACCGGCATTACTTCCCCTCCGAAGTAAGGCATACTGAGGGATTTTCGGCCTTTCTGTGTATCTTTATGTACGTCTATAACTCGTGTTCGAATGTTTGTAGCATCGTAAAATCAGGTATCCATGAGAGTTAATACACCAATCATTAATAAAACTCTTCACCGTACTTCTCATAGAAGGTTTCGTGTAGAAACAAATAATTCAAAATACATGCTAAAATAGGCGAAATATAAAAATTATCCTATAAGGACGACCAAAGCATATGTTGCGCTTCTCGATGTGAGACACAAAATTCAGGAGTCTATAAAGAGTCTCCGTAAACCTCATGTTAAGGTTTTTAAATTAACAGTGTCTGTGATATTTCCAGAAAACTAACTTCGCTCTGATAAACGTATGAAGGAATAACAAGCCCCTAACCAATGCAACAGTAGCTGAAATGATAACGTCTGGTTATTAATACCGAAGACCGTTCGAAGAGCGGGTACTTCTGATAGTCAATACAGAAACGAAAAGAATTATTATTAGAGTTTCTCCTGGTACATGTTTCAGGGATTAATTAACAACATGATTTATCCCCTTCATCAGCCAAAGAAAATTATAAAAAAGCGTGGCACTTGAATATAAATGGTTATTAGACTTAATATGGTGCACCATATAAGTAGGTTGTAGAAAAATATTTTAAAGTATAGAGAAAATCAAAAAGTTTGTGACCATGATAGAATTCAGCCATCAAATATAAACGAAGATATACGAAGAGGACCAGTGGACAGTTCGTTCACATTTCCGCTCCAAGCAAAGGTCAATAGCTTGAAATAACATAAATAGGATCCCTGAAACTTGTACCAGGAGAAACTCAAATAATAATTATTTTCGTTTATGTATTGATTAAGGCGGTTGTATAATTGAATGGTTTATTTCATAAAGGGGTCTCGTGACAAAAATGCGATTTCGAAAAAAACAAAGAAAACTTAATATCTCATACAAAGAATTTTTGATGGATCTTAAAAACTTACCACAAATCTGTTAATGTATGTGAAACATAATAACTAAAGCGGCTTCGGTGGCGTAGTCGGTAGCATGCTGAACTGCTATGGCCAAGATAGCGGGTTCAAATCCGGCCGAAGTCGTCGGATTTTTTAAGAGCGTTAAAAATCCTTCAGTATGTCTTCCTTCGGAGGGGAAGTAAAGCCGGCGGTCCCATGTGATAGATTTATGGCATGTAAAAGATCCTTTCACAGACTAAACTTGTGTAAAGCAAAATTTGTTAGGTTAGATTTCTTCAGAACGCTCTATCAAAGTTCCAACGTTCACCACTAGGTATCATTGATACCTGGTGGCGAAAGTTGGAACTACTTGAAATTGAACGGAACTTGTAGCTCATCCTTTATATAGGGTTTCCGCTGGAAGCAGCTACAGACTCAGGCGAGCCGAACATGTCTTCGGACACTCCCGGCACTAAAAGCCATACGATAAATAAATAAATAAATAAATAAATAAATAAATAAATAATAATAACTAAAATTATATTTGTTTTACCTTTTTTGTATCGTGCAAAAATACAGCTTAAAAACTTTGTACTTGACATCTTTCTGCAATAAAGAAGTAGAACGCAGATATTTTGTTAGCAAAATTGAAAATGTTTTACGGTTTTGTAATGAAAATGAATTGTATGCAAAACAGTTTATTTTTATGTGTATTAGATAACATTATTAATACAAGAAAACCATTATTGTAACTAACAAAACCTGTTTAAAAATAGATAGTACTTTCTTTTAACCTGATCAGTGTCAAAGGTCAAAGCCATCTACATTATCAGGCTGGTAGAACTGTACACTGATTTATTCATCCTCTTAACACACAGCACATTCTGTATCCGTACCGGTAGTAGACCATTGCAATTTATCGTTGTAGAACTCATGATACCCAACAAGGTAAGGTTTCAGGTTAGTGCGGTCTTCTTCACATTGATGGGAACAAGAAACAGAAGCTGTTTGTAAATCCTAGGCCAAAACTAGACATAGGGTACAAGACGTACGGGTTGAAATATTAGAACAGAGACGAGCCAAGCAGCGTCCCTTGAGCCCTTTCCGCACTAAACCCAATCCTTAACATAATACCTTACTGTAATAACAGGCCGGAACTTGACTCTTGTCTGCACTCAAATATGAGTCTACCCCTGCAGAACATGCTGCCATAAATAACTAATTTCATCATATTTTGTCCCTTGATCCCTTTCTGAAATAAGCGATTCAATTATTGTTAAAAACTATTTATTAGATAAGGCATAAAGCACTAAAGCAACACATTTGGACATTTGACGAGAAATTTGTTCCCCTAGGATGTGTGCTTCGGAAGACAATGTAGATTGGGTATTGTCCCTCTGAGTAACGGCAAGTGAAACAGCGGGTGGCTTAGATGTCGGTTATACCCACGCAGGCAAGCGCAGGTTAAAAGGACTTCCTGGGCATAAGTCAACACTGATTGAGGGTATTTCCATGACTGGCTACTATCACTATTCTATTATTCTCATGCAATACCATCGAAAGCAAATAGGGAAATAGCAAGAAACGGGGCATAAGTCAACACTGATTGAGGGTATTTCCATGACTGGCTTCTATCACTATTCTATTATTCTCATGCAATACCATCGAAAGCAAATAGGGAAATAGCAAGAAACGCGAAGGACAAAGATCTTAGTAAAAACTTATTTAAAAAAACTTTTCTCTTTTTATTCTGTAAACTTTCCTCAAACTTACTCTAAATATTTTCCGCAACTTATCCGCACATTCATGCAAACTATATCCGCATGGCGAAAATATTTGCGGATATTCTCATCCGCGCAGTCTTCTACCTATTCCCTGCTCTGCTAAGAGATTCAAATCTAGTCACTCAGTCTCGTGAAATGAACTCAGAAAACGTGAGTACGATTAATTTTCCATGGTTTACTACAGTATTTCGAAATCTGGTAAACGTCGAAATGGTTCATAACTGAAAGGTATGGCAGTCTCCTTTCTAATAGGGATGTATAGAACTAGCACCGATAGAGCGCACTGCTTTTGTACTGGGTAAGCGCAACGCGCTCTTCATTTGTCTGTTGTTTTCTCATGCCGCTAATATGTACGAATTTAAGTAGTTTAAATTGTTGTTTTCGTGACTACACCGAGCTATTGCAGTGTTCCTCTTTGCAAAAATCAGGAAAGCCCGTTTTCGTTTCACCAATTTACACAAAATAAAGAAATGAGGAAGAAATGGTCACATGCTATTAGAAGGAAAAATTTCGTTGAGAAAAATCGGACCGAATATATTAAAGTGTGTTTCCATCATTTATAACCCGATGAGTTCACGAAAACTGTGTTGGATAAGTGTGACTTACAAAGGGAAATAATTCCTATTTTGTACATATAAACTGATTAGACATTTCGATAACAACCACTGAATTTATGCGTTTGTATTTGAAGGTGAGAGAGCAAGATTAAAACTGGGCGCTGTTCCATCGCTTTTTCCGTGGACCAGGAACACAACAAAAATAATTATTTAGGAAGAGGCCATACACAAGAAAATTGCCGGATTATCACGATAAGACTACAATATCAGAATCTGCAGAAATCATCTCCATTGAAGTACGGGAAGAAATCGTCAATATACACGAAGAAATGAAAGTAACATTTCTGACTCCCATTTTCAAAGACATCAATACTCGGTCTAATACTTAAAGAATAAATGTCGCAACATTAACAGTCACAAACGTATTATGGTTGGTTTCTTGAAATCAGAATTAATCGTCAACTTCCATCTGCCTGACGGAGAATGTGGTAGCGACTGACTTCTACATTCTTGAGACATAGTCAGATGAATGGAAATAGTTCGTGGCCCTAAAGCAGTTCTCAAACTTTTAAAAAATTGTACCCCCAAGTCCTTTCCCAGGGGTAAGGGAACTGTTCTTATTGAGAAATTGACAAAATTATATAAAAACCAAACGCTGCGATGCATTTTCGAGGTACACATTACCAGTATCAACTTTCTTTGATTATGTTTACCTTTAAACACGACAGTTTCATGTAAGCTATCAACCTAAAAAAATACATGAATCGAAGTCTGTAAGCAGGGGGAGCAAGTGAATATTTAAATCTATATTTATGATTTAAGTCTTATGGAGATATATTCAGCAATATAGGCCTACAATACTCTAGTAATAGTAATCTTTAGGAGAAAGCATGCTGACTCATAGGCCTATTCATTACTTGAATAATAAAGCGTGTTAGAATTTTGTTATTACCGCTGTAGGCTATTAATTCTTCCTTCCACCCGCTTGTTTTAGTGCCTCTGGTCCGTAGCTCATTTTGCAGCTGTTTAACGCTTAAACGCTGAAAATCGTCCATAATATATTAGGAGATATACCTATAGAATTAATTAATATAGTCTTGAAGTAAATTTAGAGAAGATATAATTTACTTTAACTTAGAAAATTCGGTCACAGTTTATACATTCCTCGCAGCTGACTGGGAGAAACATTAGACGATCACCTTGCGCTTACCCAGTAGTACACGAGCGCTATCTGGCGCGAACTTTCTCCCGCTACAACCCTATTATAATGCTGTTGTTGTAAATGTTCATTAATTTAGGGGCTTTCCTACATTGTGGTCATGTAGCCCCATGTTCTTTGGCGTGTGTGGAATCTGTCTGATAATAATAATATCGTCTGGCCTCGGATGCCGGGTGCAAGCTTTGTTATTTGACACCCAAAGGGTAGCTTTCATTTCGAATTTCGTTGTTCCTTAAAGCACTATGAAAGTCAAGGAGGTTAGATATATAAGCTCCTTGAACACTGTAGCGCTTTCTAGTAGAGAAATTAGGAACTTTTTTGTTAGCGGAAACCCCCGAGATTAATTTTGCCATTATGAACACGGCCTACTGAATTCAAATGGGTTCTTTGACATGCCAACATCGTATGACATGGTGTCGTAATTTTTGCCGCCTTTCAAAAATGGCTTACGACGGCCAGGAGCGAACCTGCAAGCATCTGTCTAATAATCGGTGTCATCGTGTTGCTTTAGTAGTGTGTGAATTTATAATTGAGGCCATGATTTTGAAGGGTTGGTGGCCTTATGTTAGGAACCATATTGTTATTTACCTGGAGTAAAAGTTGGAAACCACGGAAAAACTTTTCTAGGATAGCTGAGTTTGGAATCGAACACATTTCTTCACAGTTTGCCTCATAAGGCTGATTGAAGTTCATTCCAGGCCTCAGACTAGACAAACTAGGGAATCGAACCAAGGGTCTGTGGAATCATCGATAAGTGAGCTCTACACAGACATGAGAAAGAAAGGCTTTTGACTTCTGACGCGAGTTTCAAGGCGAACCAAGTCTGGCACCTGCAAGAACTGCAGAGTGTGAATGTTACAGTGTAGGACTGCGGAGAAAAACATTATTTTGGCCGCTTCGTTGAAAGACAGTTTGCAATATTTAGTAGGGTATTCACCTCGGAATCATTGGCTGTTTTAGCTCCTGAATTATGATTTGAACAAGCCATTTCGGCGTACATTATAAAATATGTCAGATTTTTGTGTCCAATTCTTCCCCCTCCCCAAAACTTTTTAACAGGTCGGAAGTGAGGATTACAATGTTCCTTTTTAATCTTAGGCTCTCTAAGAGAAGATGTGTTTCTCAGAATTGACAGGGTCTATTTGACACGATATATACCGAGATTGGTTCATAAACCCTGATTGAGAGTGGGGTCTTATTTTTTACAGACCTTCTACATAGGCCGGATATGTAACACAGAAGATTATGGGGGGGAGTTCCATACGTCGTTACCCTCTGGTTACTGTAGACGTAACTGTTACTAGTAACGGCGTTAGAGTTATTTATTTAAAGAGTAACTTCGTTACGGTCTCGTTTCTGTTACAAGTTACGCGTTACTCCTCAATGTAGATTCAGGCCCGTGTAGCTCGTAAATCACGCGCAATATAGAGGGCACCCGCAGAACTGAAAGGCTGTAATGTTTGCCTAACTATGAAGGGAAAGAGGAGGAAAGCGCAAGTCTACTTAATATGCCTAACTGTAGTTGTTTCTTATTTTAAGGGCTGCTACATCGTGCTCATTTAGCCCCGTGTATTTGGATGTGTGTGTGGAATTCCTGTGGTAACCTGTGTTGTTCTGAAGCCTGTGGTAGTGTGTGCATTTGTATATTGGGGATAGGATTGGGAAGAAGACGCCCGTGGCCTTAAGTTAGGAACCATCCCATCATTTTCGTCGAGTAGATATGGAGGAAACTACGGAAAATCACTTCCAGGATGGCTAAGGTGGGAATCAAACCCTCCCCTTCCCAGTTTTGCTATATGAGGCTTAGTGTATCCCGTTCCAGTCCTCACACCAGAATTATAATTTCTTGGCAGGGCCAGAAATCGAACCTGGACCTCAGTGGTGAAAGTAAAGAATGCTACACCACTTGGCGAAGGTGGTGCTTATTCCTATCATATGTGTAATGTCGCTTTATAACATCGAGCATATACATCATGTTAAAAGGAAGTTTAATTCATTACGCGTCCTGTGGAAATAGATAATTCGCTCGGGCATCGGGGCGAAAAGCTCAGCATATTGATGAATGAGGGTGCAGATATCTCTCACAAACAGCAAACTCCTCCCAGTAGCGAGATCTGATTGATTTTATTTCCTCGCTACAGGGAGGATGGCTGGAAAATATATATCGGAACAAATTATGATTAACGCGTGGAGCTAGGGATATCATATATATAGTCTTGTTATACCGCAGGTGTTGAATTATATATGTCGGCCTTCATAGTGAGTATACTTTATTTTAGAGCTCGGGAAATAGTGTTCATCATCCTCATGCACATGGATAAGTGTGGATTGAGTCTGCAAAGTGTCCGTACTATTGTACGTTTTTCATAGGTAAATACTTAAAAATCTTCATCATTCCCTTCTTCTCAACCATTCTCTCATTAATTAAATTGGGGTCAAACTTCCTTGTTCAAAAGATGTAGTCTCCACGGTTGTAAATCGTAACTGAATCTACATGGACATTTTTCATGTTTTTAGTAGCTAAAGGCACCCACATGTGTCAATATCTTTGTGTTCTTTCATTTTGTTTCTTTTAGTTTATTTGCAAATTAGGGAAATTCGCTGGTGGCAAATTGTACAATTAGAGAATATTACCAACTAGCTGAAGTACCCGTGCTTCGCTACTCGTCATAAATAAATTAAAATGTGAAGGTGACAGTTAAAACAGGGGATAGGCGAGGTGCTGCGCAGAGGAAGATTAAGGATGGAACATTTTGTCCAACTACACCGCTCGGCGTTGACCGTGTTTTATAGCAAGAATTTAGGTTTTACTCACTAACCGTTGGAGATACCATTCGGATAGAAAATGTAATTTTAAACCTCGTAATTGCCATCAAAAGTTTGCTATTATTTAGCGTTCTCTTTTTATTTGAAATGGAAATATGAAAGTTTGAAACCAAAGGGTGTAGTGACGTCACTAAAATGGTCGCCATCTTTAAATAGTGCAAAGTATTGAAATCAAAAGTAACCTACATTTTAACCAGGAGAATCAGCTACCTCCATGTAAAATTCATGTAAATCGGACCAGTGGTACTTGCGTGATTGAGTAATACACAGAGACACACCATCTCATTTTCGCCTCGCTTCGCTCGCGTCATAGTCGTGTCATATTGTTATTCAATGAAATGCATGTTTAACCCCGTTAACACCCCTTTAGAACCTGAATACCCAAAAATCCCTCCTTAGTAGACGTTTTCGACACACAACAAACATATCCCCAAAATATCATTCATCTAACTTTAATAGTTTTGGTTGGTCGATGAGAGTGAACATCCAAAAATCCTTCCTTAGTGGACGTTTTTCTTCCAGAATTTCACCCCTCCCCATAGGCCCCTTAAATTGCATTTATGAAAAAACGGTCGAACACCTATTAATTTTCTTTCTTTCTTTATTTATTTATTTATTTTTAAGCTGATTGATTTCCTCCGAGTTTCAAACTCCTCGCCTATGTCGTTTAAGAGATACACGCTCCGTTAGGAATCTTTCAATCCCCACTTTTCATCCCTTTCACCTCATAATATACACTACATCGAAAAACCATTAGACATGTGTCAGCTTATTTTTAATGATTAGTATATGTGCCAAGTATCACATCCCCAAATGAAACCACTCGTGAGATATTGTTATTCAATGAAATGCACGTTCACCCCCTTAACACCTCTTTAGAACCTGAATATCCAAAACTCTTTCCTTAGTGGACGTTTTCGACATAAACGAACATATCCCCAAAATTTCATGTTTCTTACTTCAATAATTTTGGCTGGGCGATGATGAGTGAGTGAGTCAGTCCGGACATTTTCTTTCATTTATTTTTGATAATTTCACCCCTCCCCATGAACCCCATAAATTGGATTTATGAAACAAACGGTCAAACACCTATTTACATATTTAAAGCTGTTTTCCCCCTGAGTTTGATGAGTGAGTAAGTGAGTCAATCAGTTAGGACACTTTCTTTCCTGCTTTTTCCCCCCAGAATTTCACCCCTCTCCAAGGGCCCCTTAAATTGGATTTATGAAAAAACGGTCGAACACCTATTTACTTGTATTTTAAGCTGTTTTTTCCGCCGAATTTCAAACTTCTCGCCTATGTCGTTTCAGAGATACACGCTCCGTTAAGAATCCCTCAACCCCCAATTTTCACCCTTTTCACCTCATAATATACACAACATCGATAAACCCTTAGACATATGTCTGATTATTTTTAATGATTAGTTTATATACCGAATATCACATCCCCAAAGAAACAACTCAAGAGATATCGTTATTCAATGAAATGCACGTTTATACACCCCCCCCCTTAACACCTCTTTAAAACCCGAATAAACAAAAATCATTCCTTAGTTGACGTTTTCGACATACAGCGAACATATTCCCAAATTTTCATGTTTCTAACTTTAATAGTTTTCGCTGGGCGTGATGAGTGAGTGAGTCAGACAGGAAATTTTCTTTCAATTATTTTTAACAGAATTTCACCCCTTCCCATGGGCCCCTTAAATTAATTTATGAAAATACAGTCGAGTACCGATTTACTTACTTTTTAAGCTGATTTTTTTCGCTGAGTTTCAAATTTCTCGCCTATTTAGTTGAAGAGATAGGCCTACACGCTCCGTTATGAATCCTTCAACCCCCACTTTTCACCCCCTTCACCTCATAATAGTACACCACATCTAAAAACCCATAGACACATGTCTGCTTATTTTTAATGATTAGTTTACATGCCGAGTATCACATCCACAAATGAAACCACTTGTGAGATATTGTTATTCAATGAAATGCAGGTTTAAGACCCCTTTATAACCTGAATATCCAAAAAACCTCCCTAGTGTACGGTTTTGACATTCAACGAACATATCCACGAAATGTCATGTTTCCAACTTCAATATTTTTGGCTGGGCGATGATGAGTGAGTGAATGAGTCAGGACATTTTCTTTCGATTTTTTTTTCTTCAGAATTTCACCCCTCCCGATGAACCCCTTCAATTTGATTGAAAAAAAAAACCTGTCGAAAAGCTATTTACTTACTTTAAAGCAGTATTTTCCCCCGAGTTCGATGAGTGAGTCAGTCAGTCAATCAGTTAGGACACTTTCTTTCCTGTTCTCCCCCCCCCCCACAATTTCACCCCTCCCCATGGGCCCCTTAAATTGGATTTATGGAAAAGCGGTCAAACACATATTTCCTTATTTTTATGCTGATTTTTTTTCCGCTGAGTTTCAAACTCCTCGCCTGTGTCGTTTAAGAGATACACGCTCCGTTAGGAATCTTTCAATCCCCACTTTCCACCACTTTAACCTCATAAACACATCGAAAAACCCTCAGACACGTGTCTTGTTACTTTTTAATGATGAGTTTATATGCCGTGTATTACATCCCCCAAGGAAACCAATCGGGAGATATTGTTATTCAATGAAATGCAGGTTTAACCCCTTAAGACCCCTTTAGAACCTGAATATCCGAAAATCCTCCCTTAGTAGACGGTTTTGACATACAATGAATATATCCCCAAACTGTCAGGTTTCTAACTTCAATAATTTTGGCTGGGCGATGATGAGTGAGTGAGTCAGGACATTTTCTTTCAATTTTCTTTTTTCAGAATTTCACCCCTCCCCAAAAACCCCTTAAATTTGATGTATGAAAAAAAACTGTCGAACAGCTATTTACTTACTTTAAAGCAGTTTCCTCTCCCTGAATTTGATGAGTGAGTCAGTCAGTCAATCAGTTAGGACACTTTCTTTCCTGTCCCCCCCCCCAATTTCATTTCTCCCCATGGGCCCCTTAATTTGGATTTATGAAAAAACGGTCAACATATATTTACTTCTTTTTTATGTCGATTTTTCTTTGCTGAGTTTCAAACTCCTCGCCTATGTCGTTTAAGAGATACACGCTCCGTTAGGAATCTTTCAATCCCCACTTTTCACCCCTTTCACCTCATAATATACACCACATCGAAAAACCCTCAGACATGTGTCTTCTTGTTTTTAATGATGAGTTTATATGCCGAGTATCACATCCCCCAATGAAACCAATCGGGAGATATTGCTATTCAATGAAATGCAGGTCTACCCCCTTAACACCCCTTTAGAACCTGAATATCCAAAAATCCTTTCTTAGAGGGCGTTCGCGGCCCTTCAGGAAGCTGCATACCAGATTTCATTCCAATCCGATCGGTGGTTTCTGAGATTTCGTGATGAATAAATGAGTGAGAGAGTGGTATTTGACAAATATATAGTAGAAAGAAGATAGTGGCAAGTCTTTGTTATGCTAAACTCGGTTGACAGTGCTGTGTGAGCACTTGAGTAACTAACGGGATTTCAAGTCAAGATCCTCATTTTCTATACCGGTAGTGCAGAGCACAACTGGCATCCAGTCGGCCGTGTCTCGACTTGAGCTATGTTGCCATGGAAACTATCTGCCTTGCCATTCCTTCATGAGTATATTTTATGATTTGTTTAGCCTGTGCTTGAGTGCAAAAGGGCCGAAATCAGAAGAATGAGAGAGACTATCGAAAATTCATGTAGCCAGCGGTTCCTTCTGGATCTTAAACTATGTGTATGCAAAATATGGTTGAGATTGGTGGAACGGTGTAGATTTGTATACGGAACCAACCCACATACATACATACATACATACATACATACATACATACATACAGACTTTCACTTTTATATATTAGATAATAATATCAAACACACTTAATGTATACAAGTCGCGATTTGTTATCTAGTAGGTACTGTGCCCAATTAGACACGGCAGACTGGCATCGAACTCGGGTCTTATCAAAGAAGACCAGGCCCATGATTCTGCCCAGAATCGAATCATTGATCTCTGAGGGGGAACAGCTGCAGGGAACCCGAAGAGCAATGAGTTATATCTGCATATAATCATAATAGCAGGTTTTCACGGCTAGAACGGGAATATCATAGCTTTTAAGGTGGATCTTTGCAAGAAAATACAAAGCCCATGTACGTTTTAGAAGCCTGAATGCTAGAACGCAAACCAGCTTGACAGTTGACTAATCGTAGTTAGTGAAGGGGCGTTTTTAGGTGACGCCAAGGAACTAATTTTCGTCTGGACCGCAGGAACAGCTCAAGATTAATGACTCTGGGATCCACCGGCTCACAAGGCATGAGAGTAGAGAGGGGGCAGTCGCCCACAGAAATTAATAGATTACAGCCAATTGGAGCATCGAAATGAAATAAAACTTACACCCAGGTGAATGTATTCTAGGAAAGATAATTTAGGAGTGTTCTCACGCCTAAATTAAAGCCTACATCTATAAACGAGCCTCTGAACAGACTGCTTCCGCTCGGGAGGAAGGTTTTGGAGATCAGCAGAGGGGGAATTACCAGGATAGCGTCATGACGCCATGGATGATGGCAATTAATTGTAATTAATTGGCCGAAGCGATCGCTTGCACGCGAGTGATTTTGGGACCTCCACACTTGGACAAACGAGAGTTATACTTCATTTTGTCTGGAAATGTATTATTTCAGGAAGGGAGTCGGTCCTGAATGTCCAGTGGACTATGTTTCACAAGAAAGCCTTATATAGGGGAAGGTTCGCAGGGAAGTTAGTTCGTCTTCAGTTCGTCTTGACTCAACACGTGAACTAACACGCTGCCAGATCACGCAAGAAAGTGCGCGAATTTATAAAGTATCGACGCTCAAATGTATTTGGAGAACAATGGAAGCGCATCATGCAGCTTCACAACAGTAATTATGCGTCGTGTAAGATTTAGTCTACAGCAGATGTTTAACCAATAACATACGCGAGTATAAATTCAGTACAGCGTAGGGATAATTTAGGATGTTTTTAGGCAACGAACATACCAGCAGGTGTTGTCATAGTTAAAAATGAAACATTATTGTCAGGATCACTACAGTTACGGGAGCCTGGAAGGCGTCACAAATAGTCGTGACAGAGGATTCAACAGAATTGCAGTAGAGGTGATATAAACTGTAGGTGACGGGAATCAAACGCACGCACACGCAAGACAGACTTTCATGAAGACCAGCGGTTGTCAGGAGTTAGCTGCATCGCATCTCTGAGGTCAGGCGATAGTTGGAGTCCAATCAAGGATCCATGTGTGAAATAGTGGGGGAATTGTATATAAAGTTATATTACAGTGATTTTTAAAAGTGTTTATGTATGTGGTAAAATAATATGTATTGTGTCAAAGTGAGAAAAGCCAGTGATGGAAAATATGATCATCATGTGGGAAGTGTATACCATGTGTCGTGTGATAGATATCATGATGGCTTAAGCTAAGCATCATGGTAGGCTCGTGGCTGGCGTGCTGGACTAACCCAGTAAAAATGAAAGTGAGTACAAATTTAATATGTTGATATGATTAAATAGTTCACCATACAACGAAGCATCACTCTAAGACTAAGAATTAACATTCATTTATGTACGAGCTCACATCCCTCGTATTTTGGTAAAATATGGCTTGGAGGATGATTTGTTTACGGCCATTTCGGCGTAAGACTATGATGAAAGTAACGGTAACGTTAAATAATAATAATAATAATAATAATAATCTGGGGTCGGTAACAATAATGAATAAAATAATGGGCATGTCAGGCCTAGAGTACGTGCAAAGTGTGTCATATCTAACGTAAGAGTACTGTGTTATTGTAAACAGTAAGAAAGAAACGTAAAATATCGAGATAATGAGACTTTTTCAGTGTTATTGAATTGTTGAATGAATGTTTATTATGGTAAATTCTACAGGGTTGTATTTGAGAACCATTAAGGTAGTTAATGTAAGCCAGTAAATTTATACTTGTTTTGGGAGCTACATAAAGCTTTGCCTTAAGAGTGCTTTAATAATTGAGTCATCTATAAGAAGTATTGTTTGAGCCGCGTACAGCGAGCAAGTAACGTAGAATCAAGAGATTTACGTCAATAAGTTGCGGGGATCATCCAAACATAGCTTGCGCGTTAGGCGAATCTAGTCGGCCAATCTTCGATATCTACGAGATAGTATCGCCTTGGAGCATACTTGTATTATTCGCAGCGAAGTGGGACAGAGACTGTCTGTATCCACCGTTTGCAGAATTGTTGCCACTAGGGATAACTATTAGAGACCCTGAATGAGCCCATGTATTAATTGATCTGCCCTTAGAGGTAAGACTAATGGTTCGTCGTATAGGAAACGCCGATTTCCTCTTGTTATAGGCAGCTGCACCAGTGAGAGAACTTTGATACTCACTTGAGATGCGTGCCAGAGCCGCTAATGTCGCCACAGACCGGCAAAGCTATCCGTGATCCATCCCCTGCCATGAATATTAATTAGGAGCCGAGTTAACCCCATTATACTCTAAATGTAGGTGTTAAATAATTAGAATGACTCAATTAATAGGGACACAACACTCAGGGTACCTCCAGTGTAACTGCACCAGTAAATAAACTTGACCTTGCGAGAAGCCAGATGGGGTGGCAAGAAGGCCACAAGACCGGCGGCCATTTTTGTCAGGCAGCCGAAACTAATGTATTGTCCGCTTAGAAAGAAGGTCTGTTGACCTGATCCTTTTATTTTAAAAGCGTAGTGGGACACTGAATAATCTCGATATTTCGAAAAGTAATTAAGATATGATTGTTGTGATGATGCCAATTGAATTAAATGCTTTATTTCCACACACATACCATGTTGGAACGCTATGATCGGATAATATTTGGCCCAGTTATTCTCTGAGGAGGAACACTGCACCAAATAAATATAGGCATCTTTGTAAAGTGTTACACTAATTTATTCATACGGGTAGCGTAATTTCAATGACATGACACGTTTGTAACGATAATGTTTTGACCAGACCCAGAAAATCGTTGTATGGTGAAGCTATAAAACATCTCTATCCATGTGTATTTTGGAAGGGAAAGTGTACTACTTCAGCGTTTCAAATTGATGGGAAAAGGAATACGAGTTGCACGACACAACACTTGTTAATTAAGGCATAAGATAATGAATTAATGTTACTGAAAGTAAATGCCCCGTGTAAAACGGATAAATGTTTAATAATTGCAGATTTAACGTCATTTAAAGATAAATTGTGTTTATTGTGTTGTGATATTCCAGTTGTGTTAAATTGTGCCACGTGAAGAACACTATCTACACTCGCAAATGTCAGAGAGTATCAACGGTAGGATGTTTTGAATAGAATTGAGAGCGGTGAAGCACTAATTTTAAGGAGATACTCACAGATAACTTTGATTTTTGTTGTGGGAAGTAAATGTAAAGAATCTTTTGTTTGTGTTTTATGTTGTATTGCCATGATTTTCTATCATTAAATGTTATATTTAGGAAAATGTTGTTTCTTTCAAGTAGAGTAGTCACCTGTTGTTGCTTGAGTCTTCAGTCTTTTGACTGGTTTGATGCAGCCCTCCATGGCTCCCTGTTCTGAGCCAATCGTTTCATCTCTACATTGCTACCACACCCTACATCCGAGGCTATCTGTTTAACATATTCTAACCTTGGTCTACCCCTACAGTTCTTGTCCTCGACCCTTCCCTCCATAACTAAGCTTGCTATTCCCGGGTGTCTTAGTATGTGTCCTACCAACCTATCTCTTCTCTTCATTAGCAGTCGCCAGAAACATCTCTCCTCTCCCACTCGCCTTAATACCTCATCTTTTGTAACCCTATCTACCCATCTGATCTTCATCATTCTCCTGTAACTCCACATTTCAAATGCTTCAATTCTCCTCTTTTCTGCTGCACCAATAGTCCAAGTTTCACTTCCATAGAACGCCACGCTCCAGACAAAGGCTTTCAAAAATGACTTCCTAATACCTAAATCTATATTCGATGTCAACAGATTCCTTTTTTGTACAAAGGCTTTCCTTGCCTGAGCCAACCTACTTTTTATATCCTCTTTGCTTCGTCCATCACTGGTTATTCTGCTTCCTAAGTAACAGAAGTCTCCTACTTCCTTCAGCTTTTCACCTGCCAATTTGATCTCCATAGAGGTTTCTGATTTACTTCGGCTGCATTCCAGTATTAGCCTACTTTCGATTTTTGCAAAAAATGAAAGTAGACTTACGAGATCACTACTGGGCGAAAAAAGTGTGTCTGTCTGTGGGCGTGTATGTGTGTGTGTGAGTCTGTGTGTGTGTGTGTGAGTGTGTGTACTCTGAATGTCTGTCCCCCCTATCAATTCGAACACGGTGAGCGCAAATTGAACGAAATTTGGTACTGTCCCCGTTTACCCGGATAGTAGGCTGTCAGAGATCCGCCCCCTCAATAGGATTGCCAATAATCAACCGCACCAGCTCAGCTACACCAATGAAAATGGCACTGACAGATACTACCGAGATTTGAGCACAGAAGTTAACAAGGAATTATTGTGGAACACACCAAAATAGACGGGGGTTCATACTTACCTCTACTTACCTCTTAAAAATATCTCGGGGATTGGGTTGACAACAGGATCTCTAAAGTATGCTCCCACAATAATCTCCACCATGACATTTAAAAATGAACCAGAACGACGGCAAGAACTTTGAACTGTACAAAAGCTTTATTTCAAATAAAGGGTATGACTTTAACAACTCAACAAAATAAATGTGGCTATCAGTAGCCCATGTCAATCTGACTATGTCCTCCTATAGGACTTGCAAAGTTATTATACAACATGTTAGCTCCCACGAGCTCAAAATAACGTAATATTTAGAACACATTTGGACTGGATAAGGAAGTCAGGATGAGACACATTTATAGAGCATTTGTTTTCTTTTAATAAACATGACACTTGTATTTATAGGCGCAAGGCCACACTGTAGACGACCTCGTCCGCTGATAACCAGTTGTCTGGCCAGCTGCCATCTACCCTTCAACCTGACGTACACCTGTCAAATGGGCTCACTTGTCAAGCCACGTTGCGTAAGAATCCAGCACTCTCTCAAAAGTTTTAAATGTCCGCAAGACATCACAAATATTGTTACGCAAATCTTTCAAATGCTTTACTCAAATACCACTGGATTATTCTGACTATCCTTAAACTTGTTTAATTAGCATTCAAATGTTTAATAAGCATTGTTTAGAGTATAAAACAAACTCTTAAATGTTTATAACAAAACTCATAAATTAATTTATAACAATTAGAAATTGTTTATAATATTGTCGAAGACAATAAGAAAAATTTTAAACACGCCTCTAACATTACTTCCTTTCCACATTATTGTCAAAGATATTTACATCATTATTTACAATATTAACATTTAAATTATTCA
Organism: Meconema thalassinum; assembly: GCA_946902985.2. Lineage (NCBI taxonomy): Eukaryota > Metazoa > Arthropoda > Insecta > Orthoptera > Tettigoniidae > Meconema > Meconema thalassinum. The sequence goes on along the minus strand of OX336388.2, from coordinate 2,012,358,952 downwards.
AATTATTAATTTGAGAAATACATTAACCACATGTTCATCCGGTTGGTAATTTCATAATCGTGTCAATATAATCGACCAATGAAGGTTAGTTATACATTTTAATGTCACAATCTGGTTTAATAAAGGTTTAATAATTATTATAATTATTTGTGACGGTAATCTTCATTCAAAATCTTATCTCAAATTCTTTCAATACTCTTGTTAATTATAACAGTAAATTCACTTGATTAATTTTCAAAGGACAAATACAATACACTCCAGCGGTAAATACGTCGCTTATAAAAAAAATGCACAAAACTGCATTAAAATAGGCCCAAAATTCATCATATATTAATATATACGGCATCAAAATCTTCCACAGAATTTACAAAAACCTCCACTAACAAATTCTTTAACATCATTAATTACTGTGGGAATCTCCTTCATTTACTTCAAGGGCATTATACATCAGCGACTTTCAACACGTTCGCTGCACTAGCGATTATACATTCATAGGTCCACTTCGAAAATTCTTATAATCATTAATAGTTTCGAAACTGTTGTCATTTAACCTTCGTGGATTTCATTCATGAATCGAAATGAAGTAAAAATTTGCCAATCACAAACAAATTTAATAGTGAATACGCTTATATACGCCTCTCTGGTCTATCAAAATTTAAGATTAACATTTTAAAGGATTGTAGTATAAAAATACTATCATCAAACAAAGTGCGACTAAACTGCAAAATAGTCGAATAGAATCCAATTAGACTGTGGAATGCAAACATTATTATTCAAATCTCTAATTGAGAAAAAAAACTCCTAACAAAAGTTCACGTCTTTAATGCATTCAATAATTCATAATTAAAGTTCATCTTTCACAAAATTGTCTATGATGCAATGGTCGTTCATAACTGACGATAAATGTCTGTGTCGCAATCAATTTCAAATAACGACTAGTATTTCCAAGATCGTCGACAACGTAAGAGATTTTAACGCTCTAAAATCATTTAAATGTTCTTCCTTCTTGATGATGACAGAAAATTGGTCAAAGTAATTAAACTGGGGTAGAAATTACTTTAATAAAGAGACACGCTGTCTGAAGTTGAATCTGCCATGAAAATCATTAACTTATAGTCAAATCGTGACTACAAAAATAAGCAAATTATTGAAATATCTAAATATCAGTCTCAACTGATCCAAAATCATTTAACTATGCCCATGACATAACCATGTCTTAATAAATCGTCGAAAAGGCAAAACTCATCAAGGTGTACTGAGAATAGGAATCTCAAACAAGAATATAGGGCAAAATACATGAGGACAAAAATATGGGGAAATGGTTGCTCAAATATTGCTAAAAAACTCAAATACAATAAACGTTCACGACTACCTTATCTGCCGATTGAAGTTCCAGAGGAAAATTCCCCAAAGAAGACTGCTGATGGATCCATTTCACCAAGTTAAAGCTGAGCTCCATCCTCGAAACAGGAAACAGCACCCTCAGAGAATCGAACTGCTTCCTCCTCCGGAAATTGCACTGCTCCATGAAGACGAAAGACATCCTTCCGGCAAAATTCTTCTTTGTGAGTCGGGACAACCCTGACCTCTCTTGAAAAATCCCTGAAGATCTTGTAGAAAATCGCCATGAAGTTTTTGTAGTAATTTCCATTGAAATATTCATATTCAGTGAGTATGAAATCGTTTCCATTGCTATTTGATAGTATTCAGCGTTGAGCCACGAAACATGGGTGTAGATGGTTGTTCACCACATGTCCGCTTATATGGAATGGCAATTAGCGAAGTTCCATGTTGCTATCTTACTCCAACGATGTATGTCCCAATCGCATTAAAGTCCTTTAGCCTTCCATCTTCTCTTCGGTTATGGTAATCGAAGAACAAACTGCCTTATTAAACTGCTCCATAATACTGTAGCGTTGTGTCACAAAAGCAATCAGAAGTCTCCCTGTTATACTAGCAGTGTCAGCCGTAGCGTAGGATCTGGCGATACAGAGTGCTTCTCAGGAGGCGAGAAAATCACTTTTGTCAGACGTCTAAAATTGCTAATATCTTCTAAAATAACTCCTTGAAATTGTTCAAATTTACTACACTGCTTAATGTAGCACTGCACAATAGGATTAGCTTATAGGCAACCGCTAACTGTTCATAGCTAATCTTGTAGACGCGTTATAATGTGCGTTTTAACTTCACCTAGTTTTACTCCCAGTAAACTTGCAATGCTTGTCTGCTTGAATCTCGTTTAATGCGGTGGCTTCACCACGCGTTATAAAGACGACTCTTTCTACTAATGTCACTCGACGTTTCACCAAAACGACTATATAATCACTGAAGATCTGACGATTTGAGATCTGACGATTGAGACTCCTCTCTTCTGCGCAAGGCCTTTTATAAACTTCATAAGGGGCGTATCCATCCCTTCCATAGCGTGTTACTGCGTCATCGCTCGAAGTTCCAACTTCGTCAATACGTGATGGATTTTCAAAATTCAAAAACTGAAAATAAATTTCACCAAAATTCCAAATCAATGCCTCAACTGCAAATGGATTTCCACAATTCTTCATTCCAAAAAGTATTAAAAATACCATAGTTTCAGCAATCTCCGTCTTCCTTCAAACAATCGTTGATTGGTTCGAGCCTCCCCTCCAATAGCATAATTACTTCCTCAGCATAATTCCACGTTTCCTGCGACTGCGTCGTAAATCTCGGATCTTTCTCGAATAAATGCTGACGTCATTGAGAATCTCAGCTCAAGCAGCCTGCTGGTATAACGTCTGCGTCATCCGTGCTTACGTCATGACCATCCACGTCATAACTATGACAGCCATAACTTTCTTCATAATTTCCAAAATAGCCACCGTGGTCTCAACATAATTCAATTACGGGGGCATTCTCCCCTCACCACGTTTTAAAAACAGTTGCAAATTATTTTAAAACTCAGTGTTACAAGTATCTCAACTCTCTGGAACACGAAATTGAATTATTACTGGCTTACTCTAGTATGATATTTCCTCTATGTTCCTTAATCATAAATCTCTTCTACTCTGGGTTGTTTGTGGTTAAATGCATTCTCTCCTCTCTACTTTCTCTTCTGTCCAGTATTTCTATTTTCTAAGTTCTGCTGGACTGTCGAAGGTCCAGGATCGATTACAACATCCTGCCTTTTCTTTTGATTTTCGGCTTCTTTTTCCCGTAATTCTTTCAGGTATTGCTGGCTTTCCCTCTCTCTTTCCTGATATTGATCGGGTGTCATAACCTGACCTTGAGAATCCTGATTTCTATTTTGGTTCTGGTTATTTCTATTATAATTTCTGTTATAACCATTATTGTTGTAGTATCTGCCTCTTCCATTGTTGTAATTGCCTCGATTATAGTTCCAGCCTCTTCTCTGTTGATACGGACGGTAACCTTGCGATCTGTTATTTCTAAACTGATTATTCCTGTGAGGACCTACATTGTCAGTTTTCTCTTCATCTGGCTTGTCAGTTTGTTGGACTTGGTCCATATATACCGTATTTATTTCTTTAAAGTCATGCCTTTGACCTTTCTGTACCACGTTAGGCATTGGACTTGTGTAGTCTAACCTCCTCAGTAATTCATCCATGCTGGTCAAATTCCTTATGTTTGACGAAATGATTAGTCTCCTCACCTCCACAGGCAGCATACGAGAATTCGCATCAATTAATTGCTCCGTTGACAAAGGGGGTTGCAAAAATCTCAAGCGGGACAATTGACTCGTAAAGAAATCAGCGTACCGCGTTGGAAGAGTACCTGAGTATTTTCTTGAATAAACCTCCGCTCTTAACGAATTCTGCGCTTCGATGGACCAAAATCGCTTGATTAATGCCTCTGCAAACTCGTCAAAGTTACTGAATGTGTATCTAAATGCGCGAAACCATTCAAGGGGTCCTCCAATCAAAAATCTCTCCACAATCTTCATCTCTCTCTCTCTGGGAATGTGAGCTTCGATGAAATAATCTTTGAGGTTCCTGACATATTCTATAGGCGTCAAACTGTCAGTGTTGCTGAACTTTTGCGGTTTGTCTTCAAAATTCCTGATGACCGTGACATTCCTCGGATATGAATCCGGGTAGTTTTTCCCACTATCTCGATAGTTCCACTCAGGTTCCATATTCCTCTCGTCATCTTCCTCCCTGAATCTGGATATACGTTCTTCAGGAGTCACGTCTCTCTCTTCTGGATCTAGGTTATATCTTCTGGCATAATTCCTATTGGTTTCGCAAGCCAAGCCTTCTGTATCCTTGTCAGTAATCTCCGTTAAGACTTTCTTGATTAACTCTTCTTTGTAGGTCGCCATCAAACTAGCTTCTCCTAGCTTCAAATTTTGCAGTTTACTCGTCGTTTCATTCACATCACAGACAACTTTATGAATCTGTTCCTCTAATGGAGATTTTAATGCTTGCACATCCTGACCTAATTGTGTTCTATCTTCTACTTGTCTCTCGGATAGCGAATCCATCCTGACGCTTAAATCTTTCCTAATCTGTACTACTTCATTGTTAATATCTATTTGAGTACTGGCAAGTTTTCTTTCAATACGTTCCTGAATTTGGGTTACATGTTCCCCACTTGACCTATTCCACTCGTCTTTCCATACTGCTACATTTGCCGTTAACATTTCTGCTATGTCTACTTCGATATCTTCTTTAAGTAATCTATTATGGTCTAATACCTGGGTTCTCATGACCTCTACATCAAACTTTAAACCTACTAAAGACGCTGTCGTTCTAACTGACTCATCAACTAGCCTAGTCGTTAATGCACTTATATTACGTGTACAAAGGGTTTTCGAATTTTCTATTTCTTCCCTGACTTTATTTACATCAGTTTGGACTTTAGCAATATCTACGAAAACTGTGTTGACTTCGACTTGAATTTTATTTATGTCACCTTGCATCTCGTTTACATCCGAATGAATGTTATTAATATCAACCTGAACATTGGACACATCAGTTCTAACATTTTGGATTCCTCTTTGGACTTCCTCAACCTTGTCTTGGACAGACGCAACATCATTTTTAACAACAACTACTTCAGCCCTAGCACAAGAAATATCACCTCGGACATTAGCAACATCTAAATTCAACATTGTAAGATCTTTCTGTACTTTAGAAACATCAGTTTTTACATCAGAAACATTTTTATGCATATTAGACACATCTATTTTAACCTCTGAAACATTTTTATGCACATTGGATAAATCTTTTTGGACATTGGACACGTCTGAGCGCATGTCAGTTACAGCATTCTCGATTCCTTGGGTATTAATCTGTAAACGCGACATATTATCCTCTAAGTTAGCAGAACTGGTCTGAATAACTTTCAAACTTTCATCCATGCTAGCTTTCAAATTACTAGCAGTCTCCTCCATTCGACTAGTATTCCTAGCTTCCATCTCCTTCATACTGCTATTCAGGCTTGCTGTCAAATTAGCAGACATCTCCTCTAACATCTTCCTCAAACTTTCGTCCGCCATTACAATATTATTCAAAAATATAGACTGCTGTAGGGACATACATCAAAAGAGCAAAATAACAACATCTGAGCAACACTTTTCACCATATATAAATTTGATCAATTTTCTGTCTTAAATCTAACTTATAACTACCTTATAATTAACCTTCGAAGACACTTCATGTTGAAACAAAGTCAAGCACATGTTCAAATTTCCCTGGCTCATTTTAAAATATCCTAACACAAATAATTTACATTTACAATCCAAATAATTTAATTTTATCTTTAATATGATTGAAATGTCATAAGCCGGTCAAATAAAATAAGATTCCAGATCATAGGCGATTTTTCTAAGTTTCCAGCCTATTTAACCTTTCTCAAGTTGTATAAGATCTGATCTTTTCTGAGTGTAATTTTCCTAATACAATACAACATTTAATTCCTATATAATCACACTCTTAAATACTACAATTGGCCTAGACATATAACAAAGAATCAACCTCTTTATTTGAGTCTATCGATCCACACGTTTTAGGTTTGCCAATCCTACTGGCGTTCAACCTGGTGATCCAGTTATGTTGAATCAGCCCCACGTTTTAGGGTCGCCAATCCTTCTGTCCCCGTTTACCCGGATAGTAGGCTGTCAGAGATCCGCCCCCTCAATCGGATTGCCAATAATCAACCGCACCAGCTCAGCTACACCAATGAAAATGGCACTGACAGATACTACCGAGATTTGAGCACAGAAGTTAACAAGGAATTATTGTGGAACACACCAAAATAGACGGGGGTTCATACTTACCTCTACTTACCTCTTAAAAATATCTCGGGGATTGGGTTGACAACAGGATCTCTAAAGTATGCTCCCACAATAATCTCCACCATGACATTTAAAAATGAACCAGAACGACGGCAAGAACTTTGAACTGTACAAAAGCTTTATTTCAAATAAAGGGTATGACTTTAACAACTCAACAAAATAAATGTGGCTATCAGTAGCCCATGTCAATCTGACTATGTCCTCCTATAGGACTTGCAAAGTTATTATACAACATGTTAGCTCCCACGAGCTCAAAATAACGTAATATTTAGAACACATTTGGACTGGATAAGGAAGTCAGGATGAGACACATTTATAGAGCATTTGTTTTCTTTTAATAAACATGACACTTGTATTTATAGGCGCAAGGCCACACTGTAGACGACCTCGTCCGCTGATAACCAGTTGTCTGGCCAGCTGCCATCTACCCTTCAACCTGACGTACACCTGTCAAATGGGCTCACTTGTCAAGCCACGTTGCGTAAGAATCCAGCACTCTCTCAAAAGTTTTAAATGTCCGCAAGACATCACAAATATTGTTACGCAAATCTTTCAAATGCTTTACTCAAATACCACTGGATTATTCTGACTATCCTTAAACTTGTTTAATTAGCATTCAAATGTTTAATAAGCATTGTTTAGAGTATAAAACAAACTCTTAAATGTTTATAACAAAACTCATAAATTAATTTATAACAATTAGAAATTGTTTATAATATTGTCGAAGACAATAAGAAAAATTTTAAACACGCCTCTAACATTACTTCCTTTCCACATTATTGTCAAAGATATTTACATCATTATTTACAATATTAACATTTAAATTATTCAAATTATTAATTTGAGAAATACATTAACCACATGTTCATCCGGTTGGTAATTTCATAATCGTGTCAATATAATCGACCAATGAAGGTTAGTTATACATTTTAATGTCACAATCTGGTTTAATAAAGGTTTAATAATTATTATAATTATTTGTGACGGTAATCTTCATTCAAAATCTTATCTCAAATTCTTTCAATACTCTTGTTAATTATAACAGTAAATTCACTTGATTAATTTTCAAAGGACAAATACAATACACTCCAGCGGTAAATACGTCGCTTATAAAAAAAATGCACAAAACTGCATTAAAATAGGCCCAAAATTCATCATATATTAATATATACGGCATCAAAATCTTCCACAGAATTTACAAAAACCTCCACTAACAAATTCTTTAACATCATTAATTACTGTGGGAATCTCCTTCATTTACTTCAAGGGCATTATACATCAGTGACTTTCAACACGTTCGCTGCACTAGCGATTATACATTCATAGGTCCACTTCAAAAATTCTTATAATCATTAATAGTTTCAAAACTGTTGTCATTTAACCTTCGTGGATTTCATTCATGAATCGAAATGAAGTAAAAATTTGCCAATCACAAACAAATTTAATAGTGAACTAGATGAAACCCGTCAAAACATGACGGACAATGGAAAACAAAATTACTGAAGAAGCTTCTTATATAAGTTACATTCTTTGTACGATTACTTTTTAGCACTATTGCAACTTTAAGGGCGTCAAAAGATAGCACTCTCAGCATTGCAATATATTGCTGGTCATGACTGAAAACGTGATTAGGTCATCATCATCTTGCACAGTTTCCAGCCACTGGCCGGGTCTGTTTGGAACACAAGTCTCTCCAACGTCTTCTGTCTTCCCACCATCTCTCAGCCTCCACCCTTGTCCAGTCTTCTCCTCTCTTCTTCACGATTTCTTCCTCCCCCTTCAGCCACCTGTCTCTCGGTCTCCCTCTTGGTCTCTTTCCTTCCCACTTCGTCTCGTGTATCCTGCTGGGTATCCTCTTCTCCTCCATTCGTTTTACATGTCCATACCATCTAAGTCTAGATTTCTCTATACCAGTCTGTAATGGTTCATCCTTCATTAATTCTCCGGTCCTCTCATTTCTTATTCTGTCCATCTTTGTAGCTCCAATACTGCTTCTCAAGAACCTCATCTCACTGGCCTGTATTTTGCTCTTCTCCCTTCCTTTCATAACCCAGGTCTCCGAGGCATACGTCAGGATAGGGACATTGTACGTCCGATATATGATCTGTTTGCTGTTCTGAGGGACATTCTTGCTCCATAACATGCTTCTCACACTCCTCCGAAATGCTTCTGCCTGTCTCCCCCGCTCATTTATTTCTCTATCGTTTCTTCCATTCTCTTGTATCAGGCTTCCCAGATACTTGAAACTCTCCAATTCCTTCGGCTGTTCCCCACCAATTGTTATTTCCGTTGTGGTTCTTTCCTTCTTCCTTGTGTGATCACCATCTCACTCTTATTTATGCTAAATTTCATCCCATAACCTTGTATTATTCCTTCCCACACGTCCAACTGTTCCTGTACCTCCTCCTCCTTGTTTCCCCAAATCATCAAATCATCTGCAAGCACCATTGCTTTCATCTTTCCTTCCCCAATTACTTGTGCCACTCGGGTCATTATGTCATCCATCACCACAATGAAAAGTAACGGTGACAGTGCACTTCCTTGTTTCAGGCCGTTTCTCTGTTCCAACCAGTCCGATCTCTCTCCTCCCACTTTCACACAGCTCACGCTTCCCTTGTACATCTCCTTTATCTTCCTTATAGTCCATTTTTATATTCCTCTATCCTCCAGGGACTTCCATACTTTGTTTCTGCATACACTGTCATATGCTTTCTCAATGTCCAGAAAGGTCATCAGTAGATCTGTTCCATACTCATAGTGCTGTTCTTGTAACTGCCTTACAGCAAAAATCAAATCCACTGTGGACCTTCCTGATCTGAAGCCATGTTGTTCTTCCCTCATCCCTCCTTCTATCCTTGTCCTAATTCTCCTTTCCAAAACTTTCTCAAACAACTTTGCACAATGACTCATCAGTGTTATTCCCCGATAGTTTCTGCATTCTGTTCTACTACCTTTCTTGAAGATCGGGACAATTATTCCCTTTTTCCAGTCCTCTGGGGTCTTCCTTTCCTTCCATGCTGTCTTCATCACTCGGTACAACCATTGTATCCCCACCTCTCCTGCTGCTCTCACCATCTCCACACTCAACTCATCCACACCCGGTGCCTTCCCTCTTTTCATCTTCCTCACTGCATCTTCCACTTCTTTCCATGTTAAGTCCTTTTCTATTTGCAGTTCATCTACTGTACCTCTTCCCCGATTTCTTCCTCCTCGCCGTGGTTTCCATTTGGGTTCAGGAGTTCTTCAAAATATTATTTCCACATTTTCTTCAGTTCTTCCCTATTTTCTATCTCTTGTCCCCTTTTGTTCACAATTCTAACATAATCCGTAGGATCCTTCCGCCTCTTATCTTTACCATCCCAAACAGGACCTTTTTTGCACCTTCACTATCCTGCTGGTCATGACTGAAAACGTGATGAGGTAAATAGCCCAATACGTTCAAGAGTTTCTCCTTGAGCTTGATTGATTTTGATAAAGTAGGCCGAGCGAATAGGAAATTGTTGCCTATTAAAAGAAAATGTACTGTAGGCTACCTGTAAGTGTTTTATCGTAAGGTGTTAAATCAAGTCGTAGGATTTGAGCTCTCTGCCTATTATTACTGCACCTATTATATCCGAATCCAAGCGATTTCTTACAATTAATATATTACCATATATGAGTCCATGGGAAACGTTCAGATTTCTAAGAAGCATATCTACGGCTTAAACGTTCGAAGTATGTGGAGGCGAATCTCTTAATTCCAAGGAATTGAAAAATTCAATAATAGGGAAATGAAGTAGCTGGCTTTCATCTTCAGTATCCAATCTGTTAACGCTGATGTATGTGTTTGAACTGCTGGATATAAGTTCAATGACTTTTAAATTAATATCATTACATTGTTGCAGCTTGGCAAATATTTTATATTCCAGTAGATCAATTTTACCCTCACAACAGTAAAGACCAAAGTAACCACGCATAGATTTTACGCAAGAGAAATACAATGTAGAAAAATGTTTACATTTGATCGTCAAGGACCTTACAGTACACTGTATTGCATAATATCTGGAATTGTTTCCGAAATGGCCTATTTATATTGGATTTTAAATGTGGCTTCGTATTATTCGATAACACTATAGTGTCCTGCAATAACGGAGCCGCTAAATATTAAATGGCAAATAATACTTCCATTGCCGAAATCAACTACGTAGTTAGACTCCGTACTCTAAACAAATAATCATTAAACAATTGTCTTATACAATGAAGTTCAACATGACCGTCCAGAGACTTTCTAACTCAAGTTGGTTGGTGAGGAGAATGCGATGAGACTGATCGCTTAAAATAAATTCCTTATAATTGTTCCTGCCAGCGAAATTTTTTGCGATAGCTTGAAAACGCAGCTCAGAATGACGTTCTTCATTTTGTTATAAACAGTACGAAACTGCTCTAAATAAGCAATTTCCATCACCTGTTATAGGTTATGGCAGTATATTTTGCAGGGGAACATAGAATCACTTCACCAACTACTGGAATGACCATAGGCCTATACTCAATACTCACTTCGATAGTCACCCTAATGGAGGCAGTTTTTGAATTCTATGTCCCTGCATGTCAAAAATCGTATTAACACATGGAGGCCCACCTATTCTTGTCTATCGCCCCGGAGACCCGGGTTACATTTCCTGCTCTGCCAAGAAATTTAATTCTGGTCTCAGGGCAAAATCGGGGTACATTCAGTCTCTTGAGGTATAACTAAGAAGAGGAAGGTTTAATTCCCACCTCGACAATCTTGGATGTGGTTTTCCGTGGTTTCCCACTTCCACTTAAGGCAAATACCGGGATGGTTCCTAACTTAAGGCCTTGGCCGTCTCCTTGCCATTTACCACCTTAATTACAAATACACACAGTAATGCAGCCATCACAATAACACAGGTTATCAGAAGAAAGTTTCACACATACACACCCAAGTACACGGGGCTGAGTGACCAAGATGTCGGAGTCCTTCAAACGAATTATATTTGCCAAGTGTCTCTCATGGCGAAAGCAATTGTGGAGACGCGCGTGTGCCTGGAAAACTACTTTTTTCATTAATATCGACGATGCATAATTATAACTTTTAGTCTAGGACGCTAATAACTTGACCACCGAAGCATTGGGAAGAAATTGCAATATTAAGGTACATAAACAACCTAGCCTACACATTCAACTGTCAGTTAATGTTCCTCAACATTTCCCTTCTTAAATATTCCCCTCCTTTATAATTTTCCATCACGTGAAAACATGCCATGTCTTGTGTTTTAAATATATCGATGCAATGGTGTTGCCATCTGCTGTCAGTTAATGGAACTATATGGGCGAATTACTGCCATCTGTTGTCAGTTATAGGAACTGATTGCAGATATTTAAACGGCGTACTGCGGACAACAGTTTGCTCTTTTGATTACATGCTGCAATGCAATGGTAAAACGAAAATGAAACGTATTTAGAGGGAATGTAGAAATAAGTATCTTTAACAGACATAAAACCTTACTGTTACTCCTTGATTAAACAATATTTCAGTGGTAAAAAAAAAAAAACTGGCGAGGGCTAGGATCGAACCGGCGCTTCATGGAACCACAGTCAGTCGCCTTAACCACATGGCTACTCACGCACTCATGTATAGTAGCAGACGCAGCCATTCATTATATTCAAAAGCCGCTGTTTGAAGGAAATAATCAATTTCATTATCCAAATAAATCAATGTTGCACATTCGTATACGTTCATACTGTTATTATACTTTATTGTCAGAACTTGGTTAATGTATGTTTTCAATTACATGGAAGCTTATTAAATAACTTACATTTTAATGGGATTCTCACCGCCATTTTGTCATGACCTCAGGCGGATTGTGCGCATGCGTGAGGGCCAAGAATTCTGCTATTTTCTATATTAATTCAAAAATATACCGAGAGGGAATGTAGAAATATGTATCTTTAACAGACATAAAACCTTACTAATACTCCTTGATTAAACAATATTTCAGTGGTAAAAAAAAAATATATATCGGCGAGGGCTGGGATCGAACCGGTGAACCTTGGAACCACAGTCTGTCGCCTTAACCACATAGCTACACGCGCACTCTTGGTCACCTGCAGACGCAGCCGTTCTTTATCATTAAAAGCCGCTGTCTGAAGAAAATAATCCATTTCATTATCCAAATAAATCAATGTTGCACATTCGTATACGTTCATACTGTTATTATATTTTACTGTCAGAACTTGGTTAATGTATGTTTTCAATTACATGCAAGCTTATTAAATAACTTACATTTTAATGGACTTCTCACCGCCATTTTGTCATGACCCCCAGGCGGATTGTGCGCATGCGTGAGGGCCTAGAATTCTGCTATTTTCTATATTAATTTAAAAATATACCGTAATATATTTGTTTATTTTAGAGACACTCTGCAAATCTGCATGCCAAGAGCTTTCGTTAGAATGTCTTACGAAGCCAATCGGTTAAGTCGTTTTCACAATCTCGTGTGTACAAAAAACAGCTTAGTGTTTTAAATATATAGATACGCTTATATACGCCTCTCTGGTCTATCAAAATTTAAGATTAACATCTTAAAAGTATTGTAGTATAAAAATACTATCATCAAACAAAGTGCGACTAAACTGCAAAATAGTCGAATAGAATCCAATTAGACTGTGGAATGCAAACATTATTATTCAAATCTCTAATTGAGAAAAAAAACTCCTAACAAAAGTTCACGTCTTTAATGCATTCAATAATTCATAATTAATGTTCATCTTTCACAAAATTGTCTATGATGCAATGGTCGTTCATAACTGACGATAAATGTCTGTGTCGCAATCAATTTCAAATAACGACTAGTATTTCCAAGATCGTCGACAACGTAAGAGATTTTAACGCTCTAAAATCATTTAAATGTTCTTCCTTCTTGATGATGACAGAAAATTGGTCAAAGTAATTAAACTGGGGTAGAAATTACTTTAATAAAGAGACACGCTGTCTGAAGTTGAATCTGCCATGAAAATCATTAACTTATAGTCAAATCGTGACTACAAAAATAAGCAAATTATTGAAATATCTAAATATCAGTCTCAACTGATCCAAAATCATTTAACTATGCCCATGACATAACCATGTCTTAATAAATCGTCGAAAAGGCATAACTCATCAAGGTGTACTGAGAATAGGAATCTCAAACAAGAATATAGGGCAAAATACATGAGGACAAAAATATGGGAAAATGGTTGCTCAAATATTGCTAAAAAACTCAAATACAATAAACGTTCACGACTACCTTATCTGCCGATTGAAGTTCCAGAGGAAAATTCCCCAAAGAAGACTGCCGATGGATCCATTTCACCAAGTTAAAGCTGAGCTCCATCCTCGAAACAGGAAACAGCACCCTCAGAGAATCGAACTGCTTCCTCCTCCGGAAATTGCACTGCTCCATGAAGACGAAAGACATCCTTCCGGCAAAATTCTTCTTTGTGAGTCGGGACAACCCTGACCTCTCTTGAAAAATCCCTGAAGATCTTGTAGAAAATCGCCATGAAGTTTTTGTAGTAATTTCCATTGAAATATTCATATTCAGTGAGTATGAAATCGTTTCCATTGCTATTTGATAGTATTCAGCGTTGAGCCACGAAACATGGGTGTAGATGGTTGTTCACCACATGTCCGCTTATATGGAATGGCAATTAGCGAAGTTCCATGTTGCTATCTTACTCCAACGATGTATGTCCCAATCGCATTAAGGTCCTTTAGCCTTCCATCTTCTCTTCGGTTATGGTAATCGAAGAACAAACTGCCTTATTAAACTGCTCCATAATACTGCAGCGTTGTGTCACAAAAGCAATCAGAAGTCTCCCTGTTATACTAGCAGTGTCAGCCGTAGCGTAGGATCTGGCGATACAGAGTGCTTCTCAGGAGGCGAGAAAATCACTTTTGTCAGACGTCTAAAATTGCTAATATCTTCTAAAATAACTCCTTGAAATTGTTCAAATTTACTACACTGCTTAATGTAGCACTGCACAATAGGATTAGCTTATAGGCAACCGCTAACTGTTCATAGCTAATCTTGTAGACGCGTTATAATGTGAGTTTTAACTTCACCTAGTTTTACTCCCAGTAAACTTGCAATGCTTGTCTGCTTGAATCTCGTTTAATGCGGTGGCTTCACCACGCGTTATAAAGACGACTCTTTCTACTAATGTCACTCGACGTTTCACCAAAACGACTATATAATCACTGAAGATCTGACGATTTGAGATCTGACGATTGAGACTCCTCTCTTCTGCGCAAGGCCTTTTATAAACTTCATAAGGGGCGTATCCATCCCTTCCATAGCGTGTTACTGCGTCATCGCTCGAAGTTCCAACTTCGTCAATACGTGACGGATTTTCAAAATTCAAAAACTGAAAATAAATTTCACCAAAATTCCAAATCAATGCCTCAACTGCAAATGGATTTCCACAATTCTTCATTCCAAAAAGTATTAAAAATACCATAGTTTCAGCAATCTCCGTCTTCCTTCAAACAATCGTTGATTGGTTCGAGCCTCCCCTCCAATAGCATAATTACTTCCTCAGCATAATTCCACGTTTCCTGCGACTGCGTCGTAAATCTCGGATCTTTCTCGAATAAATGCTGACGTCATTGAGAATCTCAGCTCAAGCAGCCTGCTGGTATAACGTCTGCGTCATCCGTGCTTACGTCATGACCATCCACGTCATAACTATGACAGCCATAACTTTCTTCATAATTTCCAAAATAGCCACCGTGGTCTCAACATAATTCAATTACGGGGGCAGTACAAAGGTAGCACTAGCAAAGGACACCTCAGTGTCATGTTTTATATCGCCGCCATCTTGACGAAAACGTAATGGCGGCCACACAAATGTTCAAAGCTTAAATCAAATTACGACTAACCTGATCATCCGATCTCTACCAAATTTTGCAACAACATACCTTTATGGGGGCAGCATCCTTTGACCAAACTAATAGTTCATCAGCCTAATAGTTTGCGGATGGCGGCCATCTTTGTGTGAAAATCGATTGCCCCTATTAATTCGAACACGGTGAAACCGAATGGAACGAAATTTGGTACAGAGGTAGTACTAGCAAAGGGCACCCCAGTGTCATGTTTTATATTGCCGCCATCTTGACGGAAACGTAATGGCGGCCACACAAATGTTCAAAGCTTAAATCAAATTACGACTAACCTAATCATCCAATCTCTACCAAATTTTTCAACAACATACCTTTATAAAGGGAGCATCCTTTGACACATGTAATAGGTCATTAGCATAATAGTTTGTGGATGGCGGCCATCTTTGTGTCATAATCGATTACCCCTATTAATTCGAACACGGTGAAACCGAATGGAATGAAATTTGGTACAGAGGTAGCACTAGCAAAGGGCACCTCAGTGTCATGTTTTATATCACCGCCATCTTGACGGAAACGTAATGGCGGCCACACAAACGTTCAAAGCTTAAATCAAATTACGACTAACCTAATCATCCGATCTCTACCAAATTTTGCAACAACATACCTTTATGGAGGAAGCATCCTTTGACAAATCTAATAGGTCATTAGCCTAATAGTTTGCGGATGGCGGCCATCTTTGTGTCAAAATCGATTACCCCTATTAATTCGAACACGGTGATACCGAATGGAATGAAATTTGGTACAGAGGTAGCACTAGCAAAGGACACCTCAGTGTCATGTTTTATATTGCCCCCATCTTGACAGAATCGTAATGGCGGCCAGTCAAATATTCAAAGCTTAAATCAAATTACGATTAACCTAATCATCCGATCTCTACCAAATTTTGCTTCAACTTACCATTATGGAGGGAGCATCCTTTGACCAAACTAATAGGTCATTAGCTTAATATTTTGCGGATGGCGGCCATTTTTGTGTGAAAACCGTTTCCCCCTATTAATTCGAACACGGTGAAACCGAATGGAACGAAATTTGGTACAGAGGTAGCACTAGAAAAGGCCACCTCAGTGTCATGTTTTATATCACCACCATCTTGACGGAAACGTAATCGCGGCCACCCAAATGTTAAAGGCTAAAATGTAATTACGACCAACCTAATAATCTAGTCTCTACCAAATTTTGCAACAACAAATCTTTATGTGGGAAGCATATTCTGACCAAACTGCTAGATCATTAGCCCAATAGTTTGCAGATGGTGGCCAAGTATGTGTGCAAATCGATTCCCCCTATCAATTCAAACACGGTGAAACCGAATTGAACGAAATTTGGTACAGAGGTAGCACTAGCAAAAGGCACCTCAGTGTCATGTTTTATATCGCCGCCATCTTGACGGAAACGGAATGACGGCCACCCAATTGTTAAAAGCTTAAATCAAATTTCGACCATCCTAATAATTTGATCTCTACCGGATTTTGCAACAACATGCCTTTTTGTGGAAAGCATCTTATGACTGACTACAAGGTCATCAGCCAAATAGTTTGCAAATAGCGGCCATGTATGTGTGCAAATCGATTCCCCAGATCAATTCAAACACGGTGAAACCGAATTGAATGAATTTTTTGCAGAGGTAGCACTAGCAAAGGACACCTCATATTCATGTTTAATATCCCTATAGCACGTTGTATTTCAACAAGCTACTACAACCAACATTCAATTATACACCTTGAAAAGGACAAAGAGTTATAACAATACCCATGCATTTAGGAGAAAGTAGGCTATATATTCTTTACTGAACATCTTGTTTTTGTTTTACATTTATTAATTTTCCTCATGAATTCCTTCCGTAAGACGGTATCCATACCATTCAAAAACTCATTCAAATCCTCAGGCTTGTCGGCCAAGATGACGATGTCATCAGCAAATCTCGGAATTGAAATTATTTCTCCATGAATCTTCACTCCTACTATAAATTTTTCTCCAATTTCCTTCATTGCTTGTTCAATGTAAAGATTGAAAAGTATGGGTGATAAGTTGCAGGCTTGCCTTACACCTTTCTGAATACCAGCTTCTCTCTCATGTCCTTCAGCTCGAATGACTGCTGTCTGGTTTCTGTTTAGATTGTATATCACCCTCCTATCCCTGTACTTTATTCCAATAGATTTCAAAATGTCAAACAATTTAGTCCAATCAACGTTATCAAAAGCCTTTTCTAAGTCTACAAATGCCATGAACGTTCTCTTATCTTTCCTTATTCTACCTTCCAAAATCAGCCTAAGACTTAGTACAGCTTCCCTTGTTCCTACATTTCTCCTGAAACCAAACTGGTCTTCACCTAACTCCGTTTCTATCTGGCTTTCAATCCTCTTGTAAATTATTCTAGACAGGATCTTTGAAGCATGAGTAATCAAGCTGATTGTACGGTAATCTTCACATCTGTCAGCTCCCACTTTCTTTGGTATAGGGATGATAACATTCTTCTTGAAATCAGGGGGTACCTCACCTGTCTCATAAATCCTACACACCAAGTGAAATAACCTGATCAGACCTTCATCTCCTATGCAGCGTAGCAACTCAATCGGTATATCATCTATGCCTGGTGCTTTGTTCCTGCCTAAGTCCTCTAATGCTCTGTCAAATTCTGATCTCGATATTAAATCTCCTTTTGCATCCTCATCAATTTCCTCCTCCCTTTCCATTACATGATTCTCAATCTCCTTTCCCTTATACAAGCACTCTATGTAAGCTTTCCATCTCTCGACCTTTTCTTCCCTATCTGTTAGAGGCTTTCCATTTGTGTCCTTAATATTACAGCACTTAGTCTTCTTTTCCCCAAAAGTATTCTTAATCCTTCGATAAGCTGTGTCAACTTTTCCTAATTTCAGACAATTTTCTATACCTGCACATTTCTCTTTCAACCATTCTTCTTTCGCTTCCTTGCACTTCTTGTTAACCTCATTTCTCAAACGTCTGTATTCTGCTTTCCCCTTTTCATCTCTTAGATTCTTGTGTTTCCGCCTTTCATCCATCAATTCTAGTATATCCTGAGTGATCCACGGTTTTCTACCTATTCTTTCTTTCCTACCAATGTTTTCTTCTGCGGATTTTGTTATTTCATTCTTCAAAAGTGCCCATTCGTCTGCAATTGAAGTTTGTTTAGGGGTTTTGATTTGTCCTTCCTTTATACTCTTCTTGAATCTTTCGTTTACATCCTTCACTTTCAGTCTGTCTATTTGCCCACCTTTTTGGCTTTTGACTTTTCTTCAGTTTCTTCAACTTTAATCTGCATTTCATTACAACCATATTGTGGTCAGAGTTTATGTCAGCACCAGGATATGTTTTACAATCCAAAATCTGGTTTCGAAACCTCTGCTTGACCATAATGAAGTCGATTTGGTAACGCCCTGTATCTCCTGGTCTCATCCTTGTGTATATTCTTCTATTGTGGTTATTGAATAAGGTGTTAGCTATGACCAACTCATGTTCGGTGCAGAATTCCATCAGCCTGCTTCCTCGATCATTCCTTTCACCTAATCCAAAATCTCCTACTATCTTCCCTTCTCTCCCTTTTCCTACCACAGCATTCCGATCTCCCATTACTATAACATTTTCATCACCTTTGATATACCTCAGAATGTCATCTAGTTCTTCGTAGACCTTTTCAACATCCTCATCATCAGCTTGACTGGTAGGCATATACACTTGTACCACTGTGGTGCACGTAGGTTTAGTATTGATTTTTGCTACAATAATGCGTTCACTGTATTGCTCATAATATTCCACCCGCTGTCCAAGTTTCCTACTCAATATGAGACCAACCCATACTTGGCCATTGTTTGATTTAGTGCTAATGACCCTATAGTCTCCTGACCAAAAGTCCTGCTCTTCCTGCCAGCGCATTTCGCTAATCCCAACCAAATCCAACCTCAACCTATCCATTTCCCTTTCTAAGTTTTCTAACTTTCCACTTCCTAGCAGACTTCTAACATTCCACGCTCCGATCCGTAGAATGTCAGATTTCCTCTTTCTCACTTCTGTGATGTTAACCCCCTCTCGAGTAGTCCCCACCCGGAGATCCAAACGGAGGACTAGTTTACCTCCGGATTGAAATTTTACAAGGGAGGAGGCCATCATCACATGTAATTATGCATAGAGAGGTGCATATCCTCGGGAATAGCATTACGGCTGTAGTTTCCCGTTGTTTTCAGCCGTGCAGCAGAACGCAGTGTAGCCATTAGTTGGCTTATATTATCAATATCTTAACCGTCTATTAGACTAGTAAAGAATTGATTTATTCTGAAAGGCTGCTACTCCCTTTCAGAATAAGTAAAGAGCAATTCTACTACAAATTACTAACCTTCTACTAACAATTAAATACCAAAATTCTACTAACGAAAGAAAAATAATACTTAAGTTTCACCAACAAACAAATACTACCACTAAAACAGTCTGTCACCTGGCCCACTCACATGCACCCTCACCAGACACACTCACACACCACAGTCTAATAGAACAATGCCATATATCTAATAAACAAATTAACTTCATACTTACAACTAAAACTAACTACATACTTACTGTACTGTACTGTAGTCACCTGACAGACTCAAATCCTGAGCATGTGATCGTATGGTGGGCATGAATGTCCCATACCTCGAAAGACCGTGAGTTAGCTGGGATACGAACACATGTTCCATATGATGACGATTGGGTACAGTAAATCCGGAGTATTTTCACAAAACTTAAGTATTCTCTTAAACACATCAATATGTTTGGGGAAAGGCTGTAGGACTGATGCAGGTAATGAGTTCCAATTATCAATACCACGATTATTGAAAGAATATTTCCCATAATTTGTACGCAGCGGTCGGCCCGTGTCATTATGTGGATGATCTGCCCTGCTCAGGTAGGTGGGATTTCCCAGCCATTTCCCCATGCTGGCCAATTAGTGTAGGCTGTTAAACATAGCATATAGTCTGTATTTCGTCCTTCTATTTTCCAGAGATTCCCACCCTGGATCTTCTATAAATCGACTTAAACTACTTCTAGGATTAAAATCGTTGAGCACAAACCTAGCAGCCTTCCCTCAAACCATCTCCAGCTCGTTGATGAGCCCTGCTTGATATGGTGCCCAAACCACTGATGTTTGATTGGCTCCTCATTTTAGGGGCTGCGACAACGCGGTCATGTAGCCCCGTGTACTTTGGGTGTGTGTAGAATCTGTCTGATAACCGGTGTTAAATGTGATGGCTGTATTAGTGTGTGTATTTGTTTTTTAAATCAAGTAAGGACTGCAACTAGTTCCAACTTTTGCCGCCAAACGCCACCGTCAACGACTACTAGGCCTAGTTCAGAACTTAGCTACTAGACGCCACTGCAGTCGGCTCTTGGCAACGAAAGTAGAAACCTAAGAGCGTTGTTTACATTCCTAACCTATACAATTTAGCTTCACACAGGAGAAATTAGTGGAAGATTCTTTAACATGCCATAAATCTACAACATGGGACCGACGGTTTTACTCCCCTCCGAAGGAAGGCATACTGAGGGATTTTAACGCTCTTAAAAAATCCGACGGCTTCGGCCGGGTTTGAACCCACTATCTTGGGCATAGCAGTTCAGCATGCTTCCGACTACGCCACCGAAGCCGCCCCGAACCTCTGAGCCGTTACTTATTCGAAGATTGGCCTCACCAGAGTCAAACATCCTAAATCGTTTGCGGTGGAATTCTTTTCATTCACCTCTCTATCTTCATTATTTTCTGAGTCATTTGATTATCTAAACTTCTTAGTACATGGAAATACCACCTAAGCCTGGTCTCAGAGAGTTTAACGGAAATATGTCAGTTCTAATATCTCTACATACAGTATAATTAGTGCACAGAATTCGTAATAGGTGCCTAAGACGTTCACTTAGGTACCATCCCGGCATTCATTTGGATTAGAAATTTTCCGGAGGCCAAGAGTTGGTTTGGAACAAATCTCTCTCCTGTGTTGACTTCACGAGGTGGAATACATATTCACATAGGGTTTTAAATTCCCAATGATAGAATCTGGAATCAAAAGTGAGCTCTCTAGCAAGGCTATTTGGGTGATACGATGCTTATCTTCAAACCAGGTATGGCCCTGTGTTCTAGTGAGGATATCTGCAAATACTTGCGGGCTAGGAATAGGTGGGGTGGCTTAGATATCATGTGATGCACTGGTTATGTCACAGCATATGCTTAGAGTTGTGGAGAAATTCATTAACAGAACATGGTAATTTCATCACGAACTGAGACAAACCACTTATGCGTGGCTTTCTATTTGTCACTTAGCACATGGGATTGGAATGTTGTAATTGCATTTCTAGAGCGCAATCTACGAGTTTAAGCTCTTTCGTGGCATGTTCCGTATCAGCAACATTTAATTTAATTTGTTGTACCGTGCACGAAGCATCAAGCCATCTACTGTACAAGAATCCCCCCGATCCCAAGCGAAAACCCCAAGTATAGCAACATTAAGGTAGTCCAGATTGTGAACAGGCAACTCAAAGAACTTGACCAATTGCTATGGATTACAAAATAATAACATTTTTGCCTATAAAACTACTTACCAGAAAAAAAATTAAAAATTATATTAGGGACACACACCATTTTCTAATAAAAGGACCTAATAAGCTTACATTTGTATTACGAAAATATTCTAATTACACCTACAGTAGACTGGTAACGTCCCTATTTATAAATATCATGAAAATATGGTGCACATGAGTCAATCTGTAGGTTTAGACGGTAGTTTTGGCCACATTACGAAGTTTCAAAGAGATCGGTTCATTCTGTAATAAGGAGGAATCGTTCATCCCTTAAGTGTTGAGGTTGATTTAAAGTCAGCCATAGAGCTATGTACCACTACTGATGATAATGATAGGTTATCACTCGCTAACGGGTATGATGTCATCTGTGGGACTATAAGACCTCAATGTCTGTGGGTCCTCTGATGACTGTGTTGATCAAAATTATGGAGCCACAAACACTTCCACAATGTTCACAAACATGTAGTTCACCCATAACTGGGTGAGGATTGTTCCACTGAGCGGCCGATCGTTCTTTCTTTGCCTGTCGCTTATCCACTATATTCTTTGTAGTAGTTTATTATAGAATGTTCCAACTTGTTGCACAACTACCATCTTGAATGTTTGACAACATTACTTTATATTAGATATCGATGTATTTACCTTGAAATAAAGATTAACTAAGTTAAGATCCATTGTACTCGGTTGGTTAGGTTGCACATTCTTCAAATTTCCATTGCCACCATGTTGCATTTACAATTATCAGGTTTTTAAAAGTCACAAGGTACCGGTCGCGGTGGCCGAGAGTGCTAATGCGCCACCTCGTGCCTCGCTGGCATCAGGGGAGCGTGGGCTTGAATCCCACCTCGGCCGTCCTGAAAACGTTTTTCATCACCAGTCAATGCTGTGACGGTTCCTTACAGTTGGTCCACGGCCGATTTCCTTCCAACATCCCTTCCCTGACCCGTCCTGAAAAAAAAAAGTTCATGGCCATTGGCTGAATTAATAAAATTATTATTATATTTAAATTATTAAAAGTCACATCTGTAGATTTCCTTTATATTTATATAAGGTCAACCAGCGTTCTTATTTATACAATACCTTTATCACCATAACAATTCAGGATGATTCGTGAAACATCCACAATGTTGAACTGGTAATATAAATTGAAACACATGCTGTAAATTGGAGTTGACACTGGTATGACTTAACCGAGTTACATTAAAATCTTTCAAGCCAATCAGGAACTATTTGGATGAACACACACATACAAACAAACGCAGACGAGAAAAGATCTTATAAACATTATATTTCATATAATGAAAATGTTCTGAAATAATCTACTAATATCTCTATCAATGAATATATTTTTACACTTGCCAATGAAAATTTCTACGGAAACGTATTTTCCAACTCTCCCACGTATTATACCTCTTAGCGTTAATATTTACCTGAAGGGTAGACCAACTCGTTTTGCTAGATGTAAATAATATACGAGATGTATAGGCTAATAGAGTATCCGTCTGTAGATGGATATGATATTCTATGTATCATGAAGATCTCCCAAGATCTATGTTTTACGACAGTTCAGTTTATGAGCGTTGCTTATATCTCGCCATGGTACAGGGTAGTCGCAGGGTGATGAAGCAGATTCATCCAATCGAGGGAGAACCCAGTCGGTTTGCACAAGTGTGCAAGCAATCATTTTTCTCGTTCGTGAGTTCTTCATACTTAATATCGTAATGGAGTAGGGGTTTATTAGAATGACTTTTGCCCGTGTTTGGGCGTGCACGTACGTGTCTGTGTGTGTGTGTGATAGAGAGGGGGTTATTACTTTTAACAATTTATTTGCTTGAGGCATTTCAAACTTGATAACGGCTTATTACTGCAACAACTGACCCCGACACCACTTTGGATAAGTATCGTTATCCAAACATGGCAGCCATGCTAAATATTCGCCAGTACTCAGTATCACCGAAACTATAGCAACAATCATCTGAATTTGTGTATGGTATTAAATTACTAATAAGTACAAAACCCTGATAAGCACAAAATCAATATCGTGGCCATGCCAAATTCAAATATTTTAAATTACATTTTGGTGATTGTGCACTGAAACGTACCACAGCGAATGCATTTGCATGTACAGGAGGTCAATTTTATCCAAATTTCAATATGGTGAAAGTGAGAAATGTTAACAAATTTTAAATCCTACAATCCCGTTCAAATGTTCGAAATGAGACTCTGTGTAATGGACCTCCACAATCTATTTTTAGCCTATTTTCAATTTTGAAAAAATAGGCTTATGAGATCACCTTTTGTCCGTGTGTGTGTGCGTGTGTGTGTGATTCGTGTGTGTGTCCCCCCCCCTAATAAAATCTAAACGGCAGGAGCGATTTCAATGAGACTCGGAAAGTTCATAGCACTATTCCCGGCGACCTCGACCGTGCCCTTCAAATTTTGTTACGACTCACCAATCCAACATGGCGGCTGTGCGAAATATTTCACCAGTATTCAATATCTCCGAAACTATTACCGATATTACCCTGAAATGTTATATGGTGATAGAGGAAACTACTATAAGTTCACCTATGTGACTTTTGAAAACCTGGTAACTACAAAACCAACATGGAGGCCAAGCGAATTTGCGACTTTTAAATAGACGTTTCTCGTGATTTAACCAACCAAACGCAATGAAACGTGGTACAGTATATGTTTATATACATTGTAATGCACCGACATCTAACTTCGTTCAATTGTTTACATAATCACAGGATGGCGGATGTGCGAAATATTTCACCGGCATTCTATATCTCTGAAACTATTAGCGGTATCTCCCTAAAATTTTGTACGGAGATAAAGGGCACTACTGGAAATCCATCTATAAGACTTTCAAAAACCGGTTAACTACAAAACGAACATGGCAGCCAAGCGAATTTGAAAATTTTAAATAGACCTTTCTCGCGATTTAATGTTCCAAGAGCACTGAAACCTGGTACAAGAAATATTTATACACATTGTAATCCAGTGGTATCTAATTTAGTTCAATTGTTTACATAACCTCAAGATGGCGGCAGTGCGAATTTTAAAATTAAGTTTTTATTTCTTGTGATGTAGTCATGCGATCGAAGTGAAAGTTTGAATAATGAACCTACGCAATAATTTTCCTTTAATGGTACATGACTCTATGGTCTATACATTTAACAATCCAACATGGCAACCATACGAAATATTTAGACGATACTGAATATCTACGAATCTATTTTAGCAATCAAACTGCATTTTTTAATGTTCATAGGGGCTATGAACTTTACTTCACCTATAGGACTTTAAATAACCTGGTGATCACAAATCCAACATGGCGGTGACGCGAATTATAAATTTTTACATGGATGTTTCTCGCAATTTAACCATCCGAGTGCAGTGAAACTTGGTAGAGTAAATCCTTATACGAATGTTAATCCACTGGCATCTAATTTATTTCAATTGTTTCCATAACCTCAAGATGGCAGCTGTGAAAAATTTTAAAATCTCCTTGTTTTTACTTGTGTCCTAATTATGCGATTGAAGTTTGAATACTACATGTTCACAATAATCTGCATGTAACAGTACATAACTCTAGGACCTACATATATAAAATCCAACATGGCGACCATCCAAAATATTTAGTCGGTTCTTAATATCTACGAATCTATTACAGCAATCAAACAGAAATTGTGTATGTTGATAGTGGCAATTTACATAAGTAGGATATATGAAAATAGGCTGTATAGTTCTTCACGGAACTACTTGTTATTTACCTACATAGGCTATATCTCAATGCCTTACTTTTGTACATTACTGATGCATGCATATCAGTACTTATGAGATGGATTCTTTTAACACGTCACAAATAGATCTGACCACAGTGGAGCTAGGTAGGCTTGACCACTAGTATTGTTATGTGAACTAACTTGGAATAACATTGACTCAGACCAAATACCGTCACTCACTACGGCTTTATTTTCTTTGCATACATCAATCAACATCTCCCTCAGCAACTGTTGCTATGCACACCATAGCTGTCAAAACCACTGCCTTCTTATCCAACATACACTCCCGCCTTCTTTAGTGAGGCTAAAGATCCATGCACATATGACTGATAGGCACCCATCCATGCTTGTTGATTTCTTGCAGAATTAATTTAGGA
Source organism: Meconema thalassinum (assembly GCA_946902985.2). NCBI lineage: Eukaryota > Metazoa > Arthropoda > Insecta > Orthoptera > Tettigoniidae > Meconema > Meconema thalassinum. Next base: position 2,012,332,987 of record OX336388.2, on the reverse strand, counting down.
ATGAGCAACACAGGGCACAGGAACCCTATCGGATCGAATACCCGATGTAGTCTAGCCAAGATCGTACGCTTGGTAAAGGTCTCACACAACTTTATCTCGATCATCAGACAATCTGATTGGCAATCCCAGGTGAGACCCAATACTGGGGTGGTTATCGCAACAAATTCATCCCCCTTTGCAAACACTTCATGCTGATTGTCATGAGGCAGGTCAGCTCTTGTTCCATCCTGTATGCTCCATGTCCACTGTCGTAGCTCCATCTGTGCTGACGCTAAGATGCTCGTGGCCTTGGATTTGAACTCTCTCAACTCCCGCTCAGAGTCTACTGACGTCACACAATTGTCCTCGTACAGGGCACTCAACAGCCTTTTCGCAACATCTTTATCGTCTGCTGAAACAGTACATAAATGTAGTTCAATCACTGCTGCCAGTAAGAAAGGGCTACAGTTCAGTCCAAAAACCACCTGTTTCTGTCGATATATGACGGTTTCTGTCGACAAATTTTCCTTCCACCACAAAAACCTTAAATAATCCCGATCTTTCTTTCTAACCTCAATCATGAGGAAAGCCTTACGAATGTCAGCGACTACACCTATCATTCCTATACGGAATCGGTTGATGATGGTGGGAAGGAGCTCTATAAGGTTAGGCCCTTTTTCCAAACAATCATTGAGAGAGGGAGCTCCACCCCTCTTACAAGAAGCATCGAAGACAGGTCTGATAGGTGTAACTTTGAAAGAATAATGGATTTTCCGCCTTCAATACTGTTTAATGCTATTACTTACAGGGACTAGTTTCGGGGGTAAATACTCCCCCTTCCTCAGCCTGTCCAACAAAAACTACACAATGGAAAAACTTTCCATGTACAAGTTCATACAAAATATATGAAGAACAAAGAATAAAGAAATATTATTTACAGTCCCACTCGACGCTCCAAAGAAGATACTTTTATTGCATCACTGAGGTCTAGGCGCATCAGAACTCCTGAATTGGGCCGGTGCTGCGGTTCGCTGTCCCCATTGCGTCGTCGTGGGCCCACTCTAGTCTCCTTGTTGTTCTTGGCAAACGTCAAGGCGAGAAAATTTGTGGCCGCGTCACGCGCCGTCAGGAACTGCAGTGCACAGGGCGTGAACAGAAACAAACCGGAATTCACCTTGCGAAGTTTTTTACAGCTGAGTGTTAGTGACGTGCTTGGGAAAAGGTGGCGCTTGGGTTGCGGGAGATGGGAGGCCAAGGAAATGAGAACGAGTGAGGCCCGTTGACGCGCCCACCATGGAGATTGATCAATGCGCAGAATGAGTGTGTCAATCTTTAGTATGTTATGAAAAATGATGGGTGTGAATAGTGGAATATAGCGGGAATTTTATCTATTTCAATATAATTCGTCTATTAATGTTCTGTATAAATTGCTAGTTTCATATTATTTCATTAAGATTGTATGAAGGGTTGAATCTCTGTGCTTTATCAATTTCTATTTGTTCCAAAATATTCATGAGCGTGCCTTTATTTTCTTGATAGGTGTGGTAAGGCTCTCTGGTTTCAATACTGGATGGTGAGGAAGGTAATGTGCATTGTTATCAATCTCACTGTCTGGCACTATTTCAATGATTCCTTCCTTCATTTAACCATGCTGTAAACACATTGGCATATTTGTCAACCACTCCCCGTTCTGTGAGCTTCTTGGTAGTAGACTCCAATCTTCTCTGAGAAATTTCTAAATTATTGGGAATATTCATAGGTTCACAAATCCAAGGCAGTCCCACCGTGTACCGTCCATCAGATGACTAGCTGACATGTTGCCCAAAATGTTTCTTTGCTTGCACTTCCCGTCTACTCTTGGAAGTGGGTTCAATGGGGTCCCGAATACCGATTAAATCTAAGACCCACGAGTCAGAAATCGTGACTTCACTTTGTTTCATGGATATCACACTCATTGAGAGACTGTCACCCACATCTGGACCCATTTTTCGTCCACTAATTGTCCAACCGAGCTTAGTTTCTATTGATGTAAGTCCATTCATGAGTTGATGAACACGACCAGTCAGCAACTTACCGTACAGGTCATTCCCAATCAAGATATCAATTTCCGATGGTCGTTCACCAGCACCGTCAACCAAAATCTTCTCTCTTTGAAGTTCTCTCAACCAAGGTCCTTTAGGCACTTGAGGAATCACTTCACACATCTGGGGGTGATCCAACACATTGATCTTCTTTTTAAATGAACCACTCATATTGCTGATATCTGTTTGGAACACTTTATGCTCACGAAATTCCTTGGCACAACCAAATAACATAAGACACAATCTTATTTACTTCACCGGATGTAGTCCTAACTTCTCTGCTATTTTCTTCAGTATATAGGTTCTTTGCGACCCAGTGTCGAACATAACCCGTACTTTTCTAGTGATTTCTTTAGTTTGGATCACTGCAAAAGCTGTCTGCAACAGGACGTCTCCCGAACAACTTGACATACCCGATTGTACAGAAGTAGCCTATTTGTTGGTTGTATTCGTTACGTCTCTGCTTGTTTCTGAACAAGAGTAGTATGACCTTTGTGACAGATTAGACACTTCACAGGCACCTTACACAGTTTCGCTAAATGTCCTGTCTTCAGACAGTTAAAGCACTCTTTCTTACCTTTAGCATGTGCTCTCTTCTCATCCAATGACAGAGAGTGTGCTTTAGTACACAACTGGCTATCATGGTACTTTCCACAAAAGATGCAGCTGGAGGATTGACTGGAGAACAGCCCCATGGCCGTCGGTATTTCTTCTTTCCGGCGTTGAAACTTGGGAGACTTATTCTTCTGTCGCTCAATGAAAGAGTCAATAAATCCGCCCCTAGCCAGATTTCGTTGGTCCTCTCCTTCTACCTCACGTTTGAGAAAGTCCATGAGGTAATCAAGTTCACACTTCTTTGAATTACCAGGTTTATCAGGATCAGTTGGTCCTTCCTTGCCATAATTGGAACTCCTTTGCCAGGCTACCATCAACTCCTCCGGAAGACTGGACTCCACCATGGGGTACAGAAATGTAGCTGTTTGTTCAGTGGTCACGCATAAAGTCTCTATTGCCCGTGAATGTGTCTCTAGTTTATCATAAATACGAGACAATTCGACTGCCTTTTTCGTGTTTGCATTGACAATCACTAGTTTCAAAAGCTCACGCACGTACACCTGCTTCAGTAATTTCTCTCTTGCAAACCGTTGTTTGAGAGCTCCAATCAGCTTTGCGTAGTTTCCAGCAGTTTGTAGGAAACTACCAACCAAATCCTGATCTCTTGATCCTACTTCCATTGATTGAAACAAGTAATGGAATTTGTCACTGTCGTGAAGTGAAGTATCTTCGTGGATCTTCGAATGGGAAGCCCAGAATCCTAGCCACTCCTTGAAGTCCCCAGTAAACTTCCGGAGCTCGATTTTGGGTACTTTGTACCTCCTCGTGTCCTCTCCAGACGATCCCAACGCAGTGCTTGTCCCGGTTACACCGTTTGTTTCGTTGATTTTCAATGCTTTTAACCTCAAAACTGTTGTTTTCATTTCATACTCATCGATAATATTTTATTCTTCATCAAGAGTTTCTTCGTCACAATCATCCTATAGCGCGTCTAACACCTTACTATCGAGTTCTTTAAGTTCTACCATCTTATTATTAATTAACTCGATCAATGCACTGATGACTTCTTGGGCCCTTTCGGACTTATCGAACTCCCGTGTAATATCAATGCACAGCTTTGTTACCGATCACCGAATCACGGAACGAACTTTCTTTGTCCTTTCAATGTTATCCATTTTCGTATCACGTCAGGGTCACCAGATTTATGTTATGTGAACTAACTTGGAATAACATTGACTCAGACTAAATACCGTCACTCACTACGGCTTTATTTTCTTTGCATACATCAATCAACATCTCCCTCAGCAACTGTTGCTATGCACACCATAGCTGTCAAAACCACTGCCTTCTTATCCAACAAGTTTAGTTTAAACTTACTGGTACATAAACCCATATTTTATGTTCCTTAAATTATAGACAGAGTGCTTGCTAATTTTTCATTCGTGAATTCACCCAGCTAGTTACTGAATATTCCAATCAATGCCAAAAGTGGATCACTACTATAATATATAGGCTACCTATAAGTACTGCACATACAGGTATCCCTTTCTTTCACATATTTTATATGCCACACATGTCAATTACTGATATATGATTATCACTTATCACGGAATGACCTTATCTCTGAAAATCTTGGTAGGCTTATAGTTCACCACTATTATAATCTAAGCCGACAGGTATAATTCCTTTCCAATAATAAAAGTTGTTGGAAACATTGTAGTTTTGAAACGCACACATTTTCGAATGATATGATTCGTGGAACCACATGAGATGATGAATGTGAGTATTTCCCACCACAGCAATTGAGGAACAAATATGTTCTGTTGAATATCGAGTCTATAGGAAATAAGGACAATGCACAGTACATCAATACACCATTCATGACGATCCTATTCACACTCGACAATATTGTGAGATAAATTTTGTATTCGATTGCTGAATAGGGGAAGAAGAGAGATTGATCACCAGGTCTTTTAAAATGAGATGTAAATTGGGGAGATTAACAAGATTTATGAAATCGATTTAATTCCTAATTACCGCCTGCTATCTGATAATCGTATTGATTGTGGAGGTGATTATACTACAATCAACCTTCCGCAGGATGTTCCTGGAAGGTATTAGCTGGTTCTCCATCGTGTATCTCCATTTACACCAATCATTTATAGTATGGATCACAATAACCATCATTCTCTCCCATTGCATCCATACAACAAAATAATACATACATACAAACATACATACAGGGGCATGGGGAATCTACGAGGGTAGAACAAAAAATAAGTTGCACTTCCCAGTTACGTTCATTTATTACACCACCTATACAACAGCAACACGACTATAACGACATATAATGTAACGTCACTTTACCACATAGTTTCCAAGAGACTCCAAACATTTCTGCGAACGCACAATCAACTTGTCGATGCCAGATGCATAGAACGTTCCTCCAGTGTTCTGCAACCACTTGGAGACAGTGGCCTTCACCTTCCTCATCGATCTGGAAATGTCGATCACCGAGATCTTTTTTGAGCTTACCGAACAGATGAAAGTTACATGGTGCTAGGTCGGGACTGTAGGGTGGATATTGCCAGACCTCCCACTTGAAACGCTGCAGCAGTTCGCTCGTTTGGTGGGCCTTGTGAGGTGTTGCGTTATGCCTTGCCGGGAAATGGCCCGCTCCCCATACACAGCACTAATTTCACGATGTATGTCCATGAAATTCTTCCTTTTGGCCCATAGGAATAGCATTGCTGCACGCACCTCAAATTTGGAGTGAACGTTCAGTCGACGCGCCATTGCATTTGGCCGCTATTCACCCCATACAAGATGAGACACCACAGTGACCTGCCTAACAGACGTGTGGGCAGTGTCTGTCCCTTTCTCCAATGTGCCTACGTTTGCGAGACACAGCGCGCTGCTGCAGCGCGTTAGTGCAACTAACTTTTTGATCCACCTTCGTATAAAAAAACAATCTACAGAACTCAAAATATATCTGCAGTATGGACATGTTCGTAACTCTATATTATTACGGCTTTAACTAGGGCAGCATATACTGTAGTCAGTGATGCACTCATAAGGCCGAGATGAGAAGATAATAATAATATTATTGGTTTTACGTCCCTTTTAACTACAACGGCGTTTAGAGACGCCGGAGTGCTAGAATTTTACCAGAATATCTCTTGGCATGGCTGCTTAGCATTTGCGCACCCTCAAATGCCAGCTGACTGCACCAGGATTCGATCTTGCAACCTGGGGCACAGTAATCAAGAAAGTTTCCACTGAGCCACGCAACCAAGAAATGAGAAGAGATGGGTTCGATTTCCATCTCAATTATCCTAGATTCGGATATTCGTTGCTTACCAATTATATTCCAGGCAAGTGCTGGGATAGTACCTAAATTAAGGCCATGCTCTCCTCCTTAGACTACAGGTTCTAGCCACAATGACAAAATACACATTTATGAAGGCTATCATTCAAATTCTACACGAAGATAAGTACAAGGAAATGTATGATCACAATGTCGCTTAGCCCCTAAATAACAAGTAGTTCCGTGAAGAACTAAAGCCTATTTTCATATATCCTACTTATTTTAATTGCCTCTATCAACATACAAAGTCTCAGTTTGATTGCTGTAATAGATTCGTAGATATTGAGAACCGTCTAATATTTTGGTTGGTCGCCATGTTGGATTTTTATACAGGGTGTCGGAAAATAAGAGGTTGAAAATCAAACCACGCATGGGGTTGGGTCTGGGGAGCAATATGAGTTAAGATACCTATGGGCGCAAACCAACCGTAAAATCCCTGTGAGCATATTTTGTAATTACGATTAAACATCACAACGTCGCGCAATGAGCCAGCATCGAGTGCGGCGTCGACCCTCTTGAGTGTTTCGAGCTGAGCAGCTGACCTGTGGTTCTCGTAGCTCAGTGGGCAAGGTGCTGGCGCCGTTCAATGTGTTGTATATCGCCACCATCATAACGAAAAAGAAATGGCACCCACCCAAATATTCTGAGCTAAAATCAAATTACGATAAGCAGACGTACTATAACGAGATATGTACTGATTTGGAAGAAGAAAATGAAAAAGGTAACATGAGAAAGGTCTTTCAATATATTTCCACCTTATGAAAGAAGTTTCAGCCAAGAATTGGAATGGTCAAGGATGCGTCCCCAACATAATATTTAATGAGACTTATTAAACCAGACATTCACTTAATGATCAAAACATCGATATGTTGGACAATTGGATAATTGGAAATCATACGAGTGATCACAGTTGATTATTTGGGAGAGGGCGGTAGTCCTATAATATAGCGAGCACGGAGTTGGCGACCCCGAAGGTTTCCTGAGCTGGATCCGGTCTTTCTCCTTCTTCCATTGCCTTTGCGGCAGACCATCTTCTCTTTTCCTTTCCTTTCTGCCTTTCTTGGCTCTCCTTTCTACTGGGTCCCTTAATCCTCGTTCTTTGAGGGTTGAGGGCATTTCCTTTCTCCCTGTCTTTTGTTTCCCTTACTCTTTTTTCTGTTTTCCATTTCTTCTTCTAGAATGTGGGTGTGTGGTTGCTTCAAAGATCATGTCAAGAATAATTTACAGAGGAAGGAAAGCCAGATAGAAACGGAGTAGGCTGACGACCAGTTTGGTTTCAGGAGAAATGTAGGAACAAGGGAAGCTGTACTAAGTCTTAGGCTGATATTGGAAGGTAGAATAAGGGAAGATAAGAGAACGTTCATGGCATTTGTAGACTTAGAAGAGGCTTTTGATAACGTTATTGGACTAAATTGTTCGACATTTTGAAAACGATTGGAATAAAGTACAGGGATAGGAGAGTGGTCTACAATCTATACAGAAACCAGACAGCAGTCATTCGAGCTGAAGGACATGACAGAGAAGCTAGTATTCAAAGAGGTGTAGGCTGCAACTTTCACCCATACTTTTCAGTCGTTACATTGAACAGCAATGAAGGAAACTGGAGAAAAATTTAAAGTGGGAGTGAAGATTCAAGGAGAATTAATTTCAACTCCGAGATTTGCCGATGACATAGTAATCTTGGCCGATACTCCTGAGGATTTGAATGAGTGTTTGAATGATATGGACTCCGTCTTGAGGAAAGAATTCATGATGAAAATTAATAAATGTAAAACAAAAATTATTGGAATGCAGCCGAAATAAATCAGAAACCTCTATGTACATCAAATTGGCAGGAGAAAAACTAAAGGAAGTAGCAGACTTCTGTTACTTAGGAAGCAAAATAACCAGTGATGCACGAAGCAAGGAGGATATAAAAAGTAGGTTAGCTCAGGCTTGTTCGCTTTTGCCTTAGTAAACGAAATTTATGCTTTCAGTCGGTCAACATGATTTCACCCAATTGCATTGGGTGTTGTGCTCTAACCTTGAAGGAAATTACATGAGATTAATACATTCACTTGAATGACTAGTTTTGATCGTCAAGCGATCATCTTCAGGTCACTTACACTCACGCTATTAATTATATGTCTACATATATGTGGGTTAAGGTATTTACAATGTATACTCACTTATTTCGTTCTTCTCTTCTTCTCCTCAACCGCTAGGTTGGCGGGTAACATGCATGACTTCCAAAAAGTATTCTTTCTCTGGCCTGTAGTTCCAAATGGCAATAATTGTGCTTGCCTTTAATGCTGTCTATAAATTGAGACCTTGGTTTTCCTTGACTCCTCTTTCATTCTAGCTTCCCCTCGAAGAGTGTGGTGTACCAGTCAGAATGACGAATCAAATGTCCAACAAAACTATTCCTTCTTCTGTTTCCTTTGCACGTTTAAGAACATTCTCATTCCTGACTTTACCAGTCCCAGTTATCTTTAGTAGTTGTCGCCAGCACCACATCTCGAATGCCCTAAGTTTTGATAAATCTGCTAGTCGCAGGGTCCATGTTTCAGAACCATAAATTGCAATACTCCATACAAAACTTTTCACGAAGTGTTTTCGCACCTCTAAGTTAACAGTATTGGATGTTAGTAAAGACTTCTTTTTTGAGAAGGCTTCTTTTGCCTGTGCGATTCGAGCTTTCACTTCTCTCGTACACTTTCCATTTGGTGTGATCAAGCTCCCCAGATATATGAAATCCTTTTCTTGGGCTAGTTTTTCACCATCCATTAGCACATTGACTATTTGGTCGTCATCCCTAGTGCATACCATTACTTATTTACTTACATAATTTTATTGTAAACTCACGCAACTTGTCAAGATTGTTAGTTCTGTGTGATTTTTGTTATGATTTTGGTAGGTATGAACTTGCACATTTGCTTATTTCGTGTGATAATCTGTAATGGTTAGCATATGGTTAGGTTGGTGGTTGCAACACGTTTGAAACTAGACATACAAGTGAATTTATTAATCGCATGTAGTACTTTTAGGGTTAGTGCATAACACCCAACACAATTGAGTACACTCGTTTCGACAGAAAAGCATACATCTCGTTAACATATATAAATAAATAAATATAGCTAGGATAATCCCATAAGGGCAAAGGTCTCCTGCGAGCAGGGACGTGCTCTGGTTTAAACTCGTTAGGCGAGCAAGTCGTAAGGAGTTGTGTACAAGTTTTCATTCCACTTGCTACACTTCACTGTTGTTCACTTCACTACACTACATTTCACTTCTTGTCTAGAAGGGAGGGGGGTTGGTGCAGTTGTCGTGTCTTTGTACGTGCTTATTTGTTGTCGTTTACCTAGTGCGTTGTTTGGCTTGTTGCAGGTTGCAGAAGTGTATCTTTCATGTTATAGGTGTGCTGTCTACCAGTATTTTCGTTGTTGAAAATCTCCTCTTCCCTTCTTATAGTTCCATACGTCTCCATTCTTGTATCTCCATTGCTAGCCTCGTCCAATGTTTGCCTGTCTTCCTTTCGATTGAGTTTTTCCAGCGAGTTCTCTGTTTACCCACGTTCCTTCTTCCTGTCCTGGGGTCCCATACAGTTAGCTTGTGCGTCCTTCGATCGTCTTTCATTCTGGCCAAGTGGCTTCCCCACTTCCATTTTAGCCTGTCAGCTGTTGTCACGGCATCTTTAGAGGCAGTTCTTCTTCTAATCTCCTTGTTTCGTAATCTGTCCCTCAAGGAAACTTGAAGGATCTTCCGTTCCATTTTGCGTTGACATACCCGGATTGTTTGCCTTTGCTTCTCTGCTAAAGCACAGGTTTGACAGCCGTATAACAGTGCCGGTATTACACACTTTTCTAGCACTTTTGACTTTAGACTTATCTTCTGGTTAACATACTTCAACTGAATTGATGGCCAACTTCTGTGGTTTAGAGGTTCATATTCAGACTCCTGTTTAAAAGGGTCTTCGTTCGAATCTAAGCTCGATCAAGAATTGGATTCTGATTTGCTAGCTGTAGATTATCATCTCAATTATCTTAAAAGTTATTTTCTGTGGTTTCTCTTTTCAAATTCAAGCAGATATCAGTATATTTGTTAACATAACGCCATGGCTTTCAACTTCCCAATCCTAACCTCAAATAAATAAATATTCCTTCGAGTTTTCAGGCAGAGAGATCCCACGCACAACGAAGTACATGGAGCTGATGTTGGAAGCCCTTACATGAAACAACATACTGAACCCAAAATCACATATGCCATGTGACTTCTATGGCTCATGAAGATTTACCATCCTTGAGAGAAGCAGAGACTTCCAAGGAGAAGGCATGTAAAGCGTCATTTGATTCATATGAGTTGCCGCGCCGTGAATGTATATATTTTTGTGTATTGGATAAGAATATAATTATTAACCAATGTTGTACATATTTTTGATGCACAGAAGCATGATTTAATTTACTAGAAAAAGGAAACATGAATATAAAGAACCCACCGAGAATGCCATAAATATTTTACAGTCGCACATTTGATGATGGCCTGATAGTGCATCTAGCTTCTTGCTGAAACACTCTTATCACAAACATGGTCTTGGCTTGACGAGCAAATTAATGCAGGCATGGTCCTGTGACTACGTTAAAATCGTGCTCGTCAAAATCGAGAAATATCTGTCGAATATAGCTTAATCCGACGAACTGAGATACGCTCTTGCGTGCAGCAAAGCTGTTAAGTGAATTTAAATCAGTCAGTGAACGCAGATTTTGATTATTTGTAATATTCTGATAAAATTTCTACGCATGCATCGAACACGCTGCCAACCACGTTTTTCGAAAAGTGCATCGATATTGCTAGGAACAGTGCAATACCGTAAGGAACAGATTACGTGTGAATTAAAGTCACAAAATTTTTAGTGTGCACAGTGGCTTAAGCTGCTGTTATTAAACTCTGTGAGCGGAAAATCTATGGCCATTATTACTTGCTACCCGCTGATAAGTGTAACTTCAGTGTGCAATTGCTAGTTAGAATCTAACAGTAAAATCAGTGCTAACCAACGAATTCAACAGCATCATGGCATTGCTAATACATATTTTTCATGATGAAGAAATGCCAATTATTCCTTCTACACTGGAACTAGGAATGGAATATAAACCCACAGGATGGCGGGGTTTAGCGACGGCTGGATCACACTATAAATGGTTCAGTGATGGCTGAATCACACTATGAGGAAGGCACGAGTATAATAGACATTCCACCATTATGCCTTACTTGCTACCTAAACCAGGCAAGTCATTTCACTGAGGAAATGTGAAGCACGCACGTGAGTCTGGCTGATAGCTGAAATAACTTTTTATGAACGATCTCGTAATGGGGATTAGATTAGTTTAATAAGACCTTACGCTGCACATTCTTAGGTAAGCTTAATTATTCACATGTATTCCTAGTGATGGAGTAACCACAAATTATGTCGTATTATTTGCAATTGCTTGGGATAAACGCATTTGCCAACAATTTTTGTAAATACACCTTTTTCTAGTTCGACAGAGCTTCGGGTAGGAGTATATGGCAGGAGAAAGACGTCTAGGCGTACATGCAGTATACATGTTTAATACGAACTGAACGACAAGGTTACATGCAGGCGTATATATACAAAAACAGACAAAAGAATCAACGAGAACATTCTCGTAACTAGAACCGCCACCAATGGCGTTGCGCTTCCTGGCGCTGAATTTAAACCACAGATCAGCTGTTGGGTTACATATTTCTAACACACCCACTTAAACCAATAGCTGATCTAGAATGTAATAGACATTTATCAACCAGACTGCAATCATAGAGTACCCTACATAAACATAATACAATTACTGATAACATTTTTTTGAACACAATGTATACTTAAAATACTAATTAACAGTTCAATCCCATTCCTTGGGTACAATACACATGTTTTGGTTTTGGTAAAGGTTTGGTGAGAATATCTGAAAGCATTTCTTGTGTGGACAAATAGTGCAATGAAATGATTCTCTCTTGAACCTTTTCCCTAATGAAATGATGTTTGGTGTTGAAGTGTTTAGTGCGCCTATGAAAAACAGGATTTTTTGCAATTTGCTGTGCACTTTGACTGCCATTATACAAATCAATTTCTTGATTACAATCCATCAACTCACACTGCAACTCACATTTACCTTTAACAAATTCAATTTTTATTGGACCTTGATTAGAACCAATCAAATCAAACATCAGATTTTTAAGATAAACTGCTTCCTTTGCAGCCTCTGACAAAGCTACATACTCAGCCTCTGTCGATGAGGTAGCAACTGAGCTCTGCTTACGAGCTTCCCATGATATGGCAGTATTAGCAAGCTTGAAAAGATAACCAGTATAGGACTTACTATCACTATCTGTGGAAAAACTGGCATCTACAAACCCTGCCAAATCTAAACCAGTGTTCTTAAAAATGAGTCCTTGGTTTATCGTACCTTTAAGATACCTAAGTACTCTTTTGGCTGCAAGCCAATGCTCCTCACTGTGGCAAGAATTAAACTGACTTAAATATGACAATGCATAGGCAATATCTGGTCTAGTACACACACTCAAATACATAAGTGAACCTATCAGCTGCTGATAAGGTTTATCGTCCACGCTTTTGGCTTTAGACAATTTCATATTTACTTCCATAGGAGTACCGATGGGATTAACATCAGTCATCTCAAACTTATTGAGCAGATTTTTTTTGAACTGCATCTGAGAAATTTTGAGTATATTGTTATCTGTGTCCCTTTCTATTTGCATTCCAAGAACCTGAGCAGCAGGTCCAAGATCTTTCATCATGAAATTTTGTTTTAAGACATCTTTTAGTTTACTAACTTCCTGCGGATTATTGTGGAACACAAAGAAATCATCAACGTACAGAGCAACAAGAATTACAGTATTGCCGATACTCTTTCTGTAAACACATGCCACATTATGTCTGTTTGTGTAGCCCGAAGCGGACAGAACTGTATGAGCCTTTCTGTGCCACATATGTGCAGTCTGCTTTAGTCCATAAATGGCCTTTTTGAGCAAACAAACCTGGTCTTCCTTTCCCTTCACCTGGAAGCCCTCTGGCTGACACATAAATATTTCCTCCTGTAACTCTCCATTGAGAAAAGCAGTCTCAATGTCTAGATGATCAATCTGTAAATTTAATTTAACCGTTCTGAGTGTGCCATGCCGCACAACTGGTGAGAATGTCTCAACAAAGTCAATGCCAAATTGCTGTGTAAAGCCCTTTGCAACCAACCTTACTTTATATTTTACAACATCACCATTTGTATTACGCTTAGCTTTAAACACCCACTTATTCTGTACAATGTTTTTACCTTCTGGCTTAGGAACTAAAACCCACGCCTTATTAACCATCATGGAATCCATTTCGCACTTCATGGCTTTATGCCATTCCTTAGAGTAAGGTGATGACAAGGCTTCACTTACTGTACATGGTTCATTTTGATCAGAACAATGTGTGTAATGCAGAATGTAATCAGGATATTGTCTTGGTCTTCTTTCTCGCTGGGGGTAGCGACGCGCTTCCTCATTGTGCTGTGATGGATTATCTTGATGATCAGGCTCAACTTCCACTTCTTCATTATGCTGTGGAGCTGGATCTGGAACATCCCTATCACATGCAGTCAATAGTGGTTTACTGTTTTCAGTGGTTAGGGGTATTATTGTATTCCCTGGTACCACTGGAGGATCTGTTAGAGAAGAGAAAGACATCTCATCAAAAATCACATCTCTCGCTGTGATTAATTCATGGGTTACTGGGTGCAGGAGCCGGTACGCCTTTTTCTCATCCGAGTACCCAACAAATACCATTCTCTCAGTCTTGGGATCAAGTTTTCTTCTCAGCTGATCTGGAATATGAACGTAGGCATTACAACCAAACACTTTTAAGTGCGTCAGGTCTACTTTTTCTCCAGTCCACATTTGTTCTGTTGTTGAATTTGGTGTTTTCCGTGCAGGAGACCTGTTGACAAGATATGCAGCTGTATTGACAGCTTCTGCCCACATGCGTTTGTCACAAGCTGCACCTTGCATCATAGGGAGTGCTCTCTCATTCAGAGTCCTGTTCATGCGTTCTGCAGTTCCATTTTGCTCTGGTGTGTACCTCACTGTTAGCTGATGCTTGATGCCATGCTGTTTGAAAAACTCATCCATAGCTTTATTACAATACTCCCCACCATTGTCAGAGCGTATGACCTTGATTTTCCTTTCACACTCAATTTCAACAGAATTAGCAAATTGTTCAAAGATTTCTCTTACCTCACTTTTCCTTAAAAAAAAAGACAAAAACCTTCCTCGTATGGTCATCGATGAAGGTGAGAAAATATCTGGCTCCTCCCCAGGATTCCTCAGGCATCGGTCCACACAGGTCACTGTGCAACAGGTCCAGTCGGTTCTTGGCACGATGCTTGGTGGTCTTGAAGGGCTGTCGAGCTTGTTTCCCTTCTATACATGGAACACAGAGCTGCTTTTCACCCGAAAAATCAATACCAGTAGCCAAACCATTTTTAATAAGTCCAACCCCACGTGATTGAGATGGCCTAACCTTTTGTGCCACAATTCTCTAGAATTAGAACTTCATGAACAAACACTTTTAGCGTCACTTAAACATGACACTGCTGATGCATTTTCACTTACAGAACATGAGTTATTTAAGATATAAAGCCCATTTGACTCTTCAATCAATAATTGCACGTCACCTGTAACTTTACAGTCACTGTCTTGAAACACTTTACAACCTTCTTCATCAAAAACAATTACATGACCCTTTTTAACAATACTGTTCACAGAAAGCAAGATTGCTGTAAGGTTACGTACATACAGAACATCGCTCACCTTTGTAAAAACATTTGCTTGTACTGGAACATCACCTATGCCGCCACTATATAAATTACAATCGTTTGCTACGGTGACTTCATATCCAACCTCCCTTTTATCATCAAATGTTGACATCCAATCCACTCTACCAGTCATGTGTCTGGAGGCTGCGGAGCCCATGTACCAGCTGTCTGCTGAGTGAGTATCAACTCCAAGAGCTGTGAGCAGAGCCCTACCCTTCTTCTTTTCCTCTTTCTTCTCTAGTGGCTTGGCATCTGCTTGATGTGCTGCTGTCTTGTTTTGGTGGTTGCAATCTGGTTTCCAGTGGCCAGTTTTGCGGCAGTTCCAACAGAATGGTTTCTTGGGTTTAGTATTCTTGAATCCACTCCTGTTGGTGTAGAGTGCTGTTTCTTTGCTGGAGCTGCGTTTGTTTTCCTGTAGCAGTTTGCATTTCACAAAGTCACTAGTCAACTCTGCGCCTGAATTTTCCAATGCCATAATCATAGGTTCATAGTCATCAGGTAGTCCCTGCAAGAGCAAGGCACCTAGAAATTCATCATCAAGTGGTTTTTTAACTGCTGCTAGCCTCTGGGAGAGCCCCAAAACTGTGGTTAAATATTCTTCCATAGTCTTGAATTGTTCAAGCTTGGTGGAACACAGTTGGCGAAGAATTCTTGTGTGCCTGTTGGCGCCTTTATCTTCATATGCCATCTCTAGCGAATTCCGTGCTGCTTTCGCCGTTTTTTGCTTCCATGACGTACGGAAAAACACTCTTTTCCACCATAAGGTTAACCTTGCACAAAGCACGTTCGTCGCACCGTACCTTAACCTCTGCACCCGTTTTATCATCTTCTGCATAACCAGATATGTACTTCCAAAGATCATCGTGCATAAGATAATTCTTCATCTGGGAACGCCAGTCAATGTAGTTTCTCTCCCCTGCAGTTTCTCGAAGTTATAAAGAGAACCGGTGCTTGATTCCGCCATGATGCACACACTTATTGCACGCGATCACAGTTTTGTTAATTCAAATAGAATCACACTGGTCAGAAAACTATACACTCGTCAATGATCCTGCTGGAGCCCATAACCTGTAGGAGTATATGGCAGGAGAAAGACGTCTAGGCGTACATGCAGTATACATGTTTAATACGAACTGATCGACAAGGTTACATGCAGGCGTATATATACAAAAACAGACAAAAGAATCAACGAGAACATTCTCGTAACTAGAACCGCCACCAATGGCGTTGCGCTTCCTGGCGCTGAATTTAAACCACAGATCAGCTGTTGGGTTACATATTTCTAACATTTCGAACCAACACACTGTAACGTGAAGGATTTTGTTACATAATCATGTCTGAATAACTGCATTTTTATTGGAGCAGTAAACTCAACGACCACCTGTTGGCCGTGAAAGAAGTCAATGTCACACTTTTTTTTCATTTATCTTGACCTTGTAAACGCGATGACAGCGCATTCTTTTCTTGATAAAATTACTTAGAAGGATGTGAGTGGAGTGAACACTAGACATTACTACCTGGAAACCTGTTTATGAAATGTGGAGAAGTGAAAGAATAACTTTATAAATTCGACATTCAGACGACTGCCAAACAAGCTATGAATTGTAACTTTGCGAGATGAGCTGATCAGGCTATCTTGAGTTCGAAGGAAGGGGTCATTTTATAGGAATGTAAACAAAATACCCAGGTTTATTTATACAAGTTTCCAGACATTAAACATCTGATATATGAGTAAATAATGCACCTTTCTATAAGTTCGGAGTACACAGCTGTTATTACAGCAAGATTAAACCTTATCCTCAAGCTTGGATTGTATAAATTTAGTCAGAACCATGTTATTTTAAAACGCACAACAGTGGTAGGATGTGATTACCCTTAGATGCTAGTACAAGTTTTGGTACTTTATGAGCTGATAACGCACACGACTTTTGTCTCGTTATTGCAGCAGATAACGGGTCAGAGGTGCTATTTGATGTTTTGGAATTGATTTTTCTTCGAATGATGTGTTTGAGATTGGATGCTTAGTACACCAATTGTTTACACTCTACGAATTTAGCATGGTCATTAAAAAATTCAATGAAACTGATAGGACTGAACTAATCTGATAAATTAGAAGGTAATAATCAAATATCAGGATTATCAACTTAAAACTGAATATAAACCAAGAGCTAAGAAGTCTAATAAAATGTAAATAAACCTATAAACTTAAATGAACCTTGATGACCATAACTTAGACTTGATTCTTCGACACACTTAAATACAAATATAGCTTTCTCTATTGAGCGACGACAATCAGTTGGTTACGTGTTTAAACGCGGTTGCTAACCTGATAATGCGAAGTTAGACATGTTTTACTCATGCAGTCGCCGACCTAATTTTTCTCTCCCAACACGAAACATGGCCCAAGTTCACAAACAGTGAATTTGCGATGTAGGAAGGTAGGAGCAGTGGCGCCCATTGCGCAAGTAATTTAAGAGGGTTACATGTTACTCATTTGTGTTGTGAATTAGAATATATTTTCATGCATTCTGTTAGGTTCAGAATGTGCATAGCTTTAGCTTGGAAATAAAATTAGGAAGAAACGCTTCTTGTTTACATCATTGTTATTATTAACGTACGGTAGGTATTAGATTAAATGATCATAACGTTAAATGTTGGAGATGATACGATCAAAGCGTAGCTGTAAACTTATTATGCTGTAAATGTGACTGATACCTTGCATTGTAAACAAGTAACTATCTTTGCTGTAGAATCATGCATGTACTATTATTATTATTGAATCTCCTAAGCAATTGTATAGGGAAGATCTACGTGTCATTCTCTTCGATTGCATTCTTTGATTTCCATTTTTGCGTAGGACTTCGAGACGCTTAATTTATTAGGATTGTCGCACGGAGACGAATTACATTATGATCAACATTGGTTAGCACGGACTAGCCGTTTTCACCTCTCAGAAGTAGTTAGGGGGTCTGCCACTTATTTGAATAAACGGAGTGCGATTTAAATGTAAGCCTTGCCTCTTTATTGTATTTGTTGTGTTTGTATCCATCTGGGCTGGTAGTTTCACCTCTTATATTCACCCGACACCACAGATTCTTGAGTGCTTTCCCAGTCCAAGACTGCATTCCTTCCCGTCCTATATGTCTTCCTGGGAGATGGGGGTTTCGGAAGGGTCATTTAAGGTCGATGGCTCCCCGAAATTCTCGTCAAACGGACACAATACTGTATATGTGAATATACTGGAGATAAACGTAAGTCAGTGTACATCTTCATTGGACTGGCAGAGAGACACCGAATATTGCAAATTGAAATCAGAGTAAATTTTCACTGGCATGTTGTGTATGAACTCCATCAGGGTCTGCCACATAGCTCATCACAAAACCTCGTTTCGCAGAATTCACTCACACCGTCAAATGAAAGAGCCTGGAGTGCCTCTGGCGATATTGGAGATCAATAGCTGTACTGTATGGTGTAGTTCACCTCAAAGATTTCATTCAAATCAACTTAATGAACTTCACTGACTCTACGTATTTGAAAATATTATCAATATAAACAGGATCTTTGCTGTGGTCATGATTGGTATCTGTAGACTTTTAACACATTTTGATGATATTTCAAATTAATGCCTCCCTAGTGGCTTCTGGTACCAGCTCCTAGCATCATCATTCGTGACTCTGTGTTGTGAAGTCAAGGTTTGAACAACTGGGCTGCTCTAAGTCAACAGATAAGGACAACATAGGGCCATGCTTTCCATACGGGCCACACAGTGCTAAGGATGGGGTAATCACTGAATACGGTTATCCCCAGCAAAGATTGTCAACGATCTGGATGCAGGGCAGTACAAATATCACCCTCGTTCATATGTTGTGAAAATGCTTACGAATCGTACGTTCGTAACATTAATTGCAATATATTACAACAAGCAGATAGCCATTATAATATTTTCTGTCGGTCTGTTTGCCTGGGAGGTGTATGTAATGCCATAGTACGGTGTTACACATCTATAGGTGACTTCCATTAACAACCTTCTCGCACAGTTGGCTTCAAAACAAAACCTTGTACATTGGATCAGTGGCAAACATTTCCGACTCATGAATCCAGGAACATGGGTTAGAATCCCTTTGAAGACAGGAACATTCTATGGCGCACCAAGTCGTACTATATTGGATCGGAAAAACCTCGTGTGCTATATTTGGTGACTATAAGGCACAATTAAGTTCTAATAGTCAAAAGTCAACAAAACAACAACCCCTGGCACTATCCAGCCCATGACGGGCTAAGGCCGACCAAGCGACCGCTGCCCAGCCATTAGTCACTGAACAAAATTCTTGTCTCTCCATTACACAGCAGTGCAAACGGAACTAGATTGTTGGTGCAAAGGGCACCAAATGAACATCGCCTCGAAATAATCCATATAAGATACATGGGTTATTATCATTTCTTTTCACATAGCTATGCCCATCTAAGGAGCGCGAGTGAACACATTTAGCAAATGATGTTGATCTTTTCTTCTCCCAATATCTCTTCATCTGGGCAATGAAGAGTATCTACCGTTTTTCAGTCCAAGATTTATTGGTACAGAAACTGATTTTCTCCGCAAAATGATAGTTGTTGATAACTGTTCTGAATTGGGATCTATCTTGTATGATATCATCTACGATCCCAACTTCCTGAGGATCTTCCTCTATTTCCTTAAGCCAGTTGGCCTTGACTTTCATTGAAAGAGCAAGGTTGAGAATCCTCTTTGTCAGTCTGTCATCGGTCATGCGAAGAATGTGTCTATAGAACTTTAATCGCCTTTTCCTGAATGTGTCGGTGAACTTCTCAGTGATGATATAGCTCCTGAGATTTTCGTTTCATCCAGATTCCCTATACGCAGACTGAACCAAAGAATTTTAGCCTACTTTTAACATTTTGCAAAAATGAGGAAAAAGTAGACTTATGAGATCGGACAAATGTGTGTCTGTTTGTCTGTCTCTCCTTCTGTCTGTCCTTCTGTCTGTCTGTCTGCCTGTGTGTCCCCCCTATCAACTCTTAAACGGCTGGAGCAATCAAAACAAAATTTGGTAGGAGTAAAGACCTATACCTGAATATCTCACGGCCATATTTGAAAATGATGTCAGTGCTACCAGCTGCTGAAAAATCGCATTTGAAATTTGAGCTCCATGTTGGATATCTTGGAAGGTATGAATTGGAGCTATTTCAAAATTGGCACACGTATAGATAATTATATTGCAGTTTAATTCCCAGGAGGTCATATATGGCAGTGTTGCCAAAATGATTATAAGACTGCTGATAGTTCCAATTTTTAATTTCATATAACATCTACACTATCAATTGGAATTCAACCAAATTTCGTATGTTGTATGTGTACCTAACCAGATATGAGTGAGCGTATTCTTAAGAACCACCAGGGCTGCCAACTGTTAATAAATGCTCTTAATTTATTTTATCCAAATACCAATATATCAGAAAGTATGCAAGCCGACAGCTTTGAACTATGCACATTATAGTACCTGACATTCTATATTAATTTGGAGTAACTTATATACGTCAGTGCTACCAACATGATTCTAAGCCTGCTGAGAGGTCCAACTTTAAATACATGTAACTTCCATACTATCATTTGGATTTCAACCACATTTCATATGTGCTATGTGTACCATAACAGGTATGACTATGCATATTCTTAAGAGCAACCAGGGCTGCCAACTGTTAATATGTGCTGTCTCTATTTTTGTTACCCTAATCTATTATATATAATCCAAAATTGACTCATCACCGCAGGGCTCAAACCACTAGACCTAGAAAGCTGAAATTTTGCATGTTGGTTGATCCGAGTATGTAGAGGCTCACTAAGAAACGGTTTTGAAAATTCAATTTGTAAGTGACTTTTTTCGGCCCTTTGGCATTGACCGTCCAAAATTGACTCATCGACTCAGGGCTAAAACCAGTAGACCTAGAAAGCTGAAATTTTGCATGATGGTTGAACCGAGTATGTAGAGGCCCACCATGAAACGGGTTTTGAAAATTCAACTTGTAAGTGACTTGTTTCGGCTCTTTGGCACTGAGCAATGACAGTCGGTACAAAGGTCGGATTTAGCTCATTTTAAGCCGCCAGATACGAGAAACAATACTCGGTGGTCCTGTAGGGACCCCGTAACACACTTTAAGTTCCTAAAATGAACGGTTTCGGAGATATTCCCAAATAACTGTGTTCCCTCTGAGAAACAGATCAACGTTACCATGGCAACCGCTGAAATTTCCCAGACCGGGGATAGTTTTCTGGCAATATCTCGAAAACCGTTGGTTTTAGGGCCTTAAAACGCGGGGTTCGGTTCCCAATTGCTCCTATTATTGGTACGCGCAAGAAGAGCTATATTCCATATTTCTACGAGCAAATCGACTTGGAAAATCTTATCTATCATACTAATATATAAAAAAAATCCTCTCGGCACGCCGGAAGGCGGAGGTAGATTTCACCGGGCAAACTAGGGGATAGGCTATAATAGGCAAAATATGCAGGTTTTCGTAGGAGGATCAGACCTCATTTATTGCGAGAAAGTATTTTACAATTGGAGGTTAGTTAACATTTTGTCGTCTTTCTATGCATATTTTTAACATTTTACTGTCTTATGGGGATGGTAACCTTCTTGTCATTTGGGGTTCATTTTTATACTTGTGATCACACTGTCCTTATGCAAGGTTTGGAACTAATGTGTAACTATCTAACAGTCTGTTACTTCTTCACGCAAAATTTTATCTCCCGCAGAGATGTTCGTTGGTTCCTCAGTTTAGGGGCTGCGACAAGGTGGTCATGTAACCCCGTGTACATTGGGTGTGTGTAGAATCTGTCTGATAAATGGTGTTATTTGTGATGACTGTATTAGTCTGTAATTCAGGTAAGGTCTGCAGACGGTCAATTTTAAGTAGTAGTACCTAATTTTGTACCAACTACTAACGTCAACGACACCTAGCTGTGAACTTGGCTGCTAGATGCCACCGCAACCAGCAACTTGCAACGAACGTTGTAACTTCCCCTCCGAAGGAAAGCATGCTGACGGATTTTTAGCGCTCTTAGAAAATCCGGCGACTTTGTCCGGCTTTGAACCAGCACCTTGGGCATAGAAGTTGAGCATGCTACCAGTTAGCCGCTTTCCTCATAGTCAGATGGAACAAGAAGTTCCGTGACGAACTAAAGAGCCTACTTTTCTTAAAATTAAGATTCATGCCATAGATTAATCTACAGTATATGAACCTATCTAGAATAATGGCGAAATTAAGTGGGTAATATCGAAATGTCTTAATTAGTTCGAAGTAACGTATACTAGGCATAATATAGCCTAATAGAGCAATACAGTTGGCAGCTCTGGTGACTGAATATATTCTTACTTCCATCTCCTAAGGTACAGAATACAAAATGTGGTTGAAGTCCAAAGGACGTTACATGGATTTAGACATTGGATCTATTAGTACACGTAAAAGCATGTTGGCAACAATGTCATGCGAGTGCTGGTCAGAAATAATCTGAAATATTATATATTTTTGTGCCAATTTAGGATGAAATCCATTTGTTGGTATAGAAGTTACATGTATTTAAAAATTGGTCCTATCAGCAGGCTTAGTATCATGTTGGTAGAACTGACGTATATAAGTTACTCCAAATTAATGTAAAATGTCGGGTAATTTACGTGTGCATAGTTTAAAGCAGTCGGCTTGCATACTTTCTGATATATTTGGATATAAAATAGAGAGCAATTATTAAGAGTTGGCAGCCCTGGTGGCTCTTAAGAATACACTCAGTCATATATGTTTATGTACACATATTACATACAAAATTTGGTTGAAATCCAATTGATAGTGTAGAAGTTATATGCATTTAAAAATTGGACTTATCAGAAGGCTTAACATTATTTTGGCAACGCTGTCATGTATGGCCACCTGGAAATTAAACTGAAATAGTATTATCTACATGTGTGCCAATTTTAGAATAGCTCCCATGTATACCTTCTAAGATATCCAACATGGAGCTCAAATTTCTAGTGCGTCTTTTTAGCAGTTGGTAGCACTGGCATCTTTTTCAAATATGGGCCTGAGATATTCCGGTATACATCTTTACTCATACTAAATTTGGTTTCGATTGCTGCAGTCGTTTAGGAGTTGATAGGGGGGGGGGGACACACTCACACACACAGCCAGACAGAAGGACAGACAGACAGACAGAAGGACAGACACATTTTCCCGGATATATCTTATAAGTCTACTTTTTCCTCATTTTTGAAAAGTGTGAAAAGTAGGCTAAAAATGAATGTGATCTCGTCAATGGCGTTGTCTTGGCAACCTCTGATAGATCATCCCTTATCAATTTAAAAGCGTTGTTATGGTAACCTCTGATGTCACTTAGCATTTTTTTAAATTCCGAAATCATTTTTCTCATGCCTTGGCGTAATGGTGGGTCATATCAAAAATTCTTTCAGACAAAAGTTTTAGGTAATTATTAGTGGAATATTTTCCATTTTGTACGGTTTTGATATTGTGCCTATTAAGAGAGATATGATTAATGTTTCCCGAAAAACCCACTTTTTTCCACCCCTTTGGACAATGGTTGGTGCTATCAAAAAACTTATTTGACATAAATTTTTGGCACTTATCCGACACATATTATGAACTTTGAATGGATTCGATATTTCACGTATTAGCGAAATTTCACTTTTTCGAAAAAAGCCCCCCATTTTCACCCCCTTCGACCGATTTTGCCCATTAACGAACTCGACCGAGATTTTATAGGGATACATATTATGTAAAAAATTCAAAGTGATTGGTGCAAAATTACGGCAGTTATCGTGTCCACAAGAAACTGATATATATATATACAAGCTGACCCGGCAGACGTTGTCCTGCCATTCAAAGAAAGTGTTGTAACTTTGTTTCTTGAAGTGCTTTTGGATACACAATATTTTTTTCAATTTCTGTTAACAGCCTCTAAACTATCGTGAATTGAATTAACTAATTTAGAAACATTCGTTGGAGCGTGCACAACAACTCTCCAAAGTTTCATCGCAAACGGATAAATGGCATTTAACGCATACGGGATTTGGTTTAAATGATTCGTGCGCTGTCACTCATTAGTTGAATCTACTCGTGCTCTACCAACTGTGAAATGGATTCACTAAGTTAGAAAGCTTCACGTAAGTGTACACCACAACTCATCAAAGTTTCATGGCAATCTATGAATAGTATATGAACGCATACAGGATTTTGTTGGAACGCCTCGGGCGTCGTCACTCATTTGTTACATCTACTCGTGCGCTACCAATATTGTAAAATGGATTTACCAAGTTGAACACCTTCCCTGGCGTGTACACAACGACTCATCAAAGTTTCATCGGAATCGGATGAATGACATATGAACGCATAAGTGATTTTCTTTAAACGATTCGCGTGCCGTCACTCATTTGTTGAATCTACTCATGCGCTACCTATTGTAAAATAGATTTACTAAGCCTGAAACCTTCTCAGGCGTGTACTCAATGATTCACCAAAGTATGATCGCAATCGGATGAATGATATATGACTGCATACGGGACATTGTGGAAACGATTCGCGCGCCGGCGCTCATTTGTTGAATCTCCTCGTGCGCTACTTATTAAAAACTGGATTTACCAAGACAGAAACATTTCCTTGAGTGTACACAACAATTCACCAAAGTTTCATCGCAATCTGATAAATGGTATATGGCCGCATACGGTACTTTGTTGAAATGATTCGCGTGCCGTCACAAATTTGTTGAATCTACTCGTGCGCTACCTATTGTAAAATGGATTTATTAAGCCAGAAACCTTCCGTAGGGTGTACACAACACCTCACCCAATATTCATCGTAATCGGAAGAATGGTATTTGAACGCATACGGGACCTTATTCAAACGCTTCGTGCGTCGTCGCTCATTTGTTGAATCTACTCGTGCGTAACCTCATGTGAAATGTATTTACTATATTAGAAACCCTCACGTAAGTGTACACAACATCTCAACCAAGTTTCATTGCAATCGGATGAATGGTATTATGAATGCATACGGGACTTTGATTAAAAGTTCGCGCGTCGTTGCTCATTTGTTGAATCTACTCGTGAGATACCTATTGTAAAATGGATTTACTTAGTTAGAAACCCTCACGTAAGTATACACAACATCTCACCCAAGTTTCATCGCTATCGGAAGAATGGTATTTGAACGCATTCGGGACTTTGTTGAAACGCTCCGTACGTCGCCGCTCATTTGTTGAATCTACTCGTGCGCAACCTCCTGTGAAATGGATTACTAAGCTAGAAGCCTTCACTTAAGTGTACACAACAACTCATCAATGTTTCATCTCAATCTATGCATGGAATATAAACTTATACGGGATTTTGTTGAAACGCTTCGCGCGTCGTCACTCATTTGTTGAATCTAGTCGTGCGCTACTTAATGTGAAATTGATTTACTAAGCCAGAAGCCTTCCCCGGTGTGTACACAACTTCTCACCCAAGTTTCATCGCTATCGGACGAATGGTATTTGAACGCATACGGGACCTTTTTGAAACGCTTCGCGCATTGTCGCTCATTTGTTGAATCTATTCGTGCGCTATCTATTGTAAAATGGACTTACTAAGCCAAACACCTTCCCTGGAGCTCACTCTACATATCACCCAAGTTTCATGGCAATCGGATGAATGGTATATGAACGCAAACGGGACTTTGAAACGCTCTAACGTGCAGAGACAAACAGTAGAATTTGACATCACTGCCACCTTTGGTATAAAGCACAACTTTTCGCCACGGGCGGAGTGTATGTAATGGCGGTAGTTGCACAGGTTGCGACCAGGTGGCTCTAACATGCAGAGACAAACCGTCCAGAGACATCAGCTTTCAGAAAGGCCAAGGCTAGTGGTTTCCATGACGACTGTTTTTGACTGTATATTGTGGTTCTAAAATTGTGTGTAAATTGTGGTTCTAAAATTGTGTTCATTCCACCTACCGGGTCAGATTGTGAATCTAAACCATACATGGACCCACCCTAATATACATACCAAATTCCATCAAAATCGGTTCAGTCGTTTAGGAGGAGTTCAGTCACATACACACGTGTCGAAGAATTATATATATAAAGATATATATATACATATAAACATAAATTATATATAAACTTTTGAACTGACGGTGGTTTTGGGGTCTGGGGGATGTGAAACGCGAAGATATGTCGACATTTTCCGGAAGTCGAAACATGGTACCCATTGCAATAGTTAGCTTTCTAATGAAATGTACCTAATAGTAGTTGTCTTTGTATGACCAAGCCCAAATAACAGCAACCCCATGCATTCACGATGGCGACTGGGCGTATTCTTAAAACTTGAATAATTTTATCTCACGTTACAATAGAAGAATGATCGTCAAATTCGGTGAGATGGAGTACCATCTAAATGACCTTACTCGTAAGAATATCACACTGAATATAGAGCGCAGTGGCCATTTTGAAATTATGGATTATTAAATAATCAAAATGGTGGCTGGGTGAACTACTGAAACGTAATTATGAATAATTCAGAACGTAGCGGCTTCGGTGGCGTAGTTGGTAGCGTGCTGAGCTTCTATGTCCAAGATAGCGGGTTCAAACCCGGCCGAAGCCGTCGGATTTTTAAGAGCGTTAAAAATCCCACATTTTGCCTTCCTTCGGAGGGGAAGTAAAGATGGCGGTCCCATGTCATAGATTTATGGCATGTTAAAGAACCTTCCACTAATTACACCTGTGTGAACCTAAATTGTATAGGTTAAGAATGTAAACAACGCTCTTAGGTTCCTACGTCCGTTGCCAAGAGCTGACTGCGGTGGCGTCTAGTAGCTAAGTTCTGAACTAGTTGTCGTTGACGGTGGCGTTTGGCGGCAAAAGTAGGAACTATTTGATAAATTCAAAGTTGCAATTCTTGCTTCAATTAAAAAAAAATCCTCTCGGCACGCCGGAAGGCGGAGGTAGATTTCACCGGGCAAACTAGGGGATAGGCTATAATAGGCAAAATATGCAGGTTTTCGTAGGAGGATCAGACCTCATTTATTGCGAGAAAGTATTTTACAATTGGAGGTTAGTTAACATTTTGTCGTCTTTCTATGCATATTTTTAACATTTTACTGTCTTATGGGGATGGTAACCTTCTTGTCATTTGGGGTTCATTTTTATGCTTGTGATCACACTGTCCTTATGCAAGGTTTGGAACTAATGTGTAACTATCTAACAGTCTGTTACTTCTTCACGCAAAATTTTATCTCCCGCAGAGATGTTCGTTGGTTCCTCAGTTTAGGGGCTGCGACAAGGTGGTCATGTAACCCCGTGTACATTGGGTGTGTGTAGAATCTGTCTGATAAATGGTGTTATTTGTGATGACTGTATTAGTCTGTAATTCAGGTAAGGTCTGCAGACGGTCAATTTTAAGTAGTAGTACCTAATTTTGTACCAACTACTAACGTCAACGACACCTAGCTGTGAACTTGGCTGCTAGATGCCACCGCAACCAGCAACTTGCAACGAACGTTGTAACTTCCCCTCCGAAGGAAAGCATGCTGACGGATTTTTAGCGCTCTTAGAAAATCCGGCGACTTTGTCCGGCTTTGAACCAGCACCTTGGGCATAGAAGTTGAGCATGCTACCAGTTAGCCGCTTTCCTCATAGTCAGATGGAACAAGAAGTTCCGTGACGAACTAAAGAGCCTACTTTTCTTAAAATTAAGATTCATGCCATAGATTAATCTACAGTATATGAACCTATCTAGAATAATGGCGAAATTAAGTGGGTAATATCGAAATGTCTTAATTAGTTCGAAGTAACGTATACTAGGCATAATATAGCCTAATAGAGCAATACAGTTGGCAGCTCTGGTGACTGAATATATTCTTACTTCCATCTCCTAAGGTACAGAATACAAAATGTGGTTGAAGTCCAAAGGACGTTACATGGATTTAGACATTGGATCTATTAGTACACGTAAAAGCATGTTGGCAACAATGTCATGCGAGTGCTGGTCAGAAATAATCTGAAATATTATATATCTTTGTGCCAATTTAGGATGAAATCCATTTGTTGGTATAGAAGTTACATGTATTTAAAAATTGGTCCTATCAGCAGGCTTAGTATCATGTTGGTAGAACTGACGTATATAAGTTACTCCAAATTAATGTAAAATGTCAGGTAATTTACGTGTGCATAGTTTAAAGCTGTCGGCTTGCATACTTTCTGATATATTTGGATACAAAATAGAGAGCAATTATTAACAGTTGGCAGCCCTGGTGGCTCTTAAGAATACACTCAGTCATATCTGTTTATATACACATATTACATTCAAAATTTGGTTGAAATCCAATTGATAGTGTAGAAGTTATATGCATTTAAAAATTGGACATATCAGAAGGCTTAAAAATATTTTGGCAACGCTGTCATGTAAGGCCACCTGGAAATTAAACTGAAATAGTATTATCTACATTTGTGCCAATTTTAGAATAGCTCCCATGTATACCTTCCAAGATATCCAACATGGAGCTCAAATTTCTAGTGCGTTTTTTTTAGCAGTTTGTAGCACTGGCATCTTTTTCAAATATGGGCCTGAGATATTCCGGTATACAACTTTACTCATACTAAATTTGGTTTCGATTGCTGCAGCCGTTTAGGAGTTGATAGGGGGGGGGACACACACACACACACACACACAGCCAGGCAGACAGAAGGACTGACAGACAGACAGAAGGACAGACTCATTTTCCCGGATCGATCTCATAAGTCTACTTTTTCCTCATTTTTGAAAAGTGTGAAAAGTAGGCTAAAAATGAATGTGATCTCGTCAATGGCGTTGTCTTGGCAACCTCTGATAGATGATCCCTTATCAATTTAAAAGCGTTGTTTTGGTAACCTCTGATGGCACTTGGCATTTTTAGCCTACTTTCGATTTTTGCAAAAAATGAAAGTAGACTTATGAGATCAACACAGGGCGAAAAAAGTGTGTCTGTCTGTGTGTGTGTATGTGTGTGTGTGAGTCTGTGTGTGTGTGTGTCTGTGTGTGTGTGAGTGTGTGTACTCTGAATGTCTGTCCCCCCCTATCAATTCGAACACGGTGAATGCGAATTGAACGAAATTTGGCACAAGGGTAGCACTAGCAAAGGACACCTCAATGTCATATTTTATATCACCGCCATCTTGACGGAAACGTAATGGCGGCCACACAAATGTTCAAAGCTTAAATCAAATTACGACTAACCTAATCATCCGATCTCTACCAAATTTTGCAACAACATACCTTTATGGGGGGAGCATCCTTTGACCAAACCAATAGGCCATAAGAGTAATAGGTTGCGGATGGCGGCCATCTTTGTGTGAAAATCGATTCCCCCTATTAATTCGAACACGATGCAACCGAATGGAACGAAATTTGGTACAGAGGTAGTACTAACAAAATGCACCTCAGTGTCATGTTTTATAACGCCGCCATCTTGACGGAAACGTAATGGCGGCACATAAATATTCAAAGCTTAAATCAAATTACGATTAACCTAATCATCCGATCTCTACCAAATTTTGCTACAACATACCTTTATAGAGGAAGCATCCTTTGACCAAATGACTAGGTCATTAGCCTAATAGTTTGCGGATGGCGGCCATCTTTGTGTAAAAATCAATTCCCCTCTATTAATTCAAACACGGTGAAACCGAATGGAACGAAATTTGGTACAGAGGTAGCGCTAGCAAAGGGCATCTCAGTGTCATGTTTCATATCACCGCCATATTGACAGAAACGTAATGGCGGCCTCACAAATGTTCAAAGTTTAAGTTAAATTACGACTAACATGACCATCCGATCTCTACCAAACTTTGCAACAACATTCCTTTATGGAGGGAGCATGCTTTGACCAATCTAATAGGTTATTAGCCTAATAGTTTGCGGCTGGCGGCCATCTTTATGTCAAAATTGATTCCCCCTATTAATTCGAACACGGTGGAACCGAATGGAACGAAATTTGGTACAGAGGTAGCACTAGCAAAGGGCACCTCAGTGTCATGTTTTATATCGCCGCCATCTTGACTGAAACGTAATGGTGGCCACACGAATGTTCAAAGCTTAAATCAAATTACGATTAACCTAATCATCCGATCTCTACCAAATTTTGCAACAACATACCCTTATGGAGGGAGCATCCTTTGACCAATCTAATAGGTCATACGCCTGATAGTTTGCGGATGGCGGCCATCTTTGTGTCAAAATCGATTCCCCCTATTAATTCAAACACGGTGAAACAGAATGGAACGAAATTTGGTACAGAGATAGCACTAGCAAAGGGCATCTCAATGTCATGATTTATATCGCCGCCATATTGACAGAAACGTAATGGCGGCCACACAAATGTTTAAAGCTTAAATCAAATTACGACTAACATAACCATCCGATCTCTACCAAACTTTGCAACAATATACCTTTATGGAGGGAGCATCCTTTGACCAATCTAATGGGCCATTAGCTTAATAGTTTGCGGATGGCGGCCATCTTTATGTCAAAATTGATTCCCCCTATTAATTCGAACACGGTGGAACCGAATGAACAAAATTAGGTACAGAGGTAGCACTAGCAAAGGGCACCTCAGTGTCATGTTTTATATCGCCGCCATCTTGACGTAAACGTAATGGCGGCCACACAAATGTTCAAAGCTTAAATCAAATTACGATTAGCCTAATCATCCGATCTCTAGCAAATTTAGCAACAACATACCTTTATGGAGGGAGCATCCTTTGACCAAACTAAAAGGTCATCAAGCCTGATATTTTGCGGATGGCGGCCATCTTTGTGTGAAAATCGATTCCCCTTATCAATTCGAACACGGTGAAACCGAATGGAACGACATTTGGTACAGAGGTAGCACTAGCAAAGGGCACCTCAGTGTCATGTTTTATATCACCGCTATCTTGACGGAAACGTAATCGTGGCCACCCAAATGTTAAAAGCTAAAATGTAATTACGACCAACCTAATAATCTAGTCTCTACCAAATTTTGCAACACCATATCTTTATGTGGGAAACATATTCAGACCAAACTGCAAGAACATCAGCCCAATAGTTTGCAGATGGTGGCCAAGTATGTGTGCAAATCGATTCCCTCTATCAATTCAAACACGGTGAAACCGAATTGAACGAAATTTGGTACAGAGATAGCACTAGCAAAGGGCACCTCATATTCATGTTTAATATCCCTATAGCACGTTGTATTTCAACAAGCTACTACAACCAACATTCGATCATACTCCTTGAAAAGAACAAAGAGTTATAACAATACCCATGCATTTAGGAGAAAGTAGGCTATATGTTCTTTACTGAACATCTTGTTTAAAATTCCGAAATCATTTTTCTCATCCCTTGGCGTAATGGTGGGTCATATCAAAAATTCTTTCAGACAAAAGTTTTAGGTAATTATTAGGGGAATATTTTCCATTTTGTAAGGTTTTGATATTGTGCCTATTAAGAGAGATATGATTAATGTTTCCCGAAAAAACAATTTTTTTCCATCCCTTTGGTCAATGGTTGGTGCTATCAAAAAACTTATTTGACATACATTTTTGGCACTTATCCGACACATATTATGAACTTTGAATGGATTCGATATTTCACGTATTAAGAGAGTTATAGCGAAATTTCACTTTTTCGAAAAAAAGCCCCCCATTTTGACCCCCTTCGACCAATTTTGCCCATTAACGAACTCGACCGAGATTTTATAGGGATACATATTATGTAAAAAATTCAAAGTGATTGGTACAAAATTACGGCAGTTATCGTGTCCACAAGAAACTGATATATATATATATATATATATATATAGATAGATACATATATACATAAATTATATATAAACTTTTGAACTGACGGTGGTTTTGGGGTCTGGGGGATGTGAAACGCGAAGATATTTCGAAATTTTCCGGAAGTCGAAACATGGTACCCATTGCAATAGTTAGCTTTCTAATGAAATCTACCTAAAATTGGACTTATCAGAAGGCTTAAAAATATTTTGGCAACGCTGTCATGTAAGGCCACCTGGAAATTAAACTGAAATAGTATTATCTACATGTGTGCCAATTTTAGAATAGCTCCCATGTATACCTTCCAAGATATCCAACATGGAGCTCAAATTTCTAGTGCGTTTTTTTTAGCAGTTTGTAGCACTGGCATCTTTTTCAAATA
Organism: Meconema thalassinum; assembly: GCA_946902985.2. Classification (NCBI taxonomy): domain Eukaryota; kingdom Metazoa; phylum Arthropoda; class Insecta; order Orthoptera; family Tettigoniidae; genus Meconema; species Meconema thalassinum. The sequence goes on along the minus strand of OX336388.2, from coordinate 2,012,300,907 downwards.
TGGGCCTGAGATATTCCGGTATACAACTTTACTCATACTAAATTTGGTTTCGATTGCTGCAGCCGTTTAGGAGTTGATAGGGGGGGGGGACACACACACACACACACACACAGCCAGGCAGACAGAAGGACTGACAGACAGACAGAAGGACAGACTCATTTTCCCGGATCGATCTCATAAGTCTACTTTTTCCTCATTTTTGAAAAGTGTGAAAAGTAGGCTAAAAATGAATGTGATCTCGTCAATGGCGTTGTCTTGGCAACCTCTGATAGATGATCCCTTATCAATTTAAAAGCGTTGTTATGGTAACCTCTGATGGCACTTGGCATTTTTTTAAATTCCGAAATCATTTTTCTCATCCCTTGGCGTAATGGTGGGTCATATCAAAAATTCTTTCAGACAAAAGTTTTAGGTAATTATTAGGGGAATATTTTCCATTTTGTAAGGTTTTGATATTGTGCCTATTAAGAGAGATATGATTAATGTTTCCCGAAAAACCCACTTTTTTCCATCCCTTTGGTCAATGCTTGGTGCTATCAAAAAACTTATTTCACATAAATTTTTGGCACTTATCCGACACATATTATGAACTTTGAATGGATTCGATATTTCACGTATTAAGAGAGTTATAGCGAAATTTCACTTTTTCGAAAAAAGCCCCCCATTTTGACCCCCTTCGACCAATTTTGCCCATTATCGAACTCGACCGAGATTTTATAGGGATACATATTATGTAAAAACTTCAAAGTGATTGGTACAAAATTACGGCAGATATCGTGTCCACAAGAAACTGATATATATATAGATACATATATACATAAATTATATATAAACTTTTGAACTGACGGTGGTTTTGGGGTCTGGGGGATGTGAAACGCGAAGATATGTCGAAATCTTCCGGAAGTCGAAACATGGTACCCATTGCAATAGTTAGCTTTCTAATGAAATCTACCTAAAATTGGACTTATCAGAAGGCTTAAAAATATTTTGGCAACGCTGTCATGTAAGGCCACCTGGAAATTAAACTGAAATAGTATTATCTACATGTGTGCCAATTTTAGAATAGCTCCCATGTATACCTTCCAAGATATCCAACATGGAGCTCAAATTTCTAGTGCGTTTTTTTTAGCAGTTTGTAGCACTGGCATCTATTTCAAATATGGGCCTGAGATATTCCGGTATACAACGTTACTCATACTAAATTTGGTTTCGATTGCTGCAGCCGTTTAGGAGTTGATAGGGGACACACACACACACACACACACACACACACACACACACAGCCAGGCAGACAGAAGGACTGACAGACAGACAGAAGGACAGACTCATTTTCCCGGATCGATCTCATAAGTCTACTTTTTCCTCATTTTTGAAAAGTGTGAAAAGTAGGCTAAAAATGAATGTGATCTCGTCAATGGCATTGTCTTGGCAACCTCTGATAGATGATCCCTTATCAATTTAAAAGCGTTGTTATGGTAACCTCTGATGGCACTTGGCATTTTTTAAAATTCCGAAATCATTTTTCTCATCCCTTGGCGTAATGGTGGGTCATATCAAAAATTCTTTCAGACAAAAGTTTTAGGTAATTATTAGGGGAATATTTTCCATTTTGTAAGGTTTTGATATTGTGCCTATTAAGAGAGATATGATTAATGTTTCCCGAAAAACCCACTTTTTTCCATCCCTTTGGTCAATGCTTGGTGCTATCAAAAAACTTATTTCAAATAAATTTTTGGCACTTATCCGGCACATATTATGAACTTTGAATGGATTCGATATTTCACGTATTAAGAGAGTTATAGCGAAATTTCACTTTTTCGAAAAAAGCCCCCCATTTTGACCCCCTTCGACCAATTTTGCCCATTAACGAACTCGACCGAGATTTTATAGGGATACATATTATGTAAAAAATTCAAAGTGATTGGTACAAAATTACGGCAGATATCGTGTCCACAAGAAACTGATATATATATATAGATACATATATACATAAATTATATATAAACTTTTGAACTGACGGTGGTTTTGGGGTCTGGGGGATGTGAAACGCGAAGATATGTCGAAATTTTCCGGAAGTCGAAACATGGTACCCATTGCAATAGTTAGCTTTCTAATGAAATCTACCTAAAATTGGACTTATCAGAAGGCTTAAAAATATTTTGGCAACGCTGTCATGTAAGGCCACCTGGAAATTAAACTGAAATAGTATTATCTACATGTGTGCCAATTTTAGAATAGCTCCCATGTATACCTTCCAAGATATCCAACATGGAGCTCAAATTTCTAGTGCGTTTTTTTAGCAGTTTGTAGCACTGGCATCTATTTCAAATATGGGCCTGAGATATTCCGGTATACAACGTTACTCATACTAAATTTGGTTTCGATTGCTGCAGCCGTTTAGGAGTTGATAGGGGACACACACACACACACACACACACACACAGCCAGGCAGACAGAAGGACTGACAGACAGACAGAAGGACAGACTCATTTTCCCGGATCGATCTCATAAGTCTACTTTTTCCTCGTTTTTGAAAAGTGTGAAAAGTAGGCTAAAAATGAATGTGATCTCGTCAATGGCGTTGTCTTGGCAACCTCTGATAGATGATCCCTTATCAATTTAAAAGCGTTGTTATGGTAACCTCTGATGGCACTTGGCATTTTTTAAAATTCCGAAATCATTTTTCTCATCCCTTGGCGTAATGGTGGGTCATATCAAAAATTCTTTCAGACAAAAGTTTTAGGTAATTATTAGGGGAATATTTTCCATTTTGTAAGGTTTTGATATTGTGCCTATTAAGAGAGATATGATTAATGTTTCCCGAAAAACCCACTTTTTTCCATCCCTTTGGTCAATGGTTGGTGCTATCAAAAAACTTATTTGACATAAATTTTTGGCACTTATCCGACACATATTATGAACTTTGAATGGATTCGATATTTCACGTATTAAGAGAGTTATAGCGAAATTTCACTTTTTCGAAAAAAGCCCCCCATTTTGACCCCCTTCGACCAATTTTGCCCATTAACGAACTCGACCGAGATTTTATAGGGATACATATTATGTAAAAACTTCAAAGTGATTGGTACAAAATTACGGCAGTTATCGTGTCCACAAGATACTGATATATATATATATATATATATAGATAGATACATATATACATAAATTATATATAAACTTTTGAACTGACGGTGGTTTTGGGGTCTGGGGGATGTGAAACGCGAAGATATGTCGAAATTTTCCGGAAGTCGAAACATGGTACCCATTGCAATAGTTAGCTTTCTAATGAAATCTACCTAAAATGAGATGGTGTGTGTCTGTCTTTCTGTCTGTCTGTCTGTCTGTCTGTCTGTGTGTTACTCAATAACGCAAGAACCACTGGTCCGATTTAAATGAAATTTTGCAGGGATGTAGCTGATTTACCATGTTTACATATAGGATAATTTTAATTTTGATATTTTGCATAATGAAAAAATTGCGACCATTTTAGTGACGTCACTACACCCTTTGGTTTCAAAATTTCCTATTTCCATAGCAAATAAAAAGAGAACGCTAAGAAATAGCAAACTTTTGATGGCACATTGAGCTTCAAAATTTAATTTCCTATCCGAAAGGTCCATATCACCTGTCGTGTATCTCCAGAGGTTAGCGAGTAAAACCCACATATGTAACGTCACTACACCCTTTGGTTTCAAAATTTCATATTTCCAATTCAAATAAAAAGAGAACGCTCAGAAATAGGAAACTTTCGATGCATACACGAGCTTTAACATTTAATATTCTATCCAAAAAGTCCGAGTCACTTTTCGTGTATCTCCAACAATTAGCGAGTAAAACCCACATATGTGACGTCCCTACACCCTTTGGTTTCAAAATTTCATATTTCCACTTCAAATAAAAAGAGAACGCTAAGAAATAGCAAACTTTTGATGGCATACATGAGCTTTAAAATTTACTTTTCAATCCGAAAGGTCGTTATCACTTTTCGTGTATCTCCGATGGTTAGCGAGTAAAACCTAAATTTGTGCAATAAAACACGGTCAACACCGAGCGGTGCGGTATACAGTATCTCTCTAATATAAAAATGAAAGTTTCTGAATTTCTACGGAAATTTGAGTTGTTTACGCGTTTCAAACTGTTTTATGATGGATGCGCGGGAAAATAATGTTTTGTCTGTCTGTTTGTTTGTTTGTTTGTTTGTCTGTGGACAACTTTGTTCCCTTATAACTCGAGAACGGCTGGGTGTATCAACGTAAAATTTGGTACAGTTGTCCATCAGAGGCACGACACTAATCATTGATTAACTCTTCTCCCTACCTCTCATAAAAGGAGGCCTACCCCCTTAAAATACATGCTGAAATAAGCGTAGAAGGGCGAGACAAAGCTCATTTTCAGCCCCTCAATGTGAGAGACAAAACCTCATTTTAAGGCCCTAAAACCAACAGTTTTTTAGATATTCCCAGAAAACTAATTTCATTTCATAAACTAATGAACAAATAAAAGCCGGTAACCATGGCAACAGATTCTCAGAGGTCCATCTATTGCTGTAAGACGCAATGCAATTCCATTAATTACATTAGTGTGTAAGTTTTCAAAGGCTAGAAGGTTATCACGGAACCAAATTAAGCCGTAAAATTCATCAATACGTATAATGCACTTAAGGGGGTCAAGGGGTACTCTAGAATTTTTTCACGCGATTTACATCTGCGGGTGTGGTACGGCAGGTCTATTATATTCATATCCCTGTATTATATTATTACTATTAGTATTATATTATGGCATTCAACGACGAGACAAAGCCCCTCGGTGCCAGAAACAAAACTCGGGGGCCCTAAAGGGTCCTCGAAAAGTAAATTATAAGGCTCTAAATCCAACAGTTTCTGAAATATTCCCAGAAAACTAATTTAATTTAATTTAATTTAACAAACTAATGAAGAAATGCAAATCGGTAACCTTGACAACATTATCTCAAGGGGTGGCATCCAAATTTCCATCTATTTCTGTAAGAAGCAATGTCACTCCATTTATACCTTGCCACGGTGGGTGAGTGGATAGCGTGTCGGTCTACTAACCCCAAGATTGCAGGTTCACTCCTGGCCGTGGTACAGGTCGGACGTTTGTTTTAGACGAGTGAAAAATCTTAATGGAAGCCTGGTGGCGAGTTACTACAGTACCTGTGTTGTTATCTGCTGCCCCAAGCGCTCCGATGATTGATAAAACTGTTTCACACTATTGCTGAAGTATAGTCACTGGCAAATATAATGACGTTCTGTTCGTAACTACGTAACGTGTACTTCCGTGTCACACAATACTTCGACGTGGACTGTACTGTCTGCTCAAGTCTGGAATTCCATTATATCAGATCGGTGGTGACAAATGAGAAGTGATAGGGTGAGAGAGTGACTGTGTACAGGCTCACCCGCAGGCTTCAAGGTCAAGGGCAATCGTCCAAAACAAACGTCCGGCCTGTACGTGATTTCTGAAAGGCGGTAAAAATTTGACTCGCATGTCATACGATGTTGGCATGTCAAATAACCCATTTGAATTCAGGAGGCCATGTTCATAATGGCAAAATTAACCTCAGGAGTTTCCGCCAACAAAATGTTCCTCATTTCTCTACTAGAAAGCGCTATAGTGTTCAAGGATCTTAGATATCTATCCTCCTTGACTTTCATAGTGGTTCAAGGAACAACGAAATTTCGACATGCAAGCTACCCTCTGGGTGTGAAATTACGAATCTATCACCCGGCTTCGAGGCCATACGATATTATTATTATTAGGCTACTCCATTTATTACATTTCTGTGAAAGTTTGCAAATGGCTATAAGGTTATCACGGAACCAACGTAGACTGTATAATTCGTCAATGCAAAGGGGGTCAAGGGGTAACCTAGATTTTTTTCATGCAATTTCACGTGGGACATATAGTATAGAAAGTCTATTATATCTACAAACAGCAACATTATTTTCAAAAATTTCTGAATTGAATCAGCATTTTGTGCGGCTTTTAAGAATTTGGGCCACTTGAGGCTAAAGAACCTGAATTTTCATGCACCACAAGCCTTTATAATTTATGAAGAGAGATCTTCCTGTGTGTAGGGACCTAACACAACGTAGAGGGTCCTTTTTATATGAGGTGTATTGCGTTTCGTCTACAAGGCTTTCAAGTCTATTTCACGTCAGGAAGTACACGTTAGGTGAATTTAGTTTGAGAGCACATTTTAACTAATCCTTTTTTTTTTGTCCACATACGGGTTCATCGTAGGGATGATTTTGTTTGATACGTATGGTAGATATATCCATATTTGGATATCCGGGTGATATGTTGTAGACAATAGAATTGTCTGCCTGTCTTTCTGTGTATCTTTATGTACGCCTATAAATCGTGTTCGGATGCTTGGTGCATCGTAAAATTAGGTATGGTAAACATGAGTCAATACACCAATCATTTATAAAAATCCTCACCGTACTTTTCATACAGTAGAAGGGTGGATATAAGGAAAAACTTCTCAAAATACATGCTAAAATAGGCGATTTTTAAAATTATCCTAGAAGGACGATCAAAGCATATGTTGCGCTTCTCATTTTGAGACACAAAATTCGCGAGTGTATAAGGGGTCTCCGGAAACCACATTTTAAGGCTCTTAAATTAACAGTGTGTGTGATATTCCCAGAAAACTAACTTCGTTCTGATAAACTTATGAAGGAATGACAAACCGCTAACCATTGCAACAGTAGCTCAATTGATAATGTATGGTGTTAATATATAACACCGTTCGAAGAACGGGTACTTCTGCTAGTTATTTATAATCCAAAATTGACTCATCACCGCAGGGCTCAAACCACTACACCTAGAAAGCTGAAATTTTGCATGTTGTTTGATCCGAGTATGCAGAGACTCACTAAGAAATGGTTTTTGAAAATTCAATTCGTAAGTGACTTTTTTCGGCCCTTTGGCATTGACCATCTAAAATTGTCTCATCGACGCAGGGCTCAAACCACTAGACCTAGAAAGCTGAAATTTCACATGTTGGTTAATCCAAGTATGTAGAGGCCCACTAAGAAACGGTTTTTGAAAATTCAATTTGTAAGTGACTTTTTAGGCCCTTTGGCACTGAGCAAGGACAGTCGGTACAAAGGACGGATTTAGCTCATTTTAAACCGCCAGATACGAGAAACAATACTCGGAGGTCCTGTAGGGACCACGAAACACACTTTTTAAGTTCCTAAAATGAACGGTTTCGGAGATATTCCCAAATAACTGTGTTCCCTCTGAGAAACAGATCAACGTTACTATGGCAACCGCTGAAATTTCACAGACCGGGGATAGTTGTCTGGCAATATATCAAAAACCGTTAGTTTCAGGGCCTTAAAACGCGGGGTTCGGTTCCCACATCTTTGAAGTGGAAACCACGAACATTGCTCCTCTTATTGGAACACGCAAGAAGAGCTATATTCCATATTTCTACTAGCAAATCGACTTGGAAAGTCTCATCTATTATATATAATCCAAAATTGACTCATCACCACAGGGCTCAAACCACTAGACCTAGAAAGTTGAAATTTTGCATGTTTTTTGATCCTAGTATGTAGAAGCTCACTAAGAAATGGCTTTTGAAAATTCAATTTGTAAGTGACTTTTTTCGGCCCTTTGCCATTGGCCATCCAAAATTGTCTCATCGACGCAAGGCTCAAACCACTAGACCTAGAAAGCTGAAATTTCGCATGTTGGTTGATACGAGTATGTAGAGGCCCACTAATAAACTGTTTTTAAAATTCAATTTGTAAGTGACTTTTTTAGGCCCTTTGGCACTGAGCAAGGACAGTCGGTACAAAGGACGGATTTAGCTCATTTTAAGCCGCCAGATACGAGAAACAATACTCGGAGGTCCTGTAGGGACCCCGAAACACACTTTTTAAGTTCCGAAAATGAACGGTTTCGGAGATATTCCCAAATAACTGTGTTCCCTCTGAGAAACAGATCAACGTTACTATGGCAACCGGTGAAATTTCACAGACCGGGGATAGTTGTCTAGCAATATCTCGATAACCGTTCGTTTTAGGGCCTTAAAACGCGGGGTTCGGTTCCCACTCTTTGAAGTGGAAACCACGAACATTGCTCCTCGCATTGATACGCGCAAGAAGTGCTATATTCCATATTTCTACGAGCAAATCGACTTGGAAAGTCTCATCTATTATATATAATCCAAAATTGACTCATCACCGCAGGACTCAAACCACTAGACCTAGAAAGCTTAAATTTTGCATGTTGGTTGAACCGAGTATGTAGAGGCTCACTAAGAAACGGTTTTTGAAAATTCAATTTGTAAGTGACTTTTTTCGGCCCTTTGGCACTGAGCAAGGACAGTCGGTACAAAGGTCGGATTAACTCATTTTAAGCCGCCAGATACGAGAAACAATACTCGGAGGTCCTGTAGGGACACCGAAACACACTTCTTAAGTTCCTAAAATGAACGGTTTCGGAGATATTCCCAAATAACTCTGTTCCCTCTGAGAAACAGATCAACGTTACTATGGCAACCACTGAAAATTCCCAGACGGGGGATAGTTTTCTGGCAATATCTCGAAAACCGTTCGTTTTAGGGCCTTAAAACGCGGGTTTCGGTTCCCACTTCATTGAAGTGGAAACCCCGAACATTGCTTCTCGCCTTGATACGCGCAAGGAGAGCTATATTCCATATTCCCACGAGCAAATTGACTTGGAAAGTCTCATCTATTATTTATAATCCAAAATTGACTCATCACCACAGGGCTCAAACCAATATGCCTAGAAAGCTTAAATTTTGCATGGTGGTTGATCCGAGTATGTAGAGGCTCACTAAGAAACGGTTTTTGAAAATTCAATTTGTAAGTGACTTTTTTCGGCCCTTTGGCACTGAGCAAGGACAGTCAGTACAAAGGTCGGATTTAGCTCATTTTAAGCCGCCAGATACGAGAAACAAATCTCGGAGGTCCTGTAGGGATCCCGAAACACACTTTTTAAGTTCCTAAAATGAATGGTTTCGGAGATATTCCCAAATAACTCTGTTCCCTCTGAGAAACAGATCAACGTCACTATGGCAACCGCTGAAAAATCCCAGACCGGGGATAGTATTCTGGCAATATCTCGAAAACCGTTCGATTTAGGGCCTTAAAACGCGGGGTTCGGTTCCCACTTCGTTGAAGTGGAAACCATGAACATTACTCCTCTCATTGATAGGCGTAAAATGAGATATATTTTATTTATAGTGGTAGTTTTTGGGGGTCGGACACGTTCGTGAGTTTGAGTCTAATTTTATACTCTTTGAGCTGATTATTGTGAGCGAGCTTTCAGATCTTTACTCTAATTTACAATATAAAGATTCTTTCTATTTTGCACGGTATGCTTTCATTTTCTTTATAAATTTGTTTTTTGTTAACTGAATATTTTTGTTTGCCAAATTTGATGTGCTCTTTTTCGTTTTTTACCATGATCAGCAACCCATATTCACAGTCGAATGTGTCGTATTCTACCGTCTGTCACGTTAATTATTATTTTTTCTTAATTAATCTTACTGAGGAATCATGTTGGTATTTTTTCTTTCAGGGCCATTGAATCCCCGCACAAGGCACGGCTTAAACCTAGAAAAGTTTCTGAGTTTGACTAATGTAGTAATGGTGCAACAGAAAAGAGGAGAATTGAAGCTTTTGAAATGTGGTGATACAGGAGAATGATGATCAGATGGGTAGATAGGGTAACAATGGAGGAGGTATTAAGACGATTGGGAGAGGAGAGATGTTTCTGGCGACTGCTAATGAAGAGAAGAGATAGGAGGATAGGACACATATTAAGACACCCGGGAATATCAAGCTTAGTTATGGATGGGAGGGTCGCGGACTAGAACTGTAGGGGTAAACCAGGGTTAAACAGATTATCTCGGATGTAGGGTGTGGTAGCTATGTAGAGATGAAACGATTAGCTCAGGAGAGGGATACATGGAGGGCTGCATCAAACCAGTTAAAAAACTGAAGACTCAAACAACAACAATCAGGAATTTTAATTACTTAGAGAGGCATGTGAGGCAAAAGGGTGGTTGGAGATTTCAACCCCTGGGATGTAACACTGGAAGAGACTGCATAATGTACATCAGCGGCCAAGGTGAGAGATATTTAACTATAGGTCTATTAATAGCGATATGTTGACGTTCAAATCATCAATAAGTATGGCCAAATTTCATCCAGAATAGCTTAAGTAAGAATACTTTTAATTCCCCTTATTGCGATAGATTTTCCATTCCAGTGTGCAAGAGTGCATTTCCCTCTTCAAACAATATTCGCAATTTCTTTAACAAGCGCAAAGACACACACTTAACAGTAGCACGTGTACATTTAGACAAAAATCATTTTTTCCCATGGGCAACTGTATGTGGCGTGCTCGCGAGCATCCGGACAACAAAATCTTTATGTCTCAGCAGAAGATGGCAAAACCAAAAACGTAATTTTAAAATGTGTTAACATAATGTAACATCGAACCCTGAAGACATTCACAACTCTATAAAATTTCCACTTTGCTGCTCATATCAATGTACTGTATGTAACAGAATATTCAGAATTAGAATGGACCCACCTATAGCCGTGATTGCTGTAATAGTATAGACCAATTATCAGCAATAATGCATCGTCCCCATTGTCTTGATCGCGGGCGAAGCCGCGAGTACCTGCTAGTATCAATATATCAGAAAGTATGCAAGCCAATAGCTCTAAACTTTGCACACGTATAGTACCTGGCATTCTAGATGAATTTGCAGTAACTAATATAGGCCTACGCCAGAGCTGCCAACATGATTCTAAGCCTGCTGATAGGTCCAATTTTAAAATGCATGTAACTTCTATACTAACTAATGGATTTCAATCAAAATTGGCACAACAATAGATCATATTATTTGAGATTATTTCTGACCAATTCATGCATGACATTGTTGCCAACATGATTTTACGCGTGCTGTTAGATCCAGTGTTTAACTGCATGTAACGTCCATGCTATTCATTGGACTCCAACCAAATTTTGTATTCTGTACCTTAAGAGATGGAACTAAGAATATATTCAGTCACCAGGGCTGCCAACTGTAGTGCTCTATTAGGCTACATTATGCCAGGTATACAGTATTTCGAACTAATTAGAAATTTCGATATTAGCAACTTAATGTCGTCATTATTCTAGATAGATCCATATAGATTAATCATTGGCATGCATCTTAAATGTTAAGAAAAGTAGGCTCTATAGTTCGTCACGGAAATTCTTGTTTCTCAATAATTTTCTCTCTTGCTTCTCTATCATCATATATATTATTTCAGTAGTATAGATCCCTTCTGCGGCGCTCACAAGCGACCGATCGTGACAAATGAGCAGTCAAATGAAAGAGAATAGACATTAGCAGTGACGAATTGTACTCTAATTTCATAATATCTTTAATTTCTTTAAAAATGACTTTTAAAAAACTGTACGAAGTGTGCGATTTGCAGATACTGTTGCTGCAGGACGATACGTTCCATAAAATTGCTGTCCACTTCACATTTTGGCCGCTGTGACGCCTATTTCGTGTCATTTTAACATTCTGAGGTCTTTCCTTTATCATTTTGCATGGATTTCAGAAACAGTAATTTAAAGGAATGAGTACCTTACTCAATTCGTATAATTTCACAAATATCGAATAACTGGTGAGTGTTACAGCCAATGGACTAATGGACTCAGCTCACAAATGGCATTAGCGGTGACGAATTGCATTATAATTTCATTAATATCAATTTTTGTAAGAAGTGTGCGATTTGCAAATACTGTTGCTGTAGGGAAATACGCGGCACCATTGTGTTCAGTTCGCAATTTGGCCGTAGGGATGCCTGGAACGTAAATGGTGTTTTATAATCATTTGGTTCAAATAAAACCATAACAACCTTTCTCCTTAAGTCTCTTATTATAAACCTATTGGGGAAAGTGTGGCTTATTAACAAGCGAGATTTCTCGCACGGGTCCGCTAGTGGGTTTAATAAGAGATCTGCCTCCAATGAACAAGGTTTCCGAGGCGTATAATGCTTCAGGTTTGATGACTGTGTTATAATGTCGTAATTTAGCTTTCCAGTATTTTGATTTTTGTGTTATATCTGTACCAGCTTGGGTTATTATCATTATTATTAATATTATTATTTTTGCAGTACATATAACACATTGCTGGTACATTACAACATAACTATACAGGCTTCAGGGAACCAAGTACAGTTACGGAAACAGCAACTTCTACGCTGTAATGTCGCTACCCATGAAGTTCCGAACGATTCTGGTTGTTGATAGAACTACTGCCTTCTGCATTAGTTTGTACAGTTGCGTATTCAGATCCAGTTCTTTAAGACCTTGGAGCAAGGTTTTAGGGATCACGCCCGTACTTGAGACAATGATAGGTATGGTCTTTACCCGTTCTACATGCCATTGTCTTTTGATTGGGTCGACCAATTCGCAGTATTTACTGATCTTTTCTATGTGTTTAGACTGGAGATTCTTGTTGTTGGGAAACGCAACATCAATCAAGGTAGTTTGCTTGATTATTTTGCTGACAACCACCAAATCCGGCCTGTTGTGTGATACCGATTGACCAGTCAAAATAGTTCGGTCCCAATACAACTTTTATTTCTTGTTTTCAAGAACACACTCTGGCTGATGTTAGTGGTACGGAACTTTCTTTCCTTTTAGAAGCTGAAACTTATCATCCAACTCCTGATGCAAGATTTTAGCAACTGCATCATGCCTTTGTTTGAGCTCCGTCACCAGGAAATATCTACATGCAGATGTAATATGCTGTATTGTTTCTGACTGTTGACAGCCGTAGCACCACTTATCATCTGGAACAGCGGGATCTTTTACAATGAACTTGAGGTTGTTCCTTGTAGGGATGACTTGGCCTTGAATTTCAAGCATAAAACCTTTAGTTTCTGGAAAGATCTCTCCTGAAGTGAGCCAGTAGTTTGACGCAGTTATATCAACATTTGCTTGACTCACCTCATTTGGATGTCTTCCGTGCAAAGGTTTTGCTAGCGCCATATCGTCGGCATACACGTAGAATGTGATCTGTTCTTTCTGGCCGTCGATGCTATCAATAATATCCGCTGTGGAGATATTGAACAACAAAGGGGCTTACTGGGTCTCCTTGTGAGACCACATTGATCTGTGATATCGGAGTTGAAGTCAGGATGTTATCTATAATTACTAGTTCATTTGTCTGCAGAATGCTGTCAAAGATAATCGCTGGTGGCTTCGCTGGCGTAGTTGGTAGCATGCTGAGCTTCTATGCCCAAGATCGTGGGTTCAAACCCGGCCGAAGACGTCGTATTTTTTAAGAGCGTTAAAAATCCCTCAGTATGCCTTCCTTCGGAGGGGAAGTAAAGCCGGTGGTCCCATGTCATAGATTTATGGCATGTTAAAGAACCTTCCACTAATTACACCTGTGTGAAGCTAATTTGTAGGTTAGGTTAAACATTTGACAAACGCTCTTAGGTTCCGACGTTCGTCGCCAGGAGTCGACCGCGATGGCATCTGGTAACCAGTTCTGAACTAGTAGTCGTTGACGGTTGCGTTTGGCGGCAAAAGTAGGAACTACCTCGAAAAATTCAATATCTGCAGTCCTTACTTGAATTGAAAACAGATAACACACACTAATACAGTCATCACAATTAACACCGGTTATCAGACAGTTTCTACACACACCAAAAGTACACGGAGCTACATGACCGCGTTGTCGCTGCCCCTAAACTGAGGAACCAACCAAGGTAATCGCTAGATACTTGTCTGCTGAAACCATATGCCGCAGCTTATCGACAAGTATTTGGCGGTCCATTAGGTCGAAGGCCTCCCGATAGTCGATGAATACAACGTGGAAATTACTTCTTTGATGTTTCCTTGATTTCTTCCATAAGGTTATTTATTGCCTGATACGTCGTCTGGCCACTTCTAGAAAATGATTGGGAAGTCGAAGCAAATAATAATATAAATAAACATTCATGAAACTAAAAGCTATTGGTTTCTGTTCCATGAATGTGTATTGCTAGTTGCTTCGACTTTCCAATCATTTTTCTTGACCTTCACTAACACCTGATATGTGATTGCTCGCATGCATGCTTGGTTAATGAATTTATACCGACGATATACACATCATGTTGGCAAAAACGCAAATATCATAACATAAAAAGACAAATAGTAAAGATTGTTATCAAGTCATTTGGAGGTTAGAAGGAGCCATACTATGCACTTTACTTTACTCCACCTGGAAGAGAGATTTTCATAAGAAAGTATTTTTGGCAAGTTAATTGATTATTACTACTTACATGTCAAGTATGCTTGAATATTAGTAGCTATTATAATTTTTTTTTACGAACATTGTGTTGCCATTGGATCAGATAAATCTTCAGAGTGAAGAATCATCTTGAATATTCGACCGTTTTCTGATAATATTTATTTACTTTTATTATCGAAAATTCTTCCAATTTTAACGACGATTTACATGCCTTCTCACATATCTACTGTACATTCGAAAAAAGAAGTCTCCTATTAATATGTTTTTCGAAATACTAATAGAATATTAACATAGAATTTTAAAATGGTTTGTCTAATTGCATAACAATTCATATAATTACAAGTTTTTCATTAATTTAAATTAACACTATTAGTAACGATGCACATTTTAGCCTACTTTTCACATTTTGCAAAAATGAGGAAAAAGTGGACTTATGAGATCGGGCAAATGTGTGTCTGTCTGTCTGTCTGTCTGTCTGTCACTCTGTCCTTCTGTCTGTCTGGCTGTGTGTGTGCCCCCCCCCCCTATCAACTCCTAAACGGATGCAGCAATCGTAACCAAATTTAGTATGAGTAAAGATGTATACCGGAATATCCCAAGCCCATATTTGAAAATGATGTCAGTGCTACCAACTACTGAAAAATCGCACTAGAAATTTGAGCTCCATGTTGTATATCTCGGAAGGTATGCATGGGAGCTATTCCAAAATTGGCACACATGTAGATAATACTATTTCAGTCTAATTTCCAGGAGGCCATACATGACGGTGTTGCCAAAATAATTTTCAGTCTTCTGATAGGTCCAATTTTTAAATGCGTATATCTTCTATACTATCAATTGGATTTCAACCAAATTGCCTATGTGCTATGTGTACATAAACAGATATGACTGAGCGTATTCTTAAGAGCCACCAGAGCTGCCAACTGTTAATAAATGCTCTCAATTTTTTCCAAATACCCATATATCAGAAAGTATGCAAGCCGACAGCTATAAACTATCCACACGTATAATACCTGACATTCTATATTAATTTGGAGTAACGTATATACGTCAGTGCAACCAACATGATTCTAAGCTGCTGAGAGGTCCAAATTTAAATACATGTAACTTCAATACTATCATTTGGATTTCAACCAAATTTCGTATGTGCTATGTGTACCATGACAGATAAGACTATGCGTATTCTTAAGAGCAACCAGGGCTGCCAACTGTTAATAAATGCTGTCTCTATTTTTGTTACCCTAATATCAATATATCAGAAAGTATGCAAGCCAATAGCTCTAAACTTTGCACACGTGTAGTACCTGGCATTCTAGATTAATTTGGAGTAACTAATATACGTCAGTACTGCCAACATTATTCTAAGTCTGCTGATAGGTCCAATTTTAAAATGCATGTAACTTCTATACTAACTAATGGATTTCATTCAAAATTGACACAACAATAGATCATATTATTTCAGATTATTTCTGACCAATACATGTATGTCATTGTTGCCAACATGATTTTACGCGCGCTGTTAGATCCAATATTTAACAGCATGTAACGTCCATGCTATCCATTGGACTTCAACCAAATTTTGTATTCTGTACCTTAAGAGATGGAACTAAGAATATATTCAGTCACCACGGCTGCCAACTGAAGTTCTCTATTAGACTACATTATGCCAGTTATACAGTATTTCGAACTAATTAGAAATTTCGATATTAGCAACTTAATTTCGTCATTATTCTAGATTGATCCATATAGATGAATAATTGGAATAAATCTTAAATTTTAAGAAAAGTAGGCTCTTAACTCGCCACGGAACTTCTTGTTTGACAATCTATTCAACCTTTGACTGTGCTCCTGTTTCCTGTCCACAATGCTCTTGTCTTCTTATTTTCATTTGCTTTAAAGTTTGTATTCTTAATTTTGTTTCTGAATTCTCCTCTCTCTCCTATCATTTGCCTGTCAATCCCCACCTGCCTTGAGACTTCATCTATTCGACGATAGGCCTAACAATTAGTTTTCTTGCTTGAGCTGTTTACTACTTCAAAGATCTTCTTCGTAAGTTTGCTGATGTCCATTCTCTGCGTGTGCCCGTAAAAATGTTAGTCTGCGTTTTCTGATCATATCGGTGAGTCTGTCTGTATACTCGCATAGTCCTTTGGTAGGTCTTTTCATCCATATGTCATCTCTGTGTATTGCTCCAAATATTTTGATGAGCATTTTGCGTTCTATTTTGTCAGTTTCTAATACGCCTCTTACTCCAATTGTTGTCGTTTATTTTATTTATAGCGCTAACTTCCTTTTCCTTTAATTCTCAAAAGGGATGATTGATGTATTGTAGACCAATATTGCCACGTGCGGAATTCCGATATCCCTTAGTGCCCCCATGACTTTGAACCTGATCTGGCTTTATAGCCCAACCAATCGGGCGTCTCAATCGATATCATCTTCAAACAAGTATTATAGGCAGGCACGACGCGCCTTCAAGCGGAAGAGCTCGATCATTGTACCACGATGCATTGTGTTGTACTCTCTGAAGTTAATGCGATTGTTGATTACCTTATTATCTCAGAGACTACATGAATAATGCAGCGGACTTTCCATTAACTGTGATATGTTGCGAAAGGGCTAAGATCAGTGGCGCTCGAAATCTGTCACTTTGTGACATAACGTTACGCTCTCTCTCTCTCTCTCCTTACCACATTGAAGGACAAATTCATGATCCGCAGTGTACCGTACGTCATATTTTGCATATTTGAGCAGTTGACATCTTCAGAGGTTTACATGCAATGAACTCTTTACTGAGGAATCATTAAAGATTATCAATAGTTGCATTGTGGTTAAACTAAATAAAAGAATAACCAGTAACTATCGACAATGTTGGATTTAAATGAAGTTAAATTAAATAACATTTTGAACTGTCAGAATACATTATAAAGGGAAATATACTTTTTGCAGCTTTTCAATTTGTATAGGCAACACTGAAAAAAGAATGGCTTCATATCTCTACAAAGGAAATAGAGCCTATTGAAACAAAAGCTTGATTCTTTTCAGTCGGTCAACACGATTGTGCCCAAATGAGATGGGAATTACATGAGCTTAATAAATACACTTGGTTGACCAATTTCGATCGTCAAGCGATCATCGTCAAATCCATTGCACTTAGGCTATAAAATATATGTCTGAAAGTATGGGTGAATATATTTACAATATATATATATACAAGCTGACCCGGCAGACGTTGTCCTGCCAATCAAAGAAAGTGTTGTAACTTTGTTTCTTGAAGTGCTTTTGTATACACAATATTTTTTTCAATTTCTGTTAACTGCCTCTAAACTATCGTGAATTGAATTAACTAATTTAGAAACATTCGTTGTAGCGTGCACAACAACTCTCCAAAGTTTCATCGCAAACGGATAAATGGCATTTAACGCATAGGGGATTTGGTTTAAATGATTCGTGGGCTGTCACTCTTTTGTTGAATCTACTCGTGCTCTACCAACTGTGAAATGGATTTACTAAGTTAGAAAGCTTCACGTAAGTGTACACAACAACGCATCAAAGTTTCATCGCAATCGATGGATAGTATATGAACGCATACAGGATTTTGTTGGAACGCTTCGTGCGTCGTCACTCATTTGTTACATCTACTCGTGCGCTACCAATATTGTAAAATGGATTTACCAAGTTGAACACCTTCCCTGGCGTGTATACAACAACTCATCAAAGTTTCATCGGAATCGGATGACTAACATATGAACGCATAAGTGATTTTCTTTAAACGATTCGCGTGCCTTCACTCATTTGTTGAATCTGCTCATGCGCTACCTATTGTAAAATAGATTTACTAACCCTGAAACCTTCTCTGGCGTGTACTCAATGATTCACCAAGGTTTGATCGCAATTGGATGAATGATATATGACCGCATACTGGACATTGTGGAAACGATTCGCGTGCCGTCGCTCATTTGTTGAATCTACTCGTGCGCTACTTATTACAAACTGGATTTACTCAGAAAGAAACATTTCCTGGAGTGTACACAACAATTCACCAAAGTGTCATCGCAATCGGATAAATGGTATATGGACGCATACGGGACTTTGATTAAAAGTTCGCGCGTCGTTGCTCATTTGTTGAATCTACTCGTGAGCTACCAATTGTAAAATGGATTTACTAAGTTAGAAACCCTCACGTAAGTGTACACAACATCTCACCCAAGTTTCATCGCTATCGGACGAATGGTATTTGAACGCATACGGGACTTTGTTGAAACGCTTCGCACGTCGCCGCTCATTTGTTGAATCTACTCGTGCGCAACCTCCTGTGAAATGGATTACTAAGTCAGGAGCCTTCACTTAAGTGTACACAACAACTCATCAAAGTTTCATCTCAATCTATGAATGGAATATAAACTTATACGGGATTTTGTTGAAACGCTTCGCGCGTCGTCACTCATTTGTTGAATCTAGTCGTGCGCTACCTAATGTGAATTGGATTTACTAAGCCAAACACCTTCCCTGGAGCTCACTCAACATATCACCCAAGTTTCATGGCAATCGGATGAATGGTATATGAACGCATACGGGACTTTGAAACGCTCTAACGTGCAGAGACAAACAGTAGAATTCGACATCACTGCCACCTTTGGTATAAAACACAACTTTTTCGCCACGGGCGGAGTGTATGTAATGGCGGTAGTTGCACAGGTTGCGACCAGGTGGCTCTAACGTGCAGAGACAAACCGTCCAAAGACATCAGCTTTCACGAAGGCCAAGGCTAGTGGTTTCCATGACGACTGTTTTTGACTGTATTGTGGTTCTAAAATTGTGTGTAAATTGTGGTTCTAAAATTGTGTTCATTCCACCTACCGGGTCGGATTGTGAATCTAAACCATACATGGACCCACACTAATATACATACCAAATTCCATCAAAATCGGTTCAGTCGTTTAGGAGGAGTTCATACACATACACACGTGTCGAAGAATTGTATATATAAAGATATTTATTTTTGTTTTATTTATTTATCAAATCACAAACTCCAGCTATGCTAGCCCTTCACGCTTGTACAAATAACAACCAAATAACAATTTAAAGTAAAATATAAAATAACATTTAACAAATCACCAAACAAAACAAGTCCAGATCAAGAGCCGTAGAATGTCCTTGCTCGTAGCCGTGTCGTCAATGGCCAAGATGACAGTTCTAAATACAGTTTAAGTTATCCTTCGCCTGCTTTTTTAGTTGCAGTATTGGTTGAGATAATGCAACTCGTCAATATGTGGTATAGTTCATCTACAGTAAGTTTGCACTTTTTTGACAGTACTCGCGGTAACAAACACTCCTACAAAGCATATCAATCCGGCTCTACTACGTGCATTCCAGCCAGTGAGCTATCACCCACATGGTAGCCAGCAATGGCCGCTGTATTCCGTCAAGGTGTCAACAGCTGTTATGAGTTGCCTAAACCTGCATTCATCTCGCAATATCAATTCATTGCCGTTTTTAAAGGAAACTTGCATTTCTTTGTGACATTTATCAAATAATCGTTCTAACAGCACACCTAAAACACACTGACGGCTCGCTGACAGAATGTTACATCATTGGGCGCGCTTTAACCTAGACCTTGGCTATGACGCAGCAGCTGATAACTTAGATGCGAGAGTGGAATTATTTTAGGCCCATCATTTCACAGCTCGAGGAAAATGCTTACCAAGGTATGGTCCTTAAGACGATACGATCATTACTTGACCTGTTGGATTGATATTAAAATAAAACGTACGAAACATTTCACCTTGTAAGTTAACTTTTTAGGCCTACACAACAATTCATATTTTAGGCCTACGTTTTTTGCACAAATCATGCCATATGAAAATTAATCACCAGGCCAATGTCCTTGGGGAAGTCAATAGTTCTGCTGCCTTTTCTTTTACCATCAAAAATAGAGAAATAAAATAAATATCTTGAACAAGAAATTCCGTATCTGCTTCCGACTCGATATTCAAAACAAAGATGTCCGACCTGGTGACATCTCAGGCTACATAATTATTTACTCAACATTTAAGATAACCACTATATATTTATCTGAAAAGTGAACACGCGTTCGCATGGAAATAATACGTTTAGACGACATTGCGCAATATTATCAATTATAATTATTATTAAGGCAGATGAACACAGTAAAGCGTCCATTACCAACCGCACGCCAATCCCACGAGCACGTGGTAGTTCATTTTGATAATGCAACTTTTCAGTCTGGCCGACAGAATATGTTGCCAATATATTCACAATTACTGGAACAAGCGAAAAAATAACCTGAAAAATCTTACATGTCAATAAAACATGTGTATATTTGTTATGGACTATAGGTTATAAAATGAGCCTTTACTTATGAAGGTTGGCAACCCTAGCTGTCAAAAAAGTGCAAACTTACAGTAGATGAAATATAGTTGTGGTCTATGTGATGTTTTGTTGAGATACTGTAAGAGGTGGTTGACCTCTGGAATTTGCTTGTTTGGAGTGAATATGCGGTTGTTGTAATTGGTCAATTCAGATTGTATTGTGCAGGCTACATATCTGGTTGTGTCTTGCGCGGTCCTGTTGAGAGCAGTTAACTTGGTCACCTTCTGCACTCGACTGAAGGGAAATTCCTGTGTGTGCGGGTCCCTTATCTCGTAGAGCTGTTCCCCCTTTCGCATTCCTAAGTGCTATGGGCTCCTCGTACAAATGTGCCAGTAAGTTGCCAAGTCCAGTCTCTCTAATGTGGTGTATGTCACTGTATTCAGAATAATCTTCAACTATTAAAGACCTGGATTCAAACTCTCCACGCATAAGCTAAAAACAGCCCTCTTTAAGCCCAACCGGACTAATGGGAATGTACCGGCACCTTTAATACTACTATTAATACAGGCCTTGGTTTATTGCAGAAAAAGAAACATCGTACATCCTGATCCAATAACATATTTTCCTTATAAATCCCTTATCTAGCTTGGCTATATCTTTATGTTTTGTCTAGTTTCCGACGGGGTGTGGTTTCTAGTAGAGTGAAGAGGGGTGAACTCTCCATGAATGTGTGTCTGTTCATTTCTATTTTTTTATTTTTAGCTAAGTGTATCTCGATTGCTTCCTTTATATCAAGAGCTCTGCTTTTCGGTTAATGAAGAATTATTTTAAGTCGGTTTCAATGTTAGAGAAACTGTGTCCAGCGTCGCACATGTGTTCGCATACGGCCGAGTGCGTCCCGTATTTTATCGCATTTCTACGTTCATTGTATCGTGCATCCACTCTTTTCCCACTCTGACCGATGTAATTTGATTGACACCCTGTAACTTGGCACGTAATGGAATATACTCCTGACTTTGAATACGGGTCTTGCTTATTTAGATGACTATTTTGCAGTTGCTTTCCAGTTGTGTTATTCGTTGTAAATGCTATTTTAGCCCATTTTTATTTATGAAAAAAAAAAAATAGGCTTACGAGATCACCTTTCGTCCGTGTGTGTGTGTGTGTGTCTGTGTACGCGTGTGTGTGTGCATCCCTGTGTGAGACAACCCTAATAACTTCTAAATGGCTGCGGAGATTTAAGTGAAACTCGGTAAGGTCCTAGTACTATTTTAGCTGACCCCGACCGTGCCCTTCAAATTTGATTACGTCTCACGAACCCAACATGGCGGCCGTGCAAAATATTTCACCGGCATTCTATATCTGCGCAACTATTACTCATATCACCCTGAAAAAGTGTACGGTGATAAAGGGCACTACTAGACGTTCACACATGTGACGTTCATAAACCTGCTTATTAAAAGATGAACATGGCGGCCAATCGAAGTTGAAACATTTAAATATACTTTTCTCGGGATTTAACCATCCGAACGCAGTGAAACTTGGTACAGCAAATGACTATACGAATTTAGTCCAAATGTTTACATAGCCTCAAGATGGCGGCTGTGCGAAATTTTAAAATTAAGTTTATATTTCTTGTGTTCTAATCGTGCGATCGAAATCAACGGTCAATTAATGAACTTACACAATAATTCTCATCTAATAGTACATAACTCTATGGCCTACATATATTAAAATCCAACATGGCGACCATCCGAAATATTTAGACGGTTCTCAATATCTATTAATCTATAACAGCAATCAAACCGAAATGCTGTCTGTTGGTAGAAGCTATAAAAATGTTCACCTATGGGACGTTCAATAACCTGGTGAGCACAAATCCACCTGGCGGCGACGCAAAATGTAAATATGCAAATGGACGTTTCTCGTGATTTAATCATCCGAGCGCAGTGAAACTTGGTACGGTATATGCTTATATGAATTTTAATCCACTGGCGTCTATTTAATTTAAATTGTTTTCATAACCACAAGATGGCGGCTGAGCGAAAATTTAAAATCTCGTTTTTATTTCATGTGTCATAACCATGCCTTTGAAGTTTGAATTAAACACCTACAGAATGATCTTCATGTAATAGTACATACCTCTTAGGCCTATATATATAAATCCAATATTACGACCATCCGAAATATTTAGACGCTTCCCAATATCCACCTATACTATATTACAGTAATCAATCTGAAAATGTGTATGTTTATAGAAGCAATTAATATAAGTATGATATATGAAAGTAGGCTTTTTAGTTCTTCACGGAACTACTTGTTATGCCTTTTTAACAGATTAGTGATTTTATATGTATTCGCGTTCACATAATTAAGAAGCGCGAATTTTTTGTCATGATTGTTCGGCTTTTGAATCGTTTTATTTTTATGTCTGGCTACAATTTGATCTATTTTTATGGACGGAATATTGTTTCCTTTGCTATTTGATTGATTATTCTGATTTTTAGCCTATTTTCAATTTTGAAAAAATAGGCTTATGAGATCACCTTTTGTCCGTGTGTGTGTGTGTGATTTGTGTGTGTGTGTCCCCCTAATAAAATCTAAACGGCTGGAGCGATTTCAATGAAACTCAGTAAGTTCATAACACTATTCCGGGCGAACCCGACTGTGCCCTTCACATTTTGTAACGACTCACCAATCCAACATGGCGGCTGTGCGAAATATTTCACCAGCATTCAATATCTCCGAAACTATTACCGATATTACCCTGACATTTTGTATGGTGATAAAGGAAACTACTATAAGTTCACTTATGTGACCTTTGAAAACCTCGTAACTACAAAACCAACATGGCGGCCAAGCGAAGTTGCGACTTTTAAATATACGTTTCTCGCGATTTAACCAACCAAACGCAATGGAACTTGGTTCAGTATATGTTTGTATACATTATAATGCACCGACATCTATCTTCGTTCAATTGTTTACATAACCACAAGATGGCGAATGTGCGAAATATTTCACCGGCATTCTATATCTCTGAAACTATTAGCGGTATCTCCCTGAAATTTTGTACGGAGATAAAGAGTACTACTGGAATTTCATCTATAAGACTTTCAAAAACCGGTTAACTAAAAAACAAATATGGTAGCCAAGCGAATTTGAAAATTTTAAATAGACCTTTCTCGCGATTTAATGTTCCAAACGCACTGAAATCTGGTACAGGAAATATTTATACACATTGCAATGCACTGGTATCTAATTTAGTTCAATTGTTTACATAACCTCAAGATGGCGGCTGTGCGAATTTTAAAATTAAGTTTTTATTTCTTGTGATGTAGTCATGCGGTCGAAGTGAAAGTTTGAATAATGAACCTACGCAATAATTTTCCTTTAATGGTACATGACTCTATGGCCTATACATTTAACAATCCCACATGGCGACCATACGAAATATTTAGACGGCTCTCAATATCTACGAATCTATTATAGCAATCAAACTGAATTTTTAATGTTCATAGGGGCTATGAACTTAAGTTCACCTATAGGACTTTAAATAACCTGGTGATCACAAATCCAACATGGCGGCGACGCGAAGTATAAATATTCACATGAACGTTTCTCGCAATTTAACCATCCGAGTGCAGTGATACTTGGTACAGTAAATCCTTATACGAATGGTAATCCACTGGCATCTAATTTATTTCAATAGTTTCCATAACCTCAAGATGGCAATGTGCGAAATTTTAAAATCTCCTTGTTACTTCTTGTGTCCTAATTATGCGATCGAAGTTTGAATACTACAC
This sequence comes from Meconema thalassinum, assembly GCA_946902985.2. Classification (NCBI taxonomy): domain Eukaryota; kingdom Metazoa; phylum Arthropoda; class Insecta; order Orthoptera; family Tettigoniidae; genus Meconema; species Meconema thalassinum. The sequence goes on along the minus strand of OX336388.2, from coordinate 2,012,276,451 downwards.
GTACACAGTAATCTGCAGGTAACAGTACATAACTCTAGGACCTACATATGTAAAATCCAACATGGCGACCATCCGAAATATTTAGTTGGTTCTCAATATCTACGAATCTATTACAGCAATCAAACTGAAATTTTGTATGTTGTTAGTGGCAATTAACATAAGTAGGATATATGAAAATAGGCTGTATAGTTCTTCACGGAACTACTTGTTTTTCTTGTAATTGTCTTTTGACATGCGTATGTTTAAAGCCCTGTGTATCATTGAATCCAACCCCGCTAATTTATGTGTACTGGGGCGATTGGACTTATTGTCAATTGCATACGAAGTTTGTGTAGATTTTCGGAATATGGTATATGAGGACTCATTATCTTTACGTTCGATAGTTATGTCGAGATAATTTATTTTCCGATCGGTTTCGGGTTTCTTAGTGAATTTGATAGAGTGGTTTAGTCTATAAATGGTTTGGAGAATTGTTTCTTCGCATGTTAATTCAGTGTCGTAGATGCAAATCTACGGATCTTTACCACGTTACCATTCCCTTTATCGAGGTATTTTCTAGGAACGCATTTTTCAGTGTGTTAATGAAGATGTCGGCGATTAGCCCGCTTATTGGTGACCCCATTGCTAGGCCCTCTGTTTGTAAAACACGGTTTGGTTGAGTACGACCCTCAGTAATCTAAAGACCTTTCGGTTTTGTTTTGCCGAATTGTTGGACTTTAAGTTGTTTTTGTTCATATTGATTGCTTCATTAATTGCATTGTTGCTGCACATGTTAGTTATATCGATGGATACTAGCCCCAAGCTAGGTTTCATTTTTAACATGTTTAATGTAGTTACTAGTTCCGCTGTGCTTTTTACAGAATTGTGATTGTCATGGGAAAGGTGGTATTCAAATTTTTAGGAATTCTTTACTGATTTTGTAATTTAGCAAAGTTCCTGCAATTAACTGTTGGTATCATTAGGCACTCCTTTTTCTGTATTTTTGATAGTCCCCTCTAGCACGGTACTTTCGTGTTCATATTTATTAATTTTGATTTTTGGCTCTGGTCAATATGTATTCTATTTCTTTTAACGCACTTTTTATTTGTTTTTAGAATTTGTTGGTAGGGTCTTTGCTTAGTTCCTTGATTTCATTGTTGTTCAGAAATTCGATTGTTTTATCAATGTATTCTGTTTTGTTCAGCATTACTGCTTTTGTGATGACTATGTCCTTTTCTTTTCTTTTTTGTTTGAATGAATTTACCTCTTTGAGTTGCCTATTGCTATGAAAATGGCTTCAAAAACCATAATGTTCAATAACTCGCATGTGTCATGTTGCCAACATACTGATGGACTTAACGTTTAACTGCATGTAACTTCAACAACATTTAATGGCTAACTAACCAATATTTTTGTATACAGCGTATGCCGTAAGATAAATATTTGTGCTCATTTTTAGCCTACTTTTCACATTTTGCAAAAATGAGGAAAAAGTAGACTTATGAGATCGGGCAAATGAGTGTCTGTCTGTTTGTCTGTCTTTCCTTCTGTCTGTCTGTCTGTCCTTCTGTCTGTCTGTCTGGCTGTGTGTGTGTCCCCCCCTATCACCTCCTAAACTGCTGCAGCAATCGAAACAAAATTTGGTATGAGTAAAGATCTATACCTGAATATCTCACGGCCATATTTGAAAATGATCTCAGTGCTACCAACTGCTGAAAAATCGCAATTGAAATTTGAGCTCCTTGTTGGATATCTTGAAGGGAAGGATTGAATGGGAGCTATTTCAAAATTGGCACACGTATAGATAATAGTATTGCAGTTTAATTTCCAGGAGGCCATACATGGCAGTGTTGCCAAAATGATTATAAGCCTGCTGATAGGTCCAAATTTTAAATGCATATAACTTCTACACTATCAATTGGATTTCAACCAAATCTTGTATGTTCTATGTGTACATAAGCAGATATAACTGAGCGTATTCTTAAGAGCCAACAAGGCTGCCAACTGTTGATAAATGCGCTCATTTTAAAAAAATCCAAATACCCATATATCAGAAACTATGCAAGCCGACAGCTTTTAACTATGCACACGTATAGTTCCCGACATTCTATATTAATTTGGAGTAACTTATATACGTCAGTGCTGCCAACATGATTCTAAGCCTGCTGATAAGTCCAATTTTAAAATGCATGTAACTTCTATACTAACTAATGGATTTCATTCAAAATTGGCACAACAATAGGTCATATTATTTCAGATTATTTCTCACCAATACATGTATATCATTGTTGCCAACATGATTTTACGCGCGCTTTATATCCAATGTTTAACTGCATGTAACGTCCATGCTATCCATTGGACTTCAACCAAATTTTGTGTTCTGTACCTTAAGAGATGGAACTAAGAATATATTCAGTCACCAGGGCTGCCAACTGTAGTTCTCTATTAGGCTGCATTATGCCAGTTATACAGTATTTCGAACTAATTAGAAATTTCGATATTACCAACTTAATTTCGTCATTATTCTAGATAGATCCATATAGATTAATCATTGGCATGAATCTTAAATTTTAAGAAAAGTAGGCTCTTTAGTTCTTCACGGAACTACTTGTTAGAGGCTGCATTCTAACCAACTGCCGAATAGGCCTACATCTCTTTGGGAATTTTAGCCATAGACTTTAGTTAGTTAGTTAGTTAGTTATAGTTGTTTTAAGGGGCGGAACTACGAGGTCATCTGCCCCTAGCCATAGACTTTGACTATCTCATAATTCATGCAAAGGAACTATTTCAAACAACCTGTAGTGCTCTATTACGCCTCAATACTTCAGGTATAGTTCGAAAAAATCATAACTGACAGTCAGAGTAACTTAATTCAGTAGTAAAATTACTTTTCTAGATAGGTCTAAACAGATCAGTATTTAGTCTGAATCTTTAAGTGGCTTCGGTGGAGCAGTTGGTAGCATGCTGAGCTTCTATGCTGTAGATCGCGGGTTCAAATCCGGCCAAAGTTGTCGATTTTTTTAAGAGCGCTAAACTCCCTCGGCATGTCTTCCTTCGGAGGAGAAGTACATCCGGCAGGCCCATGTCATAAATTTATTGCATGTAAAAGAACCTTCCACTAACTACAATTATGTGAAGCTAAATTTGTAGGTTATAATTGATTAACGCTCTATTAGTTCCTGCGTTCAACGCCAGTTGTCGGTCGGGGTAGCATCTAGTAGCCAAGTTCGTGGCTAGGTGTCAATGACGGTAGCATTTGGTAGCATACGTAGGAACTACTTGAAATTGACCGTCTGCAATCCTTACTTGAATTACAGATAACACACACTAATATAGTCATCACAATTAACACCGGTTATCAGACAGATTCTACACACACCCAATGTACACGGGGCTACATGACCACGTTGTCGCAGCCCCTAAACTGAGGAACCAACCAGTCTGAATATTCACTTTTGAGAAAATTACGCTGTTTAGTTCGTCACGGTACTACTTGGCTTTTATTGGAGAGGAATAACAAGTTGGGATGATAGAGAAAGGGTTTGGAATTTGGTAACGTGATGAAAAATAATCGCAGTATTATTGGAATAATTCTGGCTGAGTGACGCTGAGTAAAACGACGCGAAATGTGCACAATCCGTCCTAGGTGTGTGTAGAATAAGCTGAAGTGTTTGAAATGCCTCTCCTTTACATTTTCTCAGTGGCTCATGCCATATTTTTCGGCCGCATGGTTATTTAATATACAGCATCATGGATTTACTCCTCAATGTATAACATTCCGAAGGCCATTTAGGTGTAATAGTTCAGTAGGCATGATATTTGAATAAAATATTAATGAGACGTTTCATTCCACTCATCTGTATTCGAGAGGTGCTAGAAATTGCGAAATAATAGAAAATAAGGTTATCTTCCATCCATGATATCTACTCGTATGTCTCCAGTTAGTTATGGAGTAGTTAAATACTATTTGGACATGGCCTAGAGGGTTACATGACATTATTTTCTTACGATACTGTATTGCTTTCTTAAATTTGAAATGTTGTCAAGTCCGTGCTTTACAAACAATAGCTATTTAAAACAATTACCATGACTATTAGGCTTATACAGATAACTTCGGACGTTAGCTGCTATTGTTGGTTATTTAGCCACTTAACGACATCGTGATTATTTAAGCCCATGTACTTGGATGTGTGTAGGATTTCTTTAACGACCTATGTTATTGCGATATCTATACTAGTGTATGTAATTGTATTTGAGCCTAGAATTAGGATAGAGGAGGTGGTGGCTTTAATTTAGTATCATCCCCTCGTATGCCAGAGGTAGATTTAGGAATTTACAGATAACCAATTCTACGAATGGAAATCGAACCCACCTCTTCTTAGTTTTGCTCACGAAGGTGAGTGCACACCGTTGCAGCCCTCAGAGCATAATTATCTTTGTCAGGGACAGGAATCGAATCCGGACCTGCCAGGTGACATCCAAAATTGCTATCCCATACACCACGAGGTGTCTAGTATGTTAGCCGAAGAGATTCAAATGCAATAACAAAAATTTGTCAACCAATAGGTCTACTTGAAAATGGTCACACTGGTCTGATGGGAAAAACAATCTAGTTAGACGGTAGTAAAGGTTGCTTTCGTTTAGTTGAGTTTCGTCCAAAGCCATACAACCATCAGACAACTTCCATCGCGTACCATTATTTCAGTAGACTGAGTTGCATGAGTATTTAAAAATAGTACATTATGCAACGAGCCTATGAAAATGAAAATCCACAGCCTGCTTCCAGTCTCCGACCGGGTCAGGAATGGAATGAATAAAGCCCCGATCTAGCGGCGAGGGTATGAACAGTGCCGGCTGCCGAGGCCTGACGCACTCCTCTAGGGCAATGATTAAATGAATGACAGATGAAATGAAATGATAGTGGAGAGCGTTGCTGGAATGAAATTTTGACAGGAAAAACCGGAGTACCCGGAGAAAAACCTGTCTGCCTCCGTTTTGTCCAGCACAGATCTCACATGGAGTGACCGGGATTTGAACCAAGGATCCAGCGGTGAGAGGCCGGCGTGCTGCCGCCTAAGCCACGGAGGCTTGCAACGAGCCTATAATGGCAATAATTAAGACACGAGTAGCGAGTTATATAATTTCCACACAAGTGACTTAATTACCATTATAGGCGAGTTGAATACGACTGTTTATGTTCGACGATAATTATAAGTATTTTATGATCGAACATAAATAGTCATAAATATCTGTTGAGATTTCACTAGTTTTATGTACTGAACAGAGCGCATGGGACGCAGTGAATACCTTGTATTTTACCACGCCCTCCTGGAACACCTCACTGTGACACTCGCCACGCAGTGAAATTTAAAATAGGGGGCCATAGAAGCGAGCGTATGAGCGATGCTATCCTCACCTAATTGGTCACACAACTGTTTCTTGAGCTCTGATTGGTGGGAGAAACTGTATCATAATGAAAACCTGCACTATAATGAGCCTCATTATAGTACAGTTTTCTGACATATAATATTTACATTTCGCCATGGTCGAACATAGTGGTACATTATGCAACGAGCCTATAATGGCAATAATTAAGACACGAGTATGTTTATAAAACGAGCGAAGCGAGTTTTATACTTTCCATTCGAGTGTCTTTATTACCATTATAGGCGAGTTGCATACGACTGTTTATGTTCGACGATAATTATAATTTTACTATATGTTCTAACATAAATATTCATAAATAACTGTCGAGATTCTATCAGTTGACTTTACAGAAGAGCACTTGCGCTGGATTCCCACTAAGGATAAAAGTCCTTCCAAAGCTTTGTTCTTCTTTTCTTGGGAATTGTGTGGGCTCAGCATTCTAAAACATTGCTTATCCTGAACTAGCACCAACAGATAGCGCACGGGTACTACGTGGGGTCATTTTGTTATTTTGTTCCAATAACACAATATAGGTTGTTACAAACGCTTTAAAATTAAAATGTATCGTATTATCAACTAGTTATCCTTCAAATTCGATGCGTATGGAATGTCAACGGAAGGCAAATCAATGGAGTCACAAACAAAGCAGTCATGACATCTGGCGGAAAAGTTCCGCATAAGAAATCCCTTTACTAAAAAGAGCTCGGTTATTGACTTCCACGGATATAATGTCATATGCCTGCTATCTCCAGTACGTTCTGGCGTGTTTATATCAACCACAGCATTCACATAAATTGAGGGCGAAATTTTACGAATGTAATGCCCTGTGTAGAAATTGGAGTTGCGGATATTAAGGTACAGGGCTATTTCTTTTGCAATATTCCCCAAACATGCAAACATTGGGAACGGTGCACACTTTCCATGTCGAAAATTTATATAGGCTAGAAGGATGGTGTTGCAAACTTCTGGACTTAGGTTCCTAAATTTCTTGCATATTTCATAGTATTTTCCTGTTACCGTAAAGGTTCGAGCTGAGTTAGTCTTTGTGTTTGGAATTGTAACTACAATGGTTGATCGGATATCCTTTACATTTTCAACTATCAAATCATGTAATTCATGTCCGACATTTTGGATTTCATGTTCATGTGCGAAGCTATCAAGTACCTAATTGGTCACACAACTGTTTCATAATGAAAATCTTGAGCTCTGATTGGTTGGAGAAACTGAATCATAACGAAAACAAGAACATTAATGACCCTCATTATTGGACAATTTTCTGACATATAATATTTACATTTCGACATTGTCGAACATAAATACTTCTATAGTATTATTCTTCTGGCATATAATTCATTAACTTAACTTTTATATCGTTTATATGGCATGTACAGTATTTGAATTTCCTTTAAAATGCAACTCACATCAACAAATTACGCGAGCGTGCTTATAATTAACCGATAACTAGAGTTAATATTCGTCGTGAGATTGCAACAAAAATTGAGAAGAAGAAGGCGGTAACATCTAAAGCTCACCCTCTGTATGTATACAGGCCAGCTACTTCAACACTCAAATCAAGGAAAAGTTTCCTCAGAACTACCGAGGCTCTTAAGGGGACACCTCAACAATCCCGAATCGATCTGTGGCGTGCAAGCTGCAATCGCTCCGAAGAGTGGCTGATACCTGGTGGAGAAATACCACCTGGTCATAAGGAGAAATGGAGTACCTGGAGTTCACTGAACAGATTTGGCAGGCGTGATAAGATGTAAAAGTAACCTGCGGAAGTGGGGTTTCAACATCGAGTCCTCATTGTGTGAATGTGGTGTAATCCAGACTACGTCTCATTTGTTGCAGTGCAGTAGGTGCCCTCAAACATGCACAGTACAAGATTTGCTTCAGGCGAGAGAAAATGCATTGGATGTCGCTAACTTCTGGGCAAAAGTAGTAAAGACCCTTGTTTGTTTAGTTTGACTTTGCATAAAATGTATTTAATCCAGTAAGAGTTTTAATGTATACATATATAGGCCTAGTATTAATGATTCTGTTACGAATAAATAATAAATAATAAATAAATAACTTGAGTTTTAAAAACTTAAGTGACATTTTTTAGTTTGATGATGGGTGGGGGGTGATGATTGTTCAGTTGTTTTAAGGGGAGGAATATCGAAGTGCAGGTATTTTAATTTGTTGATGATACGTACGTTAGCTTCAACAACTGAACATAGACATACTTAAATATATTCTATTGATGAGTGCAGAGAACGCAGTGCAATAAAATACATATTCTGATACTTAATTCTTTGGTGTTGTATTTGAGTAGGACATATTGTAAATTACGCCTCAGCATGTGACTTCGAACACAGGTTTTCCATGTTGATAAGAGGTGTCTTGAGCAACTTTCATAGCTTTGGTTTTAAATTTCATGGTTATCATCTAAAAGAACAACAACATTTGAATATTATCTATGAGTTTGAAATTGATATCCTTTTAAAATTATTCATGTTTTTTTTGTGTGTGTGTGTGGGGGGGCTATTGCCGTGTGAACATAAAATTTAAATACCAGACGTTTCGAAGGAACCTTGCCTCCTTTTTCAATGGAATTAACACAATATGGCAAAAGAAAGTGGATCAATGAGATTACAAAAAACTAGAGCAATTCCTCTGTTCGTCACCAGAGAGCAGCCGCCAGAGAGTAATGTATGAACCAAACAGTACTTTCTGGCGGCAATGTTTGCTACGAACTAAAGTTTAGCCCATCACTTAGTAAATCAATTTAATTTGAGGGAGAACTTTCAGATGGAAAGGACCAGTAGAATATATGAAAATGGGCTATAATTTATTCAAAGAGCTACTTGTATAAATATACACGTTGAAACTAGGGTGGTTAGTTCCTGAGGCAAAATTGATAGCATATGTGTGGGAATATTTAATTTGTAATATCATTTAATAGAGGGATGGTCAAGGTTTAAATCTTTAAAAAGAGCATCACACAGTAGATGCTATTAAGAAAACTGGATCATGTATTTTATTCATGTGCGTAATAATACAGTTTCAGATAACATCTTCATTATTGACTACTTTTCGATATTATACACTTAAATGTCCATTAGAGTAAGTTAATGCGCTGTTGTGGGACTTACATCATCAATTTAATGTACTTCGTACATAAGTCCACATGAAGGTCGTTAAATTATTCATGGAATCGCTCCGTCTGACCCCCATCTGGTGGTTGAACATCAAAGCTACTAACTCTAAGCTTGACAAAGGCTATGATTGATGTAACCTAGTATCCAGCCATACCAGAGTATCTCCGCGGTGCTTAAGTGAAGCCATGGACGGCGGAAGCAGACACATTTTCTAAAGCTAAATCGAGTTGCACACTGAGGAAGATTACTTTGAGGGGATTTTAGGAATGGCATTTCAGATTCTTTTGTGTTCTAGAAACTTGGCTATAAGAAGGTGAAAATGTAATTTCCGGCAGAACCATCTGATAAATGAGAAACATTGATCGGAGAATTTATACCCGACAACATCTTTGACTTTTGAAGCAGCGACTTTGGAACTGTATGAGATCATAACATTGATGGCCCAAGCTAAAGTTTATACAAAAATAGGACTTTTGGAAAATATGTTGGGTCTTTTATATTTTGTAAGTATAAATTGAGAGGAAAAATATGAAATACTCGCAGGATCGTTCTGAAAGAAATTCATTAATTGAATATTGGCTGTGACGGCCAGTGAACTCAGCAATTTGTCTAGGTTTATGCCGTGTCTTGTGTGGGGCATCGGCTAGGAACACCAAGCTGGCTCGTCAGCGGTTTCTTGGTGTCCGTGCCTGGACCTCCAGAGGAGCAGCGAACTGCGCGCTAGCTCCCGCTTTATGAATCGCACCTTAATTTTTTACTGCGAGAACTAAAAGCTCCAGCAGCCTTAACCTCCCTATGAAGGCACCCAAAAAGATGGTATATTAGCATTCACGGCCAGTAAATTAAAACTCAGCAATATATCTAGGTATATGACGTGTCTTGTGTGGGGTTTCGCCTAGGATCTCCAAGCTGACTGATCAGCGGGCTCTTGGTGTACGTGGCCGGACCCCCTACAGGAGTAGTGAACTGCGCGCTACCTCCCTTTTTATGAAGTGTACTTGCTCCGCTTTACTGCGAGAGCTAATAGCTGAAGCAGGCTTTACCTCCCTATGAGGGCTTCCGGCCACGACACCAAGAGTTCGCTGATGAGCCACTTATGTGAACTTTTGAGGTTCATTGAAAATTGCGTTGCAATGTGGAATATACCTTTTCAGTAAGCATAAACTGTTTGAATAATGTTTCTATTTTCAAAAATCACACACGTAATCTTTTTGTTTAGCATCTGCATATTCTAAATGTGCCCACATACTGCTCACTGCACAATTAATCCATGTTTCACCATTCATATCATCGGAAAAGTTTCCTCCACAAAATCGGCACTCCGCACCTCCAACATCAGAACGTGTGCCTATTTCCTCCAAGTCGATGTTGTTTTCTGCAACACACACATCATCTTCCTCGCTCTCAGACGATGAAATTTCCGTTACTTTCGTGTTTGTTTTGGCTTTAGGTAGGTAAATATTCCTTCCTTTTATGAAATACTTCATTTTTGGTTTTGGTTTGTGGGTTGGCTTCCTGTGGATGATGAAGGATTGTTTCCTAGAGACGGCTCCAATTCCTTTTTGTACGAAGGGACTGTTATTACACAAGCTGATCCAGATTTTCTACCCCTTCTAGATACAGCCTACTTGCTAGTTGGAACAGGGGAGATATGGAAGGGTGAAACGATTTCATTCTGCACCGATGTGGGCTCTTTGAATCCAGTAATAATAATAATAATATCGTATGGCCTCGGGTGCCTGGTGCAAGCTTTGTTAATTGACACCCAGAGGGTAGCTTGCATGTCGAAGATCGTCGTTCCTTTGAACGCTATGAAAGTCAAGGAGGTTAGATATCTAAACTCCTTGACACTACAGCGCTTTCAAGTAGAGAATGGAGGAACTTTGTGTTGGCGGAAAATCCCGAGATTAATTTTGCCATTGAACACGGCCTACTGAATTCAAATGGGTTCTTTAACATGCCAACAACGTATGACATGAGTATCGTGATTTTTGTCGCCTTCAAAAATCACTTACCATGGCCAGGGGCGAACCTGCAATCTTTGGTAGTCCGACACTATAACCACTCAACCACCGTGGCAAGCTTTTGAATCCACTGACTTCATCTGATTGATCTTGATCAACACCACTCCGAAATTCCATATTACCATCATCGCCATGTTTGATTTTTAGTTTTCATATGTCGTCTGAAGTTAGGAGTAATGACTTGTATCTGCTCTATAGGCTTACATAGACATGTTACTCAATTGGTACACATTAGATAGCTTATCTTGAACGTCCGGGGAAGATCAGAAAAAAAAGTCATCACGAACTGGAAAACACTTTTGTAACATGATGATGATGATGATGATGATGATGATAGTTGTTTAAGGGGCCTAATATCTAGGTTTTGGCCCCTAGTTTTGTAACACAATGAACAACAGAACAACACTCCTCCTAGACACACACGCTGCTAGTGCAAGATTCAAGACCTAGACTCTTTTAGCATTAGCAGCTCTAGTTTAACAGCCTTCCGATTGGTGTCACTCCAGTATCACACCCGTTAAATGTGAATCCCATATTAACACCATATTCCATATTCCAACCACCTCCTCTACCATTATTATTATTATTATTGTTGTTGTCAGCCCGAAGGCTGGTTAGATCCTCAAAAAGTACCGACGTTATGTTATGTGGGTAAATACCCTCAAAAACCCAAGGCCGCGCTATATTGAGGCGTACTAGGCAAGGAGAGGAGTGAGGTTATTTGCCATTGCTTTCCTCACTGAGTCAGAACAGCAGTACTAACCCTATGAGTATAACATTTCACAGCATCCACAGACACTGGCTGTGCCCTGAATGTCATTACTAAGCACCACTCATACCATATTATTAACTAAGCTTGGTTTTGATTACACACAATAAATTTATCAACTACAAATGTAAGTTACGTTTTCTTTCATGAGTGAGGATCCATTGAGATATACAGTACAATTAAGTAATATTTCTAAATTTGTTCCCGCAGATAAGCCACATCTGATGGCTTTGTGGGACCATGTTACTATTAATATTCACACAAGTATTGTATGTTTAGTGTGATTTGTTCTTTTATATGTTTGTACATTGTTGATTAATAAATAACCCCCACCCCTCTCTCCAGTTTATGGACACACCAGGGCTGGATATGGGATGGGGCAATTCACACAATTCACACACTATTATTGTTATTAATATTATGGATTGCTCGACGTGTCAGTGGCAGAATATCCGCTTCATGACCCCCAGATCGCAGGCTCGATTCCCGGCCATGGAAGTAGTCCTGGCCATGGAAGTTGGATTTCTGAAGGACGGCAAAAGTCCAATGCATACGATTTCGGCACGCAAAAGATCTCTAGTATCACATTTCGTGATTGCGAGACAAATTTAACGAAACCTCAACCACAGGTTACCCAGTAGAATTTTGATTTTAACTAGCAGAGTAAATCAAAACGTCGAAATTGAATAGTAGATCCCTTGAATCGTTTCAACTCAACGAAACTACGTCAAGGTAGCTGAAGCTATATTATTATTATTATTATTATTATTATTATTATTATTATTATTATTATTATTATTATTATTATTGTTTATTTTACGCATGCGCTTACACATTATCATCATATTTGCTGGAAAGAAAACATTTACAATCCCAGATACCGTATATATCATAAGGAGCAAATTCTTGGTGACTACAGTGGAATAGTAGCTTGACACCTTTCTCCCACTCCTTCAGGCCTCATTGCCCAAGAACAGCCTAACTACGCAACGCGTAAAAAGTATGACTGTATTCAGCCTCAGTTTGAAAAGGCCAGGGTCTAATTTCAACCCTGTGTGTGATTCCTTCAAGTTGTTGGGAATCACGCCAGTGCTGGAGATGATAATAGGAAGAGTCCTGACTTGAGCATGTGCCTTTGCCAGTTCTGAAAGCTGTGTGTATTTTCACATCTTTTCAACATGCTTCGTTAGCATGTTGCCACTGTTTGGGATTGCCACATCTATGAAGGTTTACAGCCAGTTCTTGATGTAATATCTTGGCAACAAAATCATGCCTCTTCCTATATTTTGTCCCTGCAAAATAGCGACAACCTGATATAATATGCTGAACAGTCTCCGATTATTATTATTATTATTATTATTATTATTATTATTATTATTATTATATCTTGATAATTATTTGCAGTTCTCACTACATTTTGTCACCAGACCAACATGGTGTCTACGCGATGTATTTCACCTGCATTCAATTACCCTAAAGTATTACTGCAATCAATCTGAAATTTTGTAAGGTATTTGAGGCCAGTAATGTAAGTTCTTAAATTTAGAGTTTATTACAGTTAAAATACCAACCTGTAAATTCTACATACAGTCGGTAAGGTGCAAACATATTTCATTTCCATGACTCGGCGATGTGTGAACTATGCAAACCACAAAAACAATAAAATACATATTTTTAGCCTACTTTCGATTTTTGCAAAAAATGAAAGTAGACTTATGAGATCAACACAGGGCGAAAAATTGTGTGTCTGTCTGTGTGTGTGTATGTGTGTGTGTGAGTCTGTGTGTGTGTGTGTGTGAGTGTGTGTACTCTGAATGTCTGCCCCCCCCCCCTATCAATTCGAACATGGTGAAACCGAATTGAATGAAATTTGGTACAGAGGTAGCAATAGCAAAGGGAACCTCAGCGTCATATTTTATATCGCCGCCATCTTTACCAAAACTGAATGGCGGCCACTCAAATGTTCAAAACGTAAACTCAAATTACGGCTAAACTAATCATCCGATCTCTACCAAATTTGGTGACAACATACCTTTATACAGGACGCGTCTTTCACTCAAACTTCAAGGTCATCGGCCTTGCCATTTCAGGCTGGCGGCCGTGTGAATCATGCAACCATTATAAACAATAGCTTAAGACCTACCAATTCCGATTATCGAGCCTAGGGTGGTTTAAGCTATCCTGAAGGCCGTGATCCGTTATTTATTATAATTTAATATTATAATATTATACTGTATGAGTGGCTTAAAAGAGTTGAGCCGTCTCTGCCACACGACAAGATGGCAGCTGTCCTCATGAGCCTGTCTTATATTACAGTAGTTTTAGTATGTTATATGTGATATACCCTACTGATACAATAATATAAACTTTGTGTGAAATGATCTACAATGAAGTTGTACTGCAGTGAAGAAATCGTTTATTTCAAGTCATTATTTGCCAACAGGTTGCATCTAATATATCAGTTAAGAACACCATGATGTTAAGGTTAGGGTAGTTAGCTCCGGGCTAGCGTGTTAGTCTGTCACGCAGTTGACTGGGGATCGAATACTGCTACAGTTGACATTTTTTTTTCTTGAATTCTTTTACAAATGATGTGCACAAGTTCTTACCACAGATACTGAATAAAATGTCATTTAGCTCAAAGGGGAGGCTAATGTATACACTCGTTTATTAATAAAATCACAGTCTCAGCATTGCACATAAACAGAAGACATTAGGAATAGGAGAATAGAAGAACTAGATACACGTTGTCATCAACCACAGCCTTCTTAATGTCTCTGTACGGTGCTGTCCTCTTGTGGGTTATGTGGGTAATATTGTTCCAAACATACAGCTGTGTAAATACCTGGCCTTCTGAAGTGTGGCAATTTTGTAATACTGGTAGTTCAACTATTAGCCACGATCGCGCTCCGATTACCTTTAAACACTGCCAGCAGGATCACCTCCCTCCTGGCTACTTTAAACTGCCTGCTCATTGAACACCCAGAGGCGTACAAGATTAGTACATTATGCAACGAGCCTATAATGGCCATAATTAAGACACGAGTAGTTTTATAATTCCCATTTTTTTTTTAGTCGTTTACCCTCCAGGTTGGTGGAACCCACAGACTCAGCGAGGGAACTCACCACTACCGTCTCTACGGGCAGTGTCCTAGAGCTGGGAACATCGAATCGGAAGGGATACAACAGGTGAGGTGGGATCGGCATCGGCCTCACCTGCAAAGCGAACTGGGGCCTCATGAGGGAAGGTAAGGGAAGGTGAGGATGGATAGGCAAGGATGAGGGAAGGAGGCGGCCGTGGCCTTGAAGAAGGTACTGTACCCGATATCCGGATAGTAGGCTGTCAGATATCCGCCCCCTCAATCGGATTGCCAATAATCAAACGCACCGGCACAGCTACATCAATGAAAATGGCACTGACAGATACTATCGAGATTAGAGCACAATAGTTAACAAGAAAATTATTGTGGAACACACCAAAATATACGGGGGTTCATACTTACCTTTACTTACCTCTTAAATTTATCTCGGGGACTGGGTTGTCAACTGGATCACTTATAAGTATGCCCACACAATAACCTCCACCATGATATTTAAAATGAACCAGAACGGAGACGAGAAACTTTAAACTGCACAATAATTTATTTCACATAAAGAATGATTAAAAAAAAATGAAACAACAAAATCCACGTGGCAATCAGAAGCCATCGACCACATAACCATGTCCTCCTGCAGGACCTGTATTCTCTACATATAATGTTTCAGCTTTCTCAAGCTCATAGCAACGTAAAAATAATGATGCACATGGAATGGAAACGGGATTTGGGATGAGACACATATATCAATTGTTTTTGCGTGTTTATATACTTCACATTTTATTTATAGCCACAAGGCTATTATGGAACGTCCTTGGCCTCTGTAACACAGTTGTCCGGGCCAGCTGCAATGCACCTGTATTGTCAAAGCGGACTCCCGTTCGTTCAACCCTAGCATAAGCGTGTTACCTCAGAGCTTGGCTCTCCTTTCCAAACACGTAAATGTTCACATCTCAACTGAAATATTATCACGCAAATGTCTTACATGCTTCATTCAAACACCAGTGGATTACTCCATCAATCCCAAATCATGTTTAATTGCTTAAACCACTTGTTTAATAAGCGTTGTTTAGAGTATAAAAACAAACTCTAAATGTTAATAACAAAAGTTCATTAATTATTTATAACAATAATAAATTGTTTAAAACAATGTCAAATGACCATTGAAAATTTTATACACGCCTCTATTCATCACTATCATTTCAAATTATTTAACAAAGATATTTACAAAATTATTTACAATATTAATTGTTTATATTATTTATACAAGAAATACATTAAACCACACGTTTATCCGGTTGATAATTACTTAAATCGTGGTGATATAATCGACCAATGAAGGTTAGTTATATTTAACTGTCAAATTCAGGTTTAATAAGGTTTAATAATAATTATTAATATTTGTGACGGTAACCTCCATTCAAAATCTTTATCTCAAATTATTTAACACTCTTGTTAATTTTAACAGTATCTTCATATGAATAATCTTTCAAAGAACAAGAACAATACATTTAGCGGGAAAATACTTCGCTTATAACGCACAAAATTGCACAACAATTGGCCCAAAATTCATCATATATCTTCATATATATGGCATAAAAATCTTCCAAACTACACACAAAAACCTCCACTTATTAATTCATCAACTTCATTAATTATTGTGGGAACCTCCTTCATTATTCAAGGGCATTATTCAACAGCGACTTTTACACGTCCACTGAACTAACGATTATACATCCATTGTTCCTCTTTAAAAATTCTTATATTCATCAATTGTAATAATGACTGTTATTATTTAACCTTCGTGGGTTTCATTCATGAATCGATATGAAGTAAAAATTTGCCAATCACAAATAAATTTAATAGCAAATACGATTAGACACTCCTGCCTGGTCTATCAAAATTGAGATTAATATCTTCAAAGTAACGCAGTATAAAAATACTATCTTCAAACAAAGTTCAACTAAACTGCAAGAATAGTCGAATAGAATACAATCAGTTTGTGGAATGCAAACATTATTGTTCCAATCTAGAATTGAGAAAAACTCCCATCAAATGTTCATTACTATAGTGTATTCAATAAATTGTAATTAACGTTCATATTTCATAAAATTGTCTATAATGCAATGGTAAATGTCTATGTTGCAATCATGTTCATAAGACGACTAGTATTTCAAAGATCGTCGATATCGTAATAGATTTTAACGCTCTAAAATCATTTAATCATTCTTCTTTCTTGAGGATGACAGAAAATTGGTCAAAGTAATTTACTGAATAGAATTACTTTAATAAAATGACACGCTGTCTGAATTCAAATCTGCCATAGCAAATCAATAACTTTACAGTCAAATCGTGACTACAAAAATATGCAAATTACTGAAAGAATCTAAATCATCAGTCTCAACTGATCCAAAATTATTAAGTATGCCAATGACATAGCAATGTCTCAAAAATCGAAGAAAAGGGCATAAATCATCGAAGTGTACTGAGTACAGAAATATCAATCAAGAAAATGGGGCAACAGATAGGACAGAAAATATGGGGAAAATGGTTGCTCAGATATCGCTACAAGACTCAAATAATACAAGAAACGTTCACGACTACCTTATCTGTTGATTGAAGTTCCAGAGGAAAGTTTTCAAAGAAAACTGCTGTTGGTTCCATTTCACCAGCGTAAAGATGTGCTCCGTCCTCGAACCTGGAATCAGCGTCCTCGGAGAATCGAACTGCTTCCTCCTCCGAAATTGCACTGCTCCGTGGATACGAAAAACATCCTTCTGGCATAACTCTTCTTTGTGCGCCGGGACAACCCTGGCCTCTCTTGAAAGTTCCCTGAAGTTCTTGCAGGAATTCGCCATGAAGTTTATTGTAGTTATTTCCGCAGAAATATTCATAGTTGTGGAGTATGAAAATATTTCCACTGTTATCTGGTATAATTCAGCGATGGATTCACGATGCATGAGTGTAGTTGGATGTTCACTACATGCTCGCTTTTGTAGAAAGACGATTAACGAAGTTCCATGCTGTTACTTTACTCCAATCAATATATGTCCCAATTGCATTGAAGCCTTAGCCTTCCATCTCAACTACTGTTATAATCATTGAAAGCACTGCAAGATTATAATGTTCCATAGTCGAATGTATCGTTGTAATACCAAACGTATTCTCCAATATCACTGTTGCACTCCACGTGTCAGCCGTAGTGTATAATGTGGAATTTAAAAGTGTTTCTCATGTGGCGAGAAAATCACTTTTGTTGGCAGCCTTAAAGTTCCAATATCTTTCGAAGTATAACTGTGAAATTGTTCAAATCTTCTACACACCTCAATGTTATACTGCCCTATAGAATTATAATACAGGCTGAAGTTAGCGCTTGATATCTTAACTGGTGGAAACGTTAATGTGAGCGTTTCAACTTCACCTAGTTTCGAGCAGCGTAAAATGGAACTGCCCCGAGTTCGTTCGATGCGCCGGGCTTTAACCACGCTAAAGTCAACTTACTTCACTGAATTACTTGAAAATAACTATATATCACCAGAAATATATATATGCGATCTGACATATGAGATCTGAGTATGAGTTCTGAGATTATGAGTTCTGAGAGCTCCTCTCTCCTGTGCACGACCTTTTATCAACTTCTTAAGGGGCGTATCCATCCCTTCCATAGCCTGTTGCTGCGTCATTGCTAGAAGTTTTAACTTTGCCTATACTTGCCGGATTTTCAAATTTCAAAAACTCAAAATTAATTTCTTCAAAATTCCAAATCAATGCCATAACTGAAAATAGATTTCCACAAATCTGCATGCCAAAAGTAATCAAATATCGTAGTTTCAGCAATCTCCGTCTTCCTTCCAAACTATCGTTCATTGGTTCGAGTCTCTCCTCCAATAGCGTAGCTTCTTCCTTAGCACAATACCTTGTTTCCTGCGACTGCGTCGTAAATCTAAGATCTTTCTCGAACAAAATCATGACGTCACCAAGAATCTCAGCTCAATCAGCCTATTTGCATGAATTCTACGTCATCCGTGCCTACGTCATGAGTATCCACGTCATAACTGTGACATCCGTAACTTTACTCATATTTTCCAATACAGCCACCGTGGTCTCAATATAATTCAAATTACGGGGGCATTCTCCCTTCACCACGTTTTAAAAACAGTTGCAAATTGTTTTTAAACTCTGTGTTATAAGTATCTCAATTCACTTGAACACGAAATTGAATTATATTCTACTCTTGTATGATATTTCTTCTATGTTCCTTAATCATAAGTCTCTTCTTCTCTGGTTTGTGTGTGGCTAATGCATTCTCTCCTCTCTACTTTCTCTTCTGTCCTGAATATCTGTTTTCCAAGTTCTGCTGACTTGTAGAAGGACCAGGATCGATCACTACATCCTGTCTTTTCTTTTGATTTTCAGCTTCCTTCTCTCGTAATTCCTTCAGATACTGCTGACATTCTTTCTCTCTTTCTTGATACTTGTCAGGTGTCATAACCTGACCTTGAGAATTCTGATTCTGATTCTGGTACTGGTTATTTCTGTTATAATTTCGATTATAACCATTGTTGTAGTATCTACCTCTTCCGTTGTTGTAATTCCCTCTATTATTATTCCAGCCTCGTCTTTGCTGATATGGACGGTAACCTTGGGATCTGTGGTTGCGGAAATAATTATTCCTGTGAGGACCTACATTTTCAGTTTTTCCTTCCTCAGGCTTATCAGTTTGTTGCACTTGATCCATATAGACCGTATTAACGTCTTTGAATTCGTGCCTCTGACCTTTTTGTACCAAATTTGGCATTGGACTCGTGTAGTCAAGCCTTCTCAACAATTCGTCCATACTTGTCAAATCTCTAATGTTTGACGATATGATCAGTCTTCTTACCTCCACAGGCAGCATACGTGAAATCGCATCTATCAACTGCTCTGTTGACAATGGGGGTTGCAAAAATCTCAAGCGTGATAGTTAACTCGTGAAGAAATCAGCGTACCGTGTTGGAAGAGTACCTGAATACTTCCTCGAGTATACCTCAGCTCTTAATGAATTCTGAGCTTCTATTGACCAGAATCGTTTAATCAGTGCCTCTGAAAATTCGTCAAAATTGCTGAAAGTGTACCGAAATGCTCTAAACCATTCGAGGGGTCCTCCAGCTAGAAATCTTTCTACGATTCTCATCTTTCTCTCTCTAGGAATGTGGGCTTCTATGAAATAGTCTTTAAGATTCCTGATATATTCGATCGGTGTGAGACTATCAGTGTTGCTAAATTTTTGAGGTTTGTCTTCAAAATTCCGGATGACTGTCACATTTCTCGGATATGAATCCATATAATTCCTCCCACTATTGCGATACTTCCATTCGGGTTCAATATTCCGATCCTCTTCTTCTTCCCTGAATCTGGATATACGTTCCTCAGGACTAATATCTCTCTCTTCTGTATTAAGGTTACCTCTTCTCACGTAATTTCTCTCCTCTTCACCAGTCAATCCTTCGGTATCCTTGTCTGTGATTTCCGTGATGACTTTCCTAATCAACTCTTCCTTATAGGTTTCCATCATGCTAGCTTCTCCTAGTTTCAAATTCTGCAGCTTGCTCGTAGTTTCATTAACATCAGAGACAATCTTATGAATTTGTTCCTTTAACGTTTGCACGTCCTGACCTATCTGTGTTCTATCCTCTGCCTGCTTTTCGGATAGCGAATCCATCCTTACATTCAAGTCTTTCCTAATCTGAACTACTTCGTTATTAATGTCTACTTGTGTACTGGCAAGTTTTCTTTCAATTCGTTCCTGAATCTGATCTACGTATTCCCCACTTGACCTGTTCCATTCATCTTTCCACACTGTTACATTTGCAGTTAACATTTCTGCAATATCTACTTCGATGTCCTCCTTAAGTAAACGATTGTGATCTAATACTTGGGTTCTCATGACCTCTACATCGTATTTTAAACCAGCTAAAGAAGCCGTTGTCCTAACAGACTCGTCAACTAATCGAGTTGTTAATGCACTAATGTTACGAGTACAAAGTGTTTTTGAAGTTTCAATTTCCTCCCTAACTTTGTTAACATCAGTCTGAACTTTAGCAATGTCTACAAAAACAGTATTGACTTCTACTTGTATTTTATTGATATCGCTTTGCATATCGTTAACATCTGAATGAATATTATTGATGTCTACTTGAACATTTGACACATCAGTTCGAACATTACTAACCTCTCTTTGAACTTCTTCTACTTTGTCTTGTACAGTAGCAACATCATTCCTTACAACAATTACTTCAGCTCTAGCACATGAAATATCACCCCGGACATTAGCAACATCAAGATTCAACATGGTAAGATCCTTTTGTACCTTAGACACATCATTTTTAACAACAGACACATCTTTATGCACATTGGACACGTCTGTGCGCATGTCAGTTACAGCATTCTCGATTCCCTGGGTATTGATCTGTAAACGCGACATATCATTTTCTAGGTTTGCAGAACTGGTCTGAATAACTTTCAAACTCTCATTCATGCTGGCTTTCATCTCCCTCGCACTTTCATCCAGCCTAATAGACAAATTAGCTGACAAGTTACTAGCATTCTCCTCCATTCGACTAATATTCCTAGCTTCCATCTCCCTCATATTGTTGGACATCTCCTCCAACATTTTCTTAATACTTTCATCTGCCATTTCAATACTATTTCAATAATAAACTGCTTTAGGGACATACATCAAACAGAGCAAAATAACAACATCTGAGCAATATTTTTCACCATATATAAATTTGAGCAATTTTCTGTCTTAAATCTAACTTATAATTACCTTATAATTAACCTTCGTAGACACTTCATGTTGAAATAAACTCAAGCACATGGTCAAGTTTCTTTGGTTAATTTTAAAATATCCTAACACAAATAATTTACATTTATAATCCAAATAGTTTAATTTTATCTTTAATATGACTATACATGTCATAAGCCGGTCAAATAAAATAAGATTCCAGATCATAGGCGATTTTTCTAAGTTTCCAGCCTATTTAACCTCTCTCAAGTTGTATAAGATCTGATATTTTCTGAGTGTAATTTTCCTAATACAACACAACATTTAATCCCTATATAATCACACTCTCAAATTCTACAATTGGCTAAGACATCTAACAAAGAATCAACCTCTTTATTTGAGTCTTCACAATCCCTTTGACATCGATAACTTGGTAATCCAATGT